>JAFMSR010000019.1:22497545-22597545 GCA_022818135.1 Saxidomus purpurata | reverse complement strand
AGTTATCATTTGGAAAGCAATTGATTTTTTCTTTTTAAGAACCATATGCTCACTAGGTGGTCATACAGGCTGAATGTGAAGAGTGTAAGAGATTGGTACACCTGTCGTTTTGTACACAGGTAAAGGTTATTAGATGTGGAGACACATTTTCTGTGTCCCATCTGTGCTGACCCCACCCACTAACTTTATAACACTAGAAGTACCTTGTAAATACGTTTTGAATATTTAACTTCTTATTAATAGTTGAATTTGGAGTCAAGATTACTTTTAAATTGATTACTAACTATTGTCACGCACTGTTCTGAGAGCAGTATACTTTATACACATTGGCCGAATACGGGTTGTACAACTTCCGGTTAAGGGAAAATTGGTCAGCCATGTTGGAAAGGATATCTAAAACATGTGTTGAGGTGAGTTTTGTTTTCATTGCATATCTATAAAGGTAAATGGTTTTTTCACATGAATACGTTGGTTTCAATTCGCTTATGTGTTTCAAAGTAACGAATCCGCGGCGAAATACCGTTAGCCGGCCGAAAAGAGGTTGTACCGGGATACTTTTTCAAAATGTTGTAGTTTTGTAAGTACTGAACGTAGGTAACTGAAATTTTCCACTATTGATATTGAAATATTGTTTGTTGAAATATGCAAGAAAGCTAGTTTCCAAGTATTTTGTCCGAATGCCCATTTTCCCGTGTCGCTGGCCATATAAGCCTATGTAAAATCAAGTGACCCCCCCCCCCCCCGGGCAGGGTCAATTTTGACCCGGGGCTCATAATTTGAACAATCTTGGTAGAGGTCCACTAGACAATGCCACATGCTAAATATCTAAGCTCTAGGCCTTGTGGTTTCAGAGATTTTTTAAGTTTTTCCTATTCGTTGCCATAGCAACCAGAGTTCTGCATTGAATGCAATTTTTTGAACAACTTTGATAGAGCTTCATGCAAGGAACATCCCTGCAAAGTTTCACCAACATTGGCTCAGTGGTTTCAGAGGAGATGTCGTTTGATGGAAACGGTGGACGGACGGAGAGTGATCCTAATAGCTCACTCTGGCACTTTGTGCCAGGTGAGCTAAAAAGACAGCATGTTTTAAATTGCGTTCATGTTTTTCTTTCATCATAATCGTCAGATGCTTTCCAAAGAACGACAACCCCGTATAGACTTTATAGGTTAAACACCAATAAGAATGACATTCGCAACAGAATTGTCATTACTTACACTAACTCTTGCAAGCCTTGCAAAGCTGCTATTTTTTTGCCTGTTTAAAGTGTGTTTTTTAAAAGTACAAAACAATATTGCCAGTGTCTAGAAAACATAAAAAAATTCCCAACTTTCTTCCATTTTTTTGCCGTTTCTTTGAAATTCAAGCACTTTTCCAGGCCTGGAATATTGACATGAAAAAATCGAGGACTTTTCCCGTTTTCCAGGCAGCGTGGGAACTCTGAAAGAACAGAATGGGACTGAAGAAACTGATGAAAATTCTTCTGAACTTTTTTTACATGCTCAAAAAACAGTACCCACCTACAAAATCTGCCCTATACATGTATTTAACACATACCTGGACCGGCATCAATGCTTTTAGCACACTTTCCCGTCTCTATATCCCAGACTCTGACATGGCTGTCTAAACTACTTGAAGCAGCCACTGTTTACATGGTTAAGAAAGAACAATACAATACACGGCTTTACAGTTTCAAACGGGGCTATTTCCCCTCTATTTTTATCAATTTGTATCCGGTAAATGTTATCGGCTACTTATCACTAAATATAACTTCCATGTAAAATTCCCGATATATAGTCAGGTTTAGCAACTGTTAAATGTTTGTGGTTAAATAAAATGTATCAAATTACATATCTTTAGAAAACTAAGATCATAAGCTTTCCAATGATGTATTTATTGTGACAATATCACTAGCAACCATGTCAGATGGACAGTTTACAAATAGCTTATTTTCTATAGATTATAAGCATAATACATTCAGTTTACTCGAAATTCAAGGGAGATAACTCTCAAGTTCACTCGATATGCTTCTGATATCTACTTGGTACAGTCTCAAAACTGTCAACCCATGTGAGAGTAGAAAACCCTTCACTTCAGTCATTTTAACTGACTTAAAAAATTTTTAATCTTGGAACTTTTACAAACTGGGAAAACATATACTTTTTGGGATAGAGGACACACCTAAAAGAACACCTTTAAAAACTAAAATGGCTATAAAAGCAGGTCATTGACAAGAAACCCCTGTGCTGAGCTTAATAGTCCAATATTCACAGGTGATAATAGACCAATTAACTTCTGGTAATCACCAGCATTCTAAGAACTGCTATATGTTGCTAGTTCTTTACAAAGGATTATTTATGTTTTATAGTAATTAATTTTAGCTACAATGTGAAGACAGCTTGTAGCGTTATCAAGTCATTTTCATGTCTGATTCCTGAAAAAACCATTACTGGTGTTATTAAGGAGGTATGGTCATGACCCCTGTGGGGCTCGAATCCACAACATCCAGGATAAGCGGCATACACCTTAACCTCTACACCACCGCTCCGCTTCTTTACAAAGGATACATGTTCCTTCAGCATTTATGTCTACAGACACCACTCCCAGCTGGTGGCCCTCTAACAAGTGTCTCACCTCTAGTTTTTCATCTACCCTAAAATGTGAACAAGAAAAATTATGGTATGTCTAATATCTGGTACATGTATGTCTAATATCAAACATAATGAAAGCATCTGTTCATCGTTTTCGTAATCCTTACATAGACATCATTTGCAAATCTCAGTTCGAGCCCCACTGGGGTCACGACCGTACCTCCTCATATGACACCAGTACTGATTTTTCCAGGAATCAGACTCCTTGAGTGATGCTTTATGCTTTCTTCACAAGTGAGCTTAAATAAATTAGTATAAACTAAATCTACATTTGTAACAAATTCTGATGGATATAAGTTACTAATGACAGAAATAAGATGTCAAATTTTTCAGACAGAGTCCAGACAGCAGCTGGAAGCAAGGCTTGAACCAGTGACACCCAGTCAGAGGTTTAAATCGAGTAAGCAATCTGAATCATGCCACCATTGAGACGGATTCCCAGGCACTGTTAATGAGAATGTTATACCAGGACATTCATGGGAGGAAAAAGTCACAGCAGAAATTTGGAGGCGGAAAATACCATTATACCAGTATAACTGTAAGAAACATGTAAGGACGTACCAGAAGTTATCATAGGATTAGCTGTTCTGTAATTTTGATATTTGTGACTGTACAATACAGTTTTTAATGATTGCAAATATTTTTAACGCCGGAGCTGTTAAAACTGTTTGCGACCATGAAAACCGTACATACCGTCGCAAATGTCAAAATCACTTAATAGCTTTTTAAGAAAAAACTATTTCTAAAGCACAGTAAGTTTAAATGCGATAATTAAAACGCTGTTCAATTTTTGTGACTATAATTTTATAAGTTATTTAAAAGTCACATAATTATTTAAATGACGTAACCAATCAGAAACGATGTTACATGTACGTCGGTAGTGCGTTAGAATGTATATATAAGTTATTTAATAGTCGCAAATTTAAATGACGTAACCAATCAGAAAAATCACTTAATAGCTTTTTAAGAAAAAACTATTTCTAAAGCACAGTAAGTTTAAATGCGATAATTAAAACGCTGTTCAATTTTTGTGACTATAATTTTATAAGTTATTTAAAAGTCACATAATTATTTAAATGACGTAACCAATCAGAAACGATGTTACATGTACGTCGGTAGTGCGTTAGAATGTATATATAAGTTATTTAATAGTCGCAAATTTAAATGACGTAACCAGTCAGAAACAATGTTACGCTGGTAGTGCGTTAGAACATACAATTACTGCCCCTTGTCATACCATTTCCATACTCGAACTTTATCATCTATGCTTCCTGTGACGATGTTTTCCGAGTTGTCTTTGTTACTACGTCCCCATGCACAACTCCAGATACTGTCCTCATGTGCTGAAGATGAAATTACGCAGGTTATAAGTCAAGCGTTGACCATACAACAGCCATAAATCCTTAGTTGTTGTTGAAGTTTAAAGCTGCTAGCTCTCACATTTTTGTCTCAGTTGCCATTCGAAAAAAAAAAATTCTTAAAAAAAAAAAGGACAATATTACTACATAAATATAAAACTAAAGGCTTGAATTAAAAAACGATGTAAAAATCTAGGTGGGAATTTGCAAAAATTGATTGAAAATGCTTGTTTTACGGCACCGCTACACTATATGTATATATTGGAATTTCAAAAGCATTTGAAACCCTTTATTATCATGATTATTTGGTAGCCTTTTATTTCAAATCTACATATATACTTAACAGGAATTTATACTGGAACCTTTTTATTTGACTATTAGTTCTTAAATTTTATATGTTATTTTCAGAGAGTTTGATGAACTATATTTTTTTCCACAAAAACCTGAGAGCGAGCAGCTTTAACACCTGTTTAGTCATTTTTACAGACAGGAAGTTTATCAAACCATCACAAGTCAACAACTATAAACCATAACACATGTCCATATCCATAAAACCATAAATATTTAACTTTAAGACTATTTTGCACTCATCTTAGTACAATATTTCATCATATCTGATAAAGGTTGAAAGTGACAGTCTGTTTAACTGTTGACCAGTGCTCCCTCGGTCACTGACAAATTGCCTTAAAAACTTAAAATCACACAATTAGAGTCAATTTTCCTTGTTTTGGAGACAAAATTACTTCAAAGTAACACTATCTACATGTTTTATATACATGTGTGTAAACTAGTACATGTATACGCAAAATAGAAAATCCAAATTCAAATGTTTTAAAAGGAGCAAATTAGCTGATGCACAATAATTATGTACTTAAAAACATCTTACCATTTTCTTGCTTGTAAATGATTGAATACTGAAAGTATAAAAGGAAGCAAAAGTTCTAAAAATTGACAGGTATACTGTTTTTATTTAAAAAAGATAACATGTAATTTTAAAATAAAAACAAAGACATACT
The DNA here is from genome assembly GCA_022818135.1 of Saxidomus purpurata. NCBI lineage: Eukaryota > Metazoa > Mollusca > Bivalvia > Venerida > Veneridae > Saxidomus > Saxidomus purpurata. The sequence continues at coordinate 22,592,520 of JAFMSR010000019.1, read as the reverse complement.
TCATGTATAGTCCAGTGTTCAAGCTAGGATATTAAAAAGGCAGGGTGCTGTTGAAAAAATGGGCACAAGTTCGAGAGCGCCCAAATCTGATAAAAAGGGCATGTTCAGATGCTTTATATTTGACTTAAATTAACATTTTTAATACTGATTTACTGGTTCCTGGGTATACATTTGTATCTAAACTCCTATTAAACTAATGGTGCATTTTAGAAAAGGAACCACGTGTATTATGTTGTCATTAATTCCAAGAAATATGCTCATTAACATAAAATGCAGTATCTTCTAAAAGGGCATAGCCCTTTGCGCCCTTCTATTTTGTGCTAGCTGGAACACCGTCTGATGTATACACTGATAATGTATATGTTGCAAAACTACAAAGGACATTCTTATATAAATACTTTTTGTTTGAATTATAGCTAATGAAAAATTGACTGACTATGATCACAGGATGCATCAGAATCAGATATGTGAAAGACTTTTGTGCCAACAGAGAAGGACGTAAAAATAGAAATTCAAACTTGTACAGACTTCTGTAAATATGAATCAGAAATGGTGCTGACTGACATTGGTTAACTGTTTTGTAATTTTGATATTTGCAACTCGATATATGGTTTTTAATGGTCTCACAAAATTTAACTGCTAAAAGGTTAACCCTTTTCTAATGCACAATGCTCAAAAATGGGACCTGTTTGATTGTTGCAACTACATTTACATGATTTAACATTCAAATTTAAATGACTTATGAATCAGAAATGACGTTATATTGGTAAGGCATTAGAATATTGATTGACAAGTTTCTGAGTCACTAAATAATTGATGTTATCGAAATTACTATACAATACAAGCATTCTCAATCACCTTCTCCTAAAGTGCCGGAAAATTACTCTGTTGACTGTGTAGTAATTTACTAAAGACATATATTTTACAGTGACGCAAGTGTACAAACAAATTGCACAAAATGGTAACTGCCAAACCAACAACCAGATGCATCAAAGATCGTCATTTAAACTAAAGGCAGTCAATCCTAAATGTAACAGTGAAAAATCCTTCCCCCATAGCAGGATTCGAACTCAGATCCTCTAGTACCTTAAGCGGACACTCTACCACATCCCCATAAAAGCTACTTCAATGGCAAGGAAGTACAAGTGCCGTATTATACCTCTACTACACAAGTGCATAAACTACTGTCAATCCAACAACCTGATGCATCAAAAGAGTTCATTTAAAGACGGTGACTCCTAATTTCCTTAATACAGATTTTAATACATAAATGGCCAGTTTCAACACATCAGTCCAGGGGAACAGCCATCCAGGCAGAATTTGCCGCAGCTATCCCTTACTATTGGCACACAAAAACAATACACTTTCGACAAAAGGGAGAGTGGCATCTCCTACCATATCTCTCCGTTTTAGACATCAAAATTGTACTTAAAAAGGATTACAGGAGAGATAAATGGGGTTGGTATTTTACCTAGGTGGACACATGACCTTGTGAACTAAATAAACGCAAGGCAAAAAAAAACAATCTTGAGCTGTTTGTTAAACGCAATCAGTAATGTGGAAAAGAAATACATGTGGCCTTTAATTAAATTCATGTTGCCCCCCAAAAAGTTCCGGTGGCCTTGACCTTTGACCTACTGACCTCAAAATCAATAGGGGTCGTCTGCTGGTCATGACCAACCTCCACACCAAGTTTCAAGTTGCTACACCAACGCGTTCTCGAGTTATCATCCGGAAACTGTTTAATTCGGGGTCACTGTGACTTTGACCCCAAAATCAATAGGGGTCGTCTGCTGGTCATGACCAACCTCCACACCAAGTTTCAAGATGCTAGGCCCACGCGTTGTCAAGTTGTCTTCTGGAAGCCGTCATACAATTCGGGGTCACTCTGACCTTGACCTACTGACCTCAAAATCAATAGAGGTCATCTACTCATGGTGACCAACCTGCACACCAAGTTTGAGGATTGTAGGCCAAAGCGTTCTAAAGCAACGTTGGGCAGTCGAAACCACCCCTGGTTTTAACCGCCGGTTAAAACCGCCCCGGTTAATACTCCAAAAGTGGTCAATACCGGTCAATACTGGTCGATTGGTGGACAATTGGATGTTTTCTGATAATTTTTAGTTATTTTAATGCAAAAAATGATCTAATACTTCATATTATTGATGATAAAGATGACAGTCAGCTTAATCCACTGGTCAATACCTCCAAAATAGCCATTCAATGTAAGTTTATATTGGCTATTCGGTCTATTGTGACCAATACTAGTGCAGGGTTTCCGCTGCAATTCGCCAAATTCTTTTTTGGCGAAAAAAATTCAGGATTGGCGAAAAAAAATTCAGGATTGGCGAATAATTTTTTTTCATGAACATAAAATACCCTTATCACCATGTAATGTATTGTCCGTCCACAATCCAGATCAATAAACATCACAAGTTTTGCCGCAGGCGACATACCACGTGTATAACATAAACAGGTGTCAATGGGGGGTATAGCGGTATCAATTAGCGACTGATCTTCGCAACGGTCCTATAATTGATAATCGCTGACTTTTGTTGTTCCCATCGGACAATTACTTAAAATTAGTTTGACAATTAATTACAGGCAAAATTAAAACAAGCGAGTTACAAAAACATTGATTAGCACTTAAATCAAAGAACATGTTTAAAAACAGAAACACCTTCCAGTGTTTTTTTTGGGGCCGAAATTCGGCCCCATTCCCCTCCAAAATTAATATATATTTTTCCCCATTTTTGACAAAAAATTCCCCTAAAAATGTTGAAAAAATCTTTGATTAATTTAATCAGGAGATGGCCAAACTTGTTATAAAAACATAAGATTTCGTAAATTAAAGCACCAGAATAATTTCTTGCAACTATCTTGACACGTTACATGAGAAAGTCGGGCGAAAATCGCCGATTTTTCGTTTGTCACCTATTTTCGCGACCCCGATTTTTGTTATTTTTTCAACGAAAACAGTGTTCCAAAGATGAATAAAGATACTAATACAATGTTTTCAATTGAAAATAGAAGTATTACTTATTATTCAGGTGCGTTTTAACACCTATGCTGCTAAGTTATGTTCCTGACACCAGATTTTTATATAAAATTTTGATATGTTAAATTCTTATGTCCTCTCTTTATATTTGGCAAAAGAATAATGTCATTTACATACTTGATAGTTTTGGTTCTTTATAATATAACATTTTTAAACACTATATTTTATACATTTTCTAAAAAATTCCCCTATTCTGGCAAAATGACGTAAAAATTCCCCTCCTGACGGGCCCCGCCACCTTTCCCCTCAGACTGAAAAAAAAACACTGCCTTCAAAGAACATATTTTAAGACATTATCACCTTTCCAAAGTTTTCAAAATTCTAGAAAATTGCAATAGCTCTGCAAAACTATTTATTTTAAATCACGATTTTCATCCAGCATTCTCCAATTTGTTCTTGCATGTATAACAAAGTGATTTTTTAGTATGGGTCGTAAACGCAAAATAGAAAATTTGACGAACGCTTCTAGCAATCAGAAAGTGAGAAAAATTTCAGACTTTATGAATGTTACTATCAATAGGAAAATCGCAACGGATATTTATTGTGAGGAGAGACTCTTGGAAAGTGAATCATGTAACGTTAATTCTGAAAATGAAAGTGCTAACAAAATTTCGAGACCTAAAGCTACTATCAGTCGGAAATTTCGCGATGAATGGAAATATCAAAGACCGTGGTTAATGTACGACCCAAACACGTGTTGCATGTACTGTTCTGTGTGTCAGACAGCAAATGTTACCAATTCATTTACAACAGGATGTAACATCATGAAATCTGAGAATGTGAAAAACCACGAGAAAGCTAAAGGTAAGTGCCGCTAAATTAGTATTAAAACACCCCTGTTGAAATCCGTAAAAAACGTCTGAGCGAACGGTTTATTTGTAGGGGAGACAGGATACTGTTATGATCTCATAATTTTTCGAGAATCACAAAATATGCATTTAATTATAATCGTTCAATGTGCTGAATACGGGCAGATCGTTGTATTTTTAATATATCTTTTTCTTTTGTATGTGTTGACCCAATCGATTAAATGGCGTAAATACAACGTGAACGGACCCCGGCCCCCCTTTTTTATGAAATGGGACTTACCGAGAAATCGTATTGAAGTTTATATTTATCATGCTTATAATTAAATCTTGCCGCTAATGTCTTTTAAAAACGTGAAAAGTACGTGAAATAAATACAGAAACATATTTTTTTTAAATGTTTGTGTGAACTAAAAAACTTTTTTTTGGCCCCTGCCTATTGTTCTTAGGTCTACATTCATAAATATTTTAAAGATTTTTCAACATATTTTTACATGTTAGACAATGCATTTGATAGGACATTGCTAGCTTCCAAGGCCAAACAGATACGTGTTTCTGGCCTTACCAGCCCTGTTTTAGATGAAAAAATATTATGTTTTCACAGACTTTTACATCTTACTTTAAATAGGAAAAAGTAGTCATACCACAGCCCTCCAGATTGTTCAGGCTAGTATAGACTACAAGAAGTCAGCTGAAATCCAACTCTCTAAGTCTGAGACTGCTGTAACGGCAGCAATGAAAAACATATTCTTCATGGCTACCAACAACCTTCCAAATATGTTGATTTCAGAACTCAATGACCACTGTATTGATCAGGTAAATAGTTTAATTTTAGTCTTAACTTTTTACCTGCGATTTGTTATATTAAGTGTGTACATATAATTGCAGTCTCCCTTGATCTACTGGTTAGGCATCCTCCTTGGGAGTGGGAGATTGAAAGTTTGAATCTAAGCAGGGGTCTATTCTGATATGGCTGGTTGGTGAACCGACATCTAGTTAAATAATTGTTACCAGAAGGTAAATGTGCTCATAAAAAGGTGTCTCATATTGGTCAGAAATGGCTGGCCCCTTAAGTAGCGGTGACATCGTAATAAACACTTCAATAAAAATAGAGTGCGCAGTCAAGTTTTCATGTATTCAATCTGAACGATCTTTCCTTCCATTTACAATCTTTTTTAATCTTGGCAGGGGTGTTCCAGTCTGCAGTCCTTGAAAGTGGACAAACACACAACATACGAGCACAGCACAAGTGTTCAAGAGATGCAGCAGTGTATGGTGGATGTTATCAATGAAAATTTCCATAATGATTTAGGGGACTCCAAGTTTAGTATTATGGTAGACGAGTCTACAGATATTTCTGTAGACCAGAACATGTTGATCTATTTAAGGTATTTAGAAAAGTCACTAGGTTCATACAAGCCTAAAAGCTGCCTTTTAGATGTGTGCAAGTTAAGAGATGGAGCCACAGCTAATCAGCTCACGTCAACTGTGCTGACATCATTGAAAGAACATAATTTGAACATTCAAAATCTTGTTGGCATCAGTACAGATGGCGCAGCAGTCATGACTGGTAAAAAGAGTGGTCTTGTCCAGCAACTTAAGAAAGAATCACCAACTTTGTTAGCTACTCATTGCATATCCCATAGATTAGCTCTGGCCAGTGGACAGGCAGCAGACACTGTGCCTTACTTGCTTAAGTACCAGGAACTGATTAATGGGGTTTATAAATACTTTGACTATTCACCAAAGAATATGGCTCGGCTTGATAAAATTAATGCTGTTTTGGGTAGTTCTAGTTCAAGTGTTAGGTTCAAGCAGGTTTTTCATACTAGATGGTTAAGTTTTGAGGGCAGTGTTAAAGCTATTTGTGACAACGACAGTGCATTACTTAGTGTTTTAAGTGAAGACAAGGGGGCAAAGGCCCAGGGTCTCTTGAAAAGTATTTCAAATTTTAAGTTTTTGTACACCTCACACTTTCTGGCAGATGTTTTGAAGCAATTGAGCATTCTTTGCAAGACATTTCAGTCAAGCTCTATAGACTTCACAAGTATATCTTCGTCTTTGGAGTGCACTGTTGCAGAGGTTATGAGTCTGACTGAAACAAAGCAAGGTAAGATGCTGAAGTGCTTCACATCATCTGTCCCAGATGTTGCAGGTGAATCAGGTAAGTTAGAATACATGGGTCATGTAATCAAAGATAGCAATAAGCAGAGGGAGGAAGCTGAGGGATGTTGTAGTCAGTTTGGTAAGAAAGTGTTAGAGAATTTGAAAGATAGGTTTGCAGATGTTGGAGACAGTAAGATTTTGAGAGGGTTTTGTGGTTTGTTTGATCCTGCTGTTTTTGTTAATGAAAGTGAGCTGCTAGATGAATGTGTTGACTGTGTGAGTGAGCATGTGAATGAGGAGGACTTCAGGGATGAGTAGTGGATTGGTCATTCTTGGTAGTCAATTGAGTATTTTCTTGAAGTGCCTAGAAAAAATATCCAATTTAGAAGTCAAGTAAATAAAATATAAGAATTCAAATAAATGAATTAAAGGTATTGCTCTGTTAATAATGGTTCTATTCCATACCTCCATAGTGAGGTAAATATGGGCTGTTTGGTCAGTACTGGTCAATTGATACAAAACACTTTTTGAACTGAGTGCTGTTTCTTGATGATGTTACTTATTAAACTGTATACATACTGTTGACATTGTCTTACTGGAATTACACAAGTGTGAAGTGTGGCAGGTTAATTGCAATCGGGGCAGCCTAGGTGTGAATAACACCTCTGCAAAGGGGTCCAATTGTTTTGATAGCAAATATACGATTCCTCCTGACAGTTAATCAGTCTCTTGGACCTATAGTTTTGAATTGACCACAGTACAATCCATTTGGATTCAATGAAAAACATTATTCTCAACAAAATATTAAATGGTAAATATAATTACTTTATGTTTGAATTAATATGAATAAGCTATAAAGTTATTATGAAAGTTTAGATAGTAACCTAAAGGAAGATTTAAGTGTATAATAGACATAATTTTTCAATCGACCAGTATTGACCGGTATTGACCGGTTTTAACCAGTATTGACCGCCGGCCCGGTCAATACTCATATTGACCTGTCGATTGCCAACATTGTTCTAAAGTTATTGTACGGAAGCCATTCTCTACCAACCGACTGACAAGTGCAAAGCAATTTACCCCCGCTTCTTCAAAGGGGGGCATATAAATATCTGTGTTTAGGGCAACAGTCCCAACAATGCTTGGTAGGGTAGGGACAAAGTTTTTTTTAAATAGAAAAAAATCTTCAGGTTGGAAAAAAAGTCTGTGTTTAGGGCAACGATCCCAAAAATGCTAGGTGAGTAGGGACACTTTCAAATTTTTTTTTTTAAACTCTATAGGTTTGAAAAAAACTTGTCGGGGGTTTCGCCAGGTAGGGCCGTGTTGCCCGAAACACAGATTTTTTTTCCTAAATGTAAATCAGTGACAGATTGACAGTGGCTGTTTAATTGAGGTGACCACACAGGTTCGCACACACAAACAACCATTTCCCCTGCATGTGCTCATAAAGTCAAGTTTATACCACTTTCTCTCTTGAAGACAAATTCTAAAATTCGAAACTATGACAGTAATATAGGTGAAGTTTTCTGTTCTCGGCTACTTCTGTTTTTCTTGGGGTTTCACTTTGGCTTTAACAATATCTAAGCTATTTATAGGTTGGCAGTTTACCTAACATCATTCCTGGGAATGACCAGTACTAGACTCCTATCCTGGGTAAGTTATCTGCAAACTTTCTCACATAAAGTGTCAGATTCATTGATGGTGTGGCTCAAACTGATAACCGTCACGACAATCACTGAGATTTTAAGTAGGGATGAAGTTGTTATTTTATTTTTATTTATCAGTAGAACATTATCACCGATGTATCGATTAATGGGTGTAGGATGCCTTGGCTAACTAATAATGGCAGTTTGATTGATTTAGTCTAATTTCTAAATGATTATGACTGAAAAAGAATATTGCGCCTGAATAAATAATAAATTTCTTATTCTTACCAAACTGTTTTGAATTAATTAACTGCTGAAAGAATATTGCGCCTGAATAAATAATAAATTTCTTATTCTTACGAACCTGTTTTGAATTAATTTAACTGCTTGCTGAACATTGTTCAATAGGTGACATAGAGATCAGAAAAGAGACTACAGCAACATTACCAGTCATTAGAGAAATGGGGAAAACTGGGTACAGTTTTGTTTGTTTTCATTTCCGTTTTTAAGAAATATGACTTGATATTTGCAATCAATATAGATTCGGCATTCTTAGATTGTTGCTATATCATATAGCATTAAAATCTCTAATTTTAAGAGATTACAAGTTGGCAACACTCTACTTTGAGATGACAGTGAAGGCACATCCCAACAAATTTGGTGGTGTCAGCAAGAATTACAGTGGTTTCGTCGACCCCCCGTTTCGTCACTAAGGATTTATGTTGCCAGTTCGTCACCAAGGTTTTGTATAAGATAAATATAACAATAGGATTTCACACCTACTTAAAGGTAATTACTCAAATGATAAATCAAAGTCACACAGTTAAATGAGAATACCATTTTCAGTTACTGCACAAAATTTGATTAAAAAACGTATTTCATTTATCTGTTTAAAATTTGATTTTACATCTTGATAATTATAAATAAAAAATAAACAATGTATTTGACTCATCGAATTAAGATTTAAATAATTATTTGTCTTTTTTTTTTTCGATATAATGGCAGTAGTGTGTGTTTGTTATTTATAGTTTGATTAGTATGTTATTTTTGTCATTTTCCAAATAAAAGTTTTATCACTATAACTTGTTTTGTATATTTTGACACTAATTCTCCCTTAACTCAATCCATTTTTAAATTCAAATTGATTTATGTGACTGATAATAGTCAACTAATTACTTAATTTGGGTGAAAAAGGTGCTCATAATACCCTGATGCATCCTATAATTACGTGTAACGACAACGTTAATTGGTTTGTTTGATCCCATTTATGTCAAACTAACATATTAGATATACAATTAAATAAGAGTGACGAAACCACAACCTCTTTTGTACACAAAACTCATGGTGACGAACAGGGAGGTCGACGAAAACACTACCACCCGTCAGCAAAATACAATTTTGTAATCTTAACTATGTGTTTAATATAGGCAATGGTTTAATCAAGCAGATTTAACACATAAAAGCAATTGTTGAATTGTCCTTAGTGTCATAAAATACCTTGGCACCTACTACAGAAAAACAGTTTTTTATGTTGATTTTCAATTTTGGAAAATCAACTTCACTTTTCATCAAATTTTGACATGTCATTGAATTAGCAAGAAGAAATGTAAATAGGAAACAGGTTACAGCATTTTACTTGGAAATGATGATGTCAAAATGCTTAAAACGACTGTAAATTAATGAAATTCCAAATTATATCTTCCTTACCAAAGCACTGCCCGCCATACTTGTCAACGGAAGTAGATAACTGGACTGGATTACAACTTTCTGTGTTAACTTACTCAAATATTTTTAATTACCGCAAAGACAGTATATATTAAACGCAAATAATGGTTAAATATATAAAATAAAGGAAAGATGATCCATTCATCACTTTTTTGTTTGTCAAAGTTTCGAAATATTAAAGGTATCAAAAGAAGAAAATTATAGCTGAAAGTTAAAACTTTAATATGCATACATTCGTTAAACAGGGGGGTAGGTGTATAGTGAGTGCAAACTTGGTTTAAGTGAGAAAAATGAGAGCAAACTTAAGAAAATGGCGGATGACGTGTTTTTTTTAACGAGATCAAGCGCATTCATACCAGGGAATGTCGTTTTCTTTACGCTATGAAATTAGGCCGTTAGTCAACATCTACACCAAAGTCTGATTTGAAAAAAGACATACGATATAATTTAGAGGTGTGGATTCCAGCAGACAAAGTTAAACTTTTCCATAACTTAAACACCAGTGAAAAGGCTATTCTTGAATCTAAGCAGTGGATAAATGATATTATAATCGACAGTGTCATGAATTTACTCGATTATCAATTCCCAGACCTTCAGGGTTTTCAATCTTGCCAACTGGCCCATCAGCTGGATTTTGATAGACATGAACAACTATTTATACAAATAATAAATAGATCGCCAAATGATGGAGGTTCTCATTGGTTGACAGTGAGCAACATTAACTGTCTTCAGAATAGTGTGAAGGTCTATGACTCTGCTTTCATAGACCTTCCCCATCAGGAAGAAATGGTTGTGTCCAGTCTTGTGTCCACAAAAGCAAACACACTCAATGTGCAATTTGGAAACGTAGCAATGCAAACAAACAGCTACGATTGTGGCATCTATGCAATTGCTAACGCAACAGCTTTAGCTTTTGGCAGGGACCCATCGACACAAATTTATATACCCAGACGTATGAGGCAGCACTTATTCACATGCCTTGAGAGTAAAAACATGAAACCATTTCCTGTTACCGATAGCAAAAAACGACGAAAGGCAATTAAAAAGACCATAGATGTTGAACTTTTTTGTGTCTGTAATATGCCTGACACTAGAACTATGTTTGTGTTTTGAATCATAGGCACAAATAATTTGTTGCAAAAGATGGGGATGAGGGATCATAGTAGATGTACATTTTGTCATACACAAGCAGAAACAATTCAGCATCTATTTGTTGACTGCCATATATCAAGTATTTTTTGGGGAGAAGTCAAGAGATGGATCAACAATAAATGTCCAAATGTAGATACAAACTGGTCAAGGATAGATATTTTATCAGGTAATCACAACCTTAAGCCAGTTACTGTGTCTGTAATTTTAGTTGTTAAATACCATATATATCTATGTAAAATGAAAAAATCAGTTCCTAGATTACAAACTTTTATTAACCAAATTCAACTTCATATAAGGTCAGAAATGTTTATCGCAAAGAAATTTCAAATTATGAATTCTTTTTACAAAAAGTGGAATGAGTTAATAGCATTGCTTGGGAACGATGATTGAGGTGTGGGCATGGGTCTGGTATCACAAAACTGCACTGTTGTCTTTGTTGTTTTTACTCTATTTTTTTTCTTTCTGGCTCATAAGTTTACTGTACTATATAGTAACTAAAGATATCTAGCAGTCTGCTACATTATATGTTACTGACTGCTGTCTCTTACTGGCTTTGTATCTTTTTTAGTTTTTCTTTCTTCACTTTTTTTGTTGTTGTTTACATATAAATTATGGAGAGGTTTTAAACTAAGATGGATAACCATGGTAATGTATATAGAAAATATTCTTGAGGGAGTTGCTCCCCTTGATATACATATATATCACATCAGTTTCACCACAAACACTTTTTAAAGGTTTATTCCCTTTAATAAATATTGGTATATCTAGTTTCGAGTCACTATATTACTAAAACTATGAAAGAAATTCTAGACATAATGCCATGAATATAAACATACAACTAAATCACAGAGACTTTTGTTTCCTACATCCTTCGCCTTGCTTTTTTGTTTCGCGGGCAAGGCGGAACAGGTCAAATTCAAACAATATATATTTATTTATATGCAACCCAGCAATAAGTGTAGGAAGATATAAAGAACGATATGTACTGTATATGTTTAACATTATAGTCTGAAGAGTAATTTAATAAAAAGGAATTTCTTTTACTTATTATCACCTTGAACGTACTAGATATACCTAGATATATAGCTTATATGTGTGCAACTTTGAAACTTTATTGTCTATGAACGTTCTGTTTTCACCTCTCTGGCGTTGTTGATATGATATTGTAAGAATTATATACTCTTTACACAATAAAAGGGGTTACCCGACTGGGGCCTCAAAATAAAAAAAAAAAAAAAAATGTTTGTTTTTTTGCGATGAATGTGGTAATGGATATCATCCACAGTGCGTGGGGCTTAATACAACTATTACAGACTCTCTCGGCTTCATATGCCCGAAATGTGTTGATAGACAATAAAACTCTTTAAATATGAAGTTTTATGAGAAAATATATAGGATATATTTACCTGCACTTCACTGCAATCTCGAGTGTTTTCATACTCAAATATCTTCGTCCAAACATATTTATCACTTTTGTAAAGTATTGTGTTCGGTGGTATAAAATAATAATAATTATTATAATAATAATAATAATAATAATAATGATAATAATAATGATAATTATTATAAAAAAATTTAGTTTAGTTTAAACATTATTTATTCGTTTATCAAAGCATGAACAAGTACAATACATTTATAAACCGTTTGTAAAAAAGATTGGTAGCCCCTGCATAAAATCTAGTGATATTCAGTTTTCAATTAACTTAACGACTTTCAGACCCATTTTTGGTAACATAAACCTAATTTTAGTACTGAACTAACTCTTTGTAAAATAAAGTAATTCTACGCAATATCATTGTGTCATTAATACGGATAATCTCTGGCTTTTTGCAAATACCTCATAACCGTTTTATGATATTATACATTGCGTAACATTTTGTCTTTCCCATATATCTACGGTAGCGACTTTATTCCCAGGATTCCAGTGTACATTTAAGAAGGCTATATTCGTCAATCCAGACTGTATTTAAATTTTGTATTGATAAGGAAACTGGAGTTATCTCAGACATTTAGTGGCAAGTGATCAGCATGTCTCATTTAGTGGTACAAGGCCTGCTTGTTCCGGAACACATCAACCCAGGTTACGACGTCTCACCGCGAGCTAAAAGATGTTTCGATTTCAATTTGTCACTTAGGCACAGTTGTCCAAGACCATCTAGGTAAGATAATTTTTTATTTACTCAATACAAACAGTTTTTTTATGTTCATTTCTTGTTTGATAAATTTTTCAAGTTTCAATTAGATATCTACGAGAATTCTTGTTTTGTTTCGTTTTTCCTATGTAAGACATTCTACTGTACTTTTTAAATGAGAAAAACCATTTGCTTCGGATAACATTTTCTCAAACGTCCCTTTTCAAGTAAGGCATGCCATGAAACAGACGACAAATAAGATGTCGGGCTATTGTCGGCTGCTCAGAACTCATGTTTTTTCTCTTCAAGGCTTTTTTTAAAATCTCAACTCGGCAAAACATCCCTATTTGAATAAATAGGCTTGCCAATATTGGAAGTCAGAGGATCTTATTGTAAAATCCTAGGGTGTAAATGGGTTAAATGTGATGATAGTCTGCATGGACCATTAACAAATGATCCTCGATTATCCGAAAAAGAGCCTTTTTTCAAAGCACAGTTGCCACTTATCACGTGACTAATCCTATATTACAGACATGTACACCAAAACACACAAATTTAAAATACAGAAATATGAAACAGAGCAACACATTATATACCTTCAATATTCAGAACACAGACACATTTATTTTTCATATTACGGTCAAGCTTATGGTGTCACATGTATTCGAGTTTTGGCACATTTTGCTTTTTGTAAATAATAAGTCAATGACTCGACACCTTGAATGTCGGTTCATAGACACAGTGACGCTTCCTATTTATTCTATGCTTACCAGTGAAATACTGAAATATATCAGTGAAATAGAATTGATATTTCGCTGTTTCAAAGCAGTGAAAATATCAAAATCTTCTTCCCAGATTGACGTCAAAAAGTATATAGAGCGAAACGAATACCGGAAATCAAACGATGACGATGTCGTGAAAATGACGTCACGTATGCTCTTTTGTGACGTTTCCCACGGTTTTCGACATTTCATTGAAACAAATTCAACAAAAAGTAGAGATTTTAACATAAAATGAACAGAAAATTGTTGGTATCGATGTAATATCACGTTAATTTCACTACTTTTGGTGTTCACGAGTGAAATTAACGTGATAATACATCGATACCAACAAAATGTCTTGTCTTTTTTAATGTCTTAAACTCTACTTTTGTTGAGTTTATTTCAATAAAATGTCGAAAATCGCGGGAAACGTCATCAGAAAACATTGCAAATATGAAGTCATTTTAACGACGTCATCGTCATATTGTTTCCGGCATTCATTACGCTCTGTATACTTTTTGACGGTTATCCGGGTAACATATTTTGATAATTTTCACTGAGTGGACAGTGAGTTTATCGGGATATAATTCCCTGTTATATTTCGATAAACCACTGAAAAACATAAAATGAATATTTATAATCATTATTATATAGAGGATAATTGTTGGTTTCGGTGTAAGATCATGTTATAATTTCACCGAGTGGGCACCAAAAGTGATATTTTCACGAGTGGCGCAGCCACGAGTGAAAATAACAACTTTTGGTGTTCACGAGTGAAATTAACGTGATATTACACCGATACCAACAATTTTTCTGTTTATTTTATGGTTAAAACTCTACTTTTTATTGAGTTTGTTTCTACAAAATATCGAAAATCGCGGGAAACGTCACCAGAAACATAGCGCAAATGACGTCATTTAAACGACGTCATCGTCGTATGGTTTCCAGCATTAATTACGCTCGGTATCCTTTTTGACGTAAATCCGGGTTAAAGACTGCAAAACAGTGAAAAATAAAAATGGTAATCCACTGTTTCAAAACTGTGGATTATCACTTTTATTTCACTGAGAAAACTCTATAATTCACTGAAAAACATAAAATAAATAACGTTTCGTCGTGTCGAACGTCGAAATTCTGGATTTTCGCTTTTATGAGATAGTTATATGAAAAGTGCAAAATAGAATGCCAATTCTACGAAGTTGTCAAAATTTCAGACTGGTTTTCTATGCTACATTTTATGTTACTGGTATATATGTGACAAATCAGTAGCACAGACCGATATTCTGCATTAAAGCTGCTCGCTCTCAGATTTTGGTAAAAAAAATTAAGTTCTTCAAACTGTATGAAAATAACATATTTTAGAACAAATAGATCTAGTGATATAAAAAGAGTCCAGTATTAATTCCTGTCAAATGTATCTGTAGATTTGAAATAATACGCTATCAATTAATAAACCGTTGCAGACGCTATAAACATATAGTGTAGCCGTGCCGTAAAACCAGCATTTTCAATCCAGGTTTGCTAATTCCTGCCTAGATTTTTACTTCTATTGTTGGTTCTAGCCTTGAGTTTTATATTCATGTATTAGAATGTCTTTTTTTATTTTATTAACAGCATCATTTTATAATCATTTTTCTATCAGTTCTAGTTCAGCCCTGCCGAAGTGGTTAAATTTTAAGACTAGCAATGGAAGAACTGCTCAAACTCAACCTACAGCGCAAACTACGAACCTCGCTGGCAACAGTAAGGATGGAACACAACAGGCTACGTCACGCCGGGATAGCAGTTTTAGCAACAGGTACGTTTTAGCTTTAACAGGGTTGAAATGAAGAACCGGTTGCAGCTAATATTCATCTGGAGAGTTTTAATTTTTGTGACGTCAATTAGTACAAGTATCACAAACTCTGCAAATGGGGTGCCGGTTTATATTACAGATAAAAACAGATTTTTTACTCTATAGGAAGTCGTATTTATGAGGGGCTAAACGTTTTATCCACGCCGGCCTACGCCGGTATATTCGTTTCATATAGCCAGGAGGAATCGGGCGCATTATTAGCAATGGGGTTGGGATATATCGGCTTAGCCGGCGTACGCCGGGCTTACGCCGGATATATACCGGCGTGTCTGAAACGTATAGTCCGTAAGTGCTTTGTCCTGTAAATGGAGTCTCAAAATCCGTTCACTCACTTGGTGTATTAAGCGACACATGTCGTGCAGCCGTTTGCAGCCAACTATAGGCATTTCTTTGACTTTCATCAACTGTCCGTTACGACGGGGAGCCAACCTCGCCAACTCGGAGCAAGCCGGCGCATGTCAAGTACTCGCCCGAATGTCAACTGTTTCCCATAAATGATGTTACTTAAAATAGGCGGGCTATGTTTTAGACATCTTTTAAGAGTTTCCTTATTGTGTATTTAAACAGGTCAAGTAAATCTACAAGCTCAGCGAACAGTTTACACAGGAAAATACAAGAACATGAGATGAAAACGAAACCCGATGAATGGAAAAAGGAACAAGGCTACAGAAAGGTACGGAGACGACGGAATTTATTGGCAAAGGAGAAGAACCGGATATTACGTATGATAAGACGTTTATACTGGCCGTCAGTAATGTGCATCGGTCTGGGGACAGTCTTTATCCTCGGATCAACGGTTCGTAGTATAGGGGGCGACACAGTGTTCTGGAAATCAAAAGAAGAGTTCAGAATTGTTGGCCCGATAATTGCAATAATTGGTGTTTTAATGTTGCTGGGTACAGTGGGTTTAGAAAGTCGAAGTACCGAGAAATGGAAGAAGGAGGGAGTATTACCTGTAACAAATCCGTTCATACATCCGGATTTTTTTAAGAAACCAGACGAAAAGCTATTCCCTTGTGCCACTCAGGCGCCATCTCGAAGTTTTTTGTCAAAACTGAATGGAGATATCAGAAGACAGGAAAAGAAAGAAACGGTAGAGGTTAAAATCAATGACAAAACGCTCCTGCATTCAAGCACGGATCGTGTGCTCGATTTGAACGGACCCGCGAGATATAGTATTGATGTGACGTCACAATTGCCCGGAGCAAGGGCATTTCGGTCTGACAGCGATACTGATGATGACGTCTTTTATGACGATCAGGAATTTGGACAAGAAGACAGTAAGATTGAGATCTACGGTAAAACGAACGGCGACGGTACGGGATATAGCCAAGTTCCGCGCGTTGAGGTAATGGAGTGTTCAAGCGCACCGATGTTGCACAACAATTATGATGTAACGTTTATTGCCGGACCAGTTGTGCCGGACAGAACTACGTTGTTCTTGAGTCACTGTAATTTAATGGAAAATAATAGGAAAATTACAACAGAAGACGTGCCTTTAATTGAAAAAGACAGTATTCTTCCGAATAAGCGTGAGAAAGAATTTGACACTTTTAAAGGAAGCGTTTTACAAGCCCACGGTTAGTTATGAACGTTAACATAAGGGGCAACATTTATGAGTTCAACATCGCAGCTTCCTCCAGCCAATACAACTTATGAAAATGTCTGGTTGTATATTGTACAATCGGAGAGGAGCTTTTATTTGAACGCATATCATCAGAAACTGCATTGTACATAACGTCTATAGTAATGTTGTTTTTCCTCCTCAGAGTTTCGAAAATTAAACTTTAAAGTCATAAACCAAGCAACTTCCCTCTCTTAGTTTATACGAGTATTTATTTTAGTTCGTTTACGAAGCTTGGCACTCGATTCCAGATGTTACAACTTTCACGAGAGAGAGAGGCAGCGACGTTTCTTTCATCGCTACTGAGTTCTATGCACGTGTGACACCAGTATCTTAGCCAGGAGATACACCTCGTGCTCCGGCTGGGATCCGATCCCCAGGACTTACCTCTCAGAGGGCAAAACTGGCTTTCTAACCACCTACACACTATGACAAATTTATATTCATGCATGTTTAATTTCATGTTTTAAAAATCAAGTATTCGAAACAAATTTTGACTTGTAACATAAGGATTGGTTTAAGTTATATTACCCCTCAAAATTTCAATATCGGGTTAGGATAGAGAATGCTAGTGAAAACACAACAAATGATTTGAAAACATGTAATTAGAGTTATCCTGAATTATTTCTCTATTTGAAAGATACAAATCAAAACATGTAAAAACTGTCTAAACACAAAAGATGGATTTTCAATTTTTGACTAGAATACATGTACATGTAGTCTAAAAAGATTTTCATAGACTTTCTCTACAGTAAACTCCGTTTATAACGAACTCATTGGGGTCATTTGAATGTGTTCCTTATATCCAGAGTTCGTTATATACATATAACTTGTTCATATAAAATAAAATAAGCTATTTCTCGTGCCTAAGTTTTTGTGTTAGGTCGAGGTAAAACAGCTAGAGCCTGGTACCCGGATTCTCTTGTATCTTCATATGTCTCTTGAACCTGCGCCTGAATCTTTCTCATGTGAGTTATGGCCCTTGTTAGCATGTTATGACAATCCCGATCATTTCATAAGGTAATGGCCTTCATTAGTTTCCTTACTTTAAGAATATGACTGTGTACAACTCTTCCCAGCTCTTAAGTGGTGTTCCTGGCGCTTTAATTCCACTACTATAGGTGGGGAGGGGGCGGGGTAAATTAATTGCTAAAGGCATTATACAAATTCATATATTTTGGTTACATCTTTGGTAAAATTTATTTTTCACGTGGTGTACATAAGTGATTGATGGATTTCTTAAAAGTATGGTCACTGTATAGGGTGTTTTCCTTTCCACAGATATTAGTACTCAAGTTAGGTAACTCTTGGAGCCTTAAATTTGCACTAGGTATTTTTTATTCTTAAACAGTGTCGAATGTGATGCAAGGTCCAGCAAAATATTTTAGGTGTCTGCTCGAAATCTGAAGAAAATACCCGTATGTTTGTGCTAGATTGTTCGCAAATCCCGTGCATATGGCATGATACACATCACACATAGTAATCTCGACTTTGCAGGCCTTTTTTACTCTATGAACGAGAAAATTGATGAATTTTCCCTATTACACAAAATAATTTCCCAAACAAATGACACCCTAGCTCTTTTCGAATAGACCCCTTTGTGTGCGTGATCAGTGGATAGCACTGCTACACGTCAGGCCTGTCTCGAGAAGAACTAGTGACACGGACATAGTTGGATGGGAGACATTGAACAGTACCTCACAAATGCCTATCGCTCCGACAGGGATTTGAACCCAGGACGTCTGGATTGCCAATACGGGATTTGCGAACAATCTAGGACAATCTCCAGCGCGGTAACCACTGAACCACAGTGCCAACCTGTAAACGAAGGACTATCCTATTTTAAATAATCAGTCAATAAATTATTATACATGTACGTTGGTCTAATTGAAATGAAAGTTTCTAAACGGAATATAAATACATCCGTCAAATTAATTTTGCGACAACGGGATAGAGTTTCCGAGTACCAAGAAAGTGTTGGTGCCATTTACATAGTCTTCCATACGTCGCGGCAAGAGATCGAACCTACGACCTCTCGCACACAAAGCCGACCCTCTACCACTGCGCTACCAATAATGAAATACAATGGAATAAGTATAATGTCTCTACTACAAACTATTCAATTTTAGTAAATCTGTTTTCAATTTTGAAAAGGAAGTTATTATAATACATAACGGTGTCTTAATTTTTTTTTCACACGAACAAAATGCTAAATACAGAATAACCGCTGTATCATTGAAAATACAATTAAATCGCTGATAACATACAAACATCTGTCACAACCATTTTTATAAATTCAAAAGTTTCATATTTAGTATTGAACAAGTCTATATGAAAAGTAATTATCTATATCCATGCATATTCTGACGACGTGTATACCTATATTCAAGTGTATCTATATTTAAGATACCGTATGTTTGCTTTAACTTTACAAATATTGAATTCTTTCACTTAAGGAGTTTATATTTTTTGGGCCTTTAAAGAAACTTTAAACTTAGTGAAATATTCAATAGTTTGATAATAAGCATGTCACATTTGATTGTAAAGAATCCGTTTCTACCGGACAGTTTTGGACTGGACTATGACTCGCCAAGGTCAAGGTCTTATGGACTAAATTCGACACTTTTACGAAGTTCACCTCTACCATTTAGGTAAGACAATTATTACATGTTTTTCAAATAAATCCTCTTTAAACCCCCGAAACGAAGCTTAGGGGGTTATAGGAGTGAACCGATGGTCGGTCGGGCGGCGGTCGGTCGGGCGGTCGGTCCGAGCCCGCATATGGGCATATATTGGGTACTATATCATTCATTCCGTCAGGAAGCCAACAAAAAAGGCGCACATGTTGGGTAGTTTTAATACTTTATATAGTGCCTTGTTGGCTACTTTCTTATAATAGGAGGCAATGGAAAGTACCCAACAAATGCCCATTTGTAAGGTCGTCCGTTGCATTGTCCTTGTCCGGAGCATAACTTGAAAACTACTAGTTGGAATTCAATACAACTTCATACAATGGTCAAGCACATTGAGAGAAAGTGGAGTGCACAAGAACCATAACCCCTTCTTGACTAATTACAGAGTTATTGGCTTTTGTTAATTTTCCTTGTCCGGAGCATAACTTGAAACTGCTAATTGGAATTCAATACAACTTCATACAATGGTCTAGCACAATTAGAGAAAGTGCAGTGTACAAGAACCATAACTCTATCTGGACTCATTACAGAGTTATTGCCCTTTGTTATTTTTCTTTGTCCGGAGCATAACTTGAAAACTACTGGTTGGAATTCAATCCAACTTTATACAATGGTCTAGCATAATGAGAGAAAGTACAGTGTACAAGAACAATAATTTGATCTTTACTCTTTACAGAGTTATTGCCCTTTGTTACTTTCCTTGTTCGGAGCATAACTTGAAAACTACTGGTTGGAATTCAATACATCTTCATACAATGGCCAAGGACATTCAGAGGAAGTACAGTGTGCAAGAACCATAACTCTTTCTTTAGTAATTACAGAGTTATTACCCTCTTTTACTTTTCCTTGTCCGGAGCATAATTTGAAAACTACTGGTTGGAATTCAATACAACTTCGTACAATGGTCAAGTACCTTGAGAGGAAGTGCAGTGCACAGGAACCATAACTATATCTTGACACATTACAGAGTTATTGCCCTTTGTTATTTTTCCTTGTCCAGAGCATAAATTGAAAACTACTGGTTTGAATTCAAAACAAATTAATGAAATGGTCAAGTACATTAAGAGGAAGTGCAATGCTTAGGAACCATAACTGTATCTTGACTCATTACAGAGTTATTGCCCTTTGTTAATTTTCCTTGCCCGGAGCATAACTTGAAAACTAGTGTTAGAAATTCAATACAACTTCATACAATGGTCAAGCACAATTAGGGAAAGTACAGTGTACAATAACCAATACAATTATTGTTATTGCCCAGTTTTACTTTTCCTTGTCCAGAGCATAACTTGAAAACTACTGGTTGGAATTTAATACAACTTCATACAACGGTCCAGTACAATGAGAGGAAGTGCAGTGTACAAGAACCATAACTCTATCTTGACAAATAATAGAGTTATTGCCAAGAACAATATTTATATTTTAGTTTTTATTTTGCAAGGTATTCTGTTACTACGAACTTCCTCAGTTTATAAAGCAGTATTTCGGGGGTATTAATCACATTTAGTGATAGGTTTAGTTAGTAAGTAAATCAAGACGACAACTGTTGTCAAGATTTACATACATTACAATGCTTAATGGAATTAGAGTACAGTAAAGTTCCGCTATTAAAACTATCTTTGATATAAGTACTGGTAATTCAGGATAAATCATTTATTTAGTTCACACTCGGTAAAAAAGTTTAATTAGGTATTTACCACAATTTAATTGATCTTATATTCATTCATGTAGAGTATTTAGAAGACAGTTTAGCATGTGTCATTTGTCACCCCCAATAAGCAAATCATTTACACCTATTTTAACCATCGTGTATTTGAAAACTATGGTGGCTGATATCTGCCATTTCGTTCTGGCGTGTTGGCACATCTAAAGGGCGCCAACACGCGAGAACAACAAGTAAAGCGCCAACACGCCAAATCTAGAATCTGTCGTTCTTACGTGTTGGCGCCCCGCCCACACGCCAAATTGATACTTGTCGGGTTGGCGCCCCCGCCATGACAACGCGCCAACAGGACAAATAAAGCGCCGATACGACAAATAAGGTAGTATATCATTTGTCGTATTGACGCGCTTTATTTGTCGTTCTGGCGTGTTCGCGCCTTCAGACGTACCAAAACGCCAGAATGAAATGGCAGAAACCAGCCACCATGCGTTTTTACAAAGAGTAAAAAGGATATTTTTAATAAATCGGCCGTGGTCATATAAGTTAGCCATGAACGGCTCATGAATCAGTAGAAAAGACTGCTTAGCAATTAAAAAAATATAAACAATAAAAATAGAGAATTTCGATCAAATAGAATAGGGGTGTTTAATTGTTTATATATGTGATTATTTATTTCTCTAGGAACCCCGTTGCTGGGCTGCCGAGATGGCTGAATTTTAAAATAAGTACCCATGCGGCGCCTCCACACCAACATACAGAGGCACTTACTGTTTCTGCCGGAAGTGGGGAAAGTCAGAAGATATCCCAGAAAACCTCTCGGCGAGATAGCACGCTGAGCAGCTCAACAAGGTATCGTGTCGGGTGAACTTCTTTCATCTATTTGATAATGTTTCTCTCTCTTGTAATTCATTTTTTTCGGAAGCAGCCACCAGCCTACGGCGTCACGCAATTTTTTAAAAAGATATTTTGAAACTATCGATACTCGTTCTGTGAATATACAGGTTTCAGAGGTAACATGAAAGGAAAAGAACCACGATTGGGCACCGTTTTGACGGCCACCATGGCCACGCATCCCATTCTATAGTAGGTTACCGTCGGCATGTTACCTTTGGTACAGACAATATTTCAAATAAACGGACAAATCTGTGCTCGTCCTCGAAAAATACCTATTGTGCCCGTTCGGTTTTCTTTTGGATGATTTGATTTGAAGCAAATTTTATAAAGGTCCGTCCATGAGAGTATTTATATTTGCTTGTATTCTTGGAAAAGACCTATGTTTTTTGTTGTTGGTTTTTTTATGTGTTGTTTGAAAGCTGTTTATAAACATATTTATTAAGCCGCAGTACCGTCACCGAACTAGCGTAGTTATACAAAATTTCTATAAGTTTCAGTTAAACTATTTTCTTATTAATTTTCTCCACCAGGTAACGGATGAGCTCCAATTCCACTTTTATGTTCTTATGGTAACTGTTACCTTCCATTCGTTTTGTTCGTTTTACCGAAGTTTAAGCTTAAAGAACTACTTTGCTGGAAAGCCTTTGGCGGTTAAAATTGTCAGAGATTGGTGTAGCGTATAGTTAGAATTCGCATTACGAGCCACTTGCTTAAAACGACCAGTGCAACACTGATTGCTGGTGCGGGTTTCATGCCTGTTATTTAGAATTTGTTCTTTTGGTTTTATATTTAACAGATCTGGTAAATCTGCGAATTCAGCAAACAGCTTACGAAAGAAAGTAGAAGAACATGAAATGAAAACGAAAACGGATGAATGGAAGAAAAACCGGGAGTACAGAGTAGTACGAGAACGACGGAATTTATCGAAGAAACAGACGGATTCGAAAGTGCGTCTCATCCGGTGCTTCTATCTTCCGTCAATATTTTTCATCGGTATGGGAGTGGTTTTTATATTCGGGTCAACAATTCACAGTGTGGGTGACGGCACAATGTTTTGGACTTTCAAAGAAAAATTTAGAATAGTTGGCATGGTAACAATTATAGTCGGTGTAATAATGTTAGTAGTTACAGTTGGATTTGAAAGTCACAATTCTGAGAAATTGAAGAAGAAAAGAGTACAGGAACAAAACCCGCTTATTCATCCCGATTTTTACACGAAACCGGAACGGTATCGCTTACATGAGCTATTACGAACGCAGACATCGGAAAGTTCTTTTGACGATAATATATTTTTGTGTTCAAGTATTAAGTCTGCAGCGAGCAGTATGCCGAAAATGACAGAGAAGGAACAAACTTGGTACAATAGTCAACCGAAGGATGCCGATTCATTCCAGTGTTCCATTAGATTTAATAGATCAGCGTCAAATCATGTGATAAAAGTGAACGGTGAAGATGCGCTTATAATGCAAGGACCCGTCTTCAACGTCGCCAACGAGCAGGAAGATGAGGCATTTCTGCAGTCAAGCATTCAGTCTGTAAAAAGTTCATTCAACTCGAACCTATATACATCTACTAGCCCATGTGGTGGTCAAAATGGCCGAACTCAGAATCGAGCGACACCGTAAATTGTGACGTCATAATATAAGTGATGCCATTCATTACGCGGGCGTCACTTGTGGAATAAATGGCGGGCCCGATTTAAACGACAGAATAGGCATAACTTACAGTAATGTGGTTCATACGGAAGTTCAGCTTTAAGAAATAACAGATGAACTTAAATTGCCTAAAATTGTCATACTTAGATTCTTTCAAAAGGAGATGAAAGCAAATTGAGATTTAAATTTTTCAGGCTACATAATTCATGACATAGATAGGCCTATACGCAGTCTAGATTTATAGTCTTGTGTTACATACCCCTTTCGATGCCGCTTGTATGCACGAAATAAAACCTGATATTTAGGTTTTTATGAGGACTTTATTCGACACTTTATAAATGTACAACGTGCTTCGAAAACCATAAAATTCAAAGTGACATATCAGTTGTTTATCAAAGTTTATTGATGACGCGTCGGCGCTTTTCAAAGTACTATTTGACATAATTATGTCCGTTGTCATATGCATTTACTCCCACCTGTAAAATATAAGCCAATCAAAACTGACAAAATGTTTACACAGTGCATTGTTAAGGCCCGGGGCATCGCTCTCATTGGGCCGTGCGACGCGAAGTAACAATGGCGATGGAGTCTTGGCAGTTTTACCGTTGCAGAAATCCATGGGTCGGCCGGAACTATGAACAATCTAAACTCGGAAAGATGGCGATGCCAGGACACAGGCTGGCAATCATGACCACTCTCTTACACTATCGGCTATCATTACATTCAGTTAGATTGAGACCCCGTTACAAGTGTAAAAATTGTGTCATTAAAAGTACAGTTATCATGTTTCGTCAAAAATCTTGACATTGAGCCTGTTGCAGAGATGATAGTGAGTGTAAGGAACGGTAACTCTGCAAAGGAGATTGAATCATGACGTGATGTTTTTTTTCTTAAATTCCATTCGGCAACTCTTCGGTCATTATCGTAACTGCGTTATCGTCCAGTGATTAACCATAGGAGCTCTAAGTCGGGATTATGATTTTTTCGGCTTTGTTTTGTCTTTTTGCATTTATAATAGATAAAGCTAACCAATCTAACAAAATATGATCTTATTTTCCCTGCATCTTAACTTTCATATTTTACTTCTGAAATACCCGGTACACTGAAAAAAGATTCCTAACTAACAAAAAAAATGAATTTTCCTTTGCGAAGTTGAACTCGCTTACAATACAGACAAACTTGTATTATACCACCTCTGAAAAAAGACCACGAATACAGACCACCACGGACAAAAACTTGCTCTATTCAGATATTCAGTAGACACCTGCGAATAAAGACCATCTGCCCAGAAAGTAGAGATGTAATCGATTCAAACGATATCGATATATCAACGATAAACCACTTTCGATTCGATATCGATTGCCGTTTTGAAAAATCGTATATCGAATAATGTTTTACCATGCAATGCTCTACAGCTTCACGTTCGAAAATTCCATCAAAACTCAACCGGAATATAAACATTCAGTCTACCCAGAGTTCCCTGTTTTTCTAATGAATGATAATTTAATGAAATGTGGTCTCATAGTCAAAAATAGTTCAGCATTGCAAGGGTTGATATTATATATTATAGACTAGAACCATATGGTTAGTACAAAAAAAGTCAAGAGATTTGGTAGAATATGTAGTCAGTTACTTTTTATGCCCATGTATCGATATATCGCTGTATCGTCGATATTTCTAAATCGATATATCGATACAAAAATTTTAATCAATGACATCCCTACCAGAAAGACCGTTTTAGCTTCTTCCCGAGAGTTGTCTTTGTTCACAGGTTTTAATATATGTCATATTCGACTGTAATTACATGACAGTCGGAAAAAATAGGAAACTTTTTCCCTGTACAGAGAGGTCCATTTAGTTTTAGCTCACCTGAGCGCGTTCTGCTCAAGTCAGTGAATGTGAGCTTTTCTTTGTCCGTCGAGTGTGTGTGAAATCGTGCGTTTGTCAACAATTTCTTTCAAACAACATCTTCTAAACCGCTTGACAGATGTTGGCAGTTATATCCCTTGGGTGGCCCTCTACCAATGTAATTCAGAGAATTCCATGCAGGATTCTGGTTGCCTCGGCAACGGAAAAATTAAAACTTAAAAAAATATTCTCAAAAACAAGAAGGCACAGAGCTTAGATATGTGGCATGTGTCATTGTCTAGTAACCATTTCAAAAAGTGTTCTAATCCTGATCCTAGGGTAAAACACTACCCCATGACTGACCTTGAGTATGACCTTAAATCTGCTTTCTTGTTTAAAAGTGCAATGACGCTCAGACGAGCGAAATATGACCATCATGGCCCTCTTGTTTTCTTGTTGTTGATTTTGGTGTTTATTATGTTAGTTTTTTTTCTGCCGTTCTGGTTGTCATAAATTTTGTTATTGAATTCAAATTTTACCACCTTTTAATTATTATTTTGTAAGGGGGAGAAAGTAGACATTAATACTTTACTATTCATATCCTTTCCTGCGGTACAATAAATGTCATTAATTAATTTCAAAATTGTTAAAATTTGATAATTAATTTTTCAAATTAATATATTCGGAATATTCGGAATACACGTAATTTTTAACTGTCACTTTATTGTTATAGTCCCATTGTGTTGATGCACGTGCCTTATACATACGCGAAACCCTTTTCTGACCAATGATACAGAAATAAATACAGGGTTGGGAAAAAAACCGCAAAATTGAAGCCCGTCTAATTTAAGTGTCATTTTGATAATAGTGCTTTGTTTGAAACCCTTTTATGTCACAGCAGTTCGTTAATGGCTATTTAAAAGTTAAACCAGTTCTTCCCGGCGAACTGTACTCGTTTGAACCACATGACCTATGTTCTCATTTTACACCTTCCGGCCGTGTATTCTCGACAGTTTCCGACAAACTTCGGACAACGATTCCTGGCGAAGTTCTTTTTGTTATTACATGTAATAACTATTTCATTCTTACTATACCTTTTCTATATTTTAATCAAGAAAGTTTTGATATCAAATAAATTTTCAATATAATGTTCCTGTATTTATGGAGTGATAATGATAATTGCAATCACCGAAATACATGTACAGTAAACCCCGTTTATAACGAACTCCTTGGGACCATTTGAATTTGTTCGTAATATCCGGGTTTGTAATACCTAGATAACAATTTCGTATAAAATAAATAAAGAAAAAAACTCGGGCAGAGAAAATATGTTCCTTATAATTATCCGAATTTTCGTTACATCCGGAGTCGTGATATACGTAGTTTACTGTATTTGAACGTGTCTATATATAATGCATACTTTAAATGTGTTTTAAGAAATCCCCCTCCTCCTCGTGCGGCAATCATTACCGCATATTCAAACATGTGGTTTTCCGGGTAATGACGAAGAATAACGAAGTTATTACACTCTAGGGTTTGTTGGCGAACCAAAATCAAAATAGAATCTATGTTGGCTATTTTTTTTTGACATATCAAGATATTGTCGTACAATGTCTTGCTTTTGTAAGTGAAATATATCTATAATAAAAATATTCAAATGAGTTACGTGAATACTTGCATATTTACATATGTACACTCAGCGAATTTGATCGCACTAATGTATTAATTAGTTAATTGTCATTCATACGTGTTTGAGAGTCAGAGTGGGTAACCACCTATCAAGCAGTTTTTTTCTGATGTGTGCTTATACAACACACTTGTCTTAAGGAAGCTCGCGGTTGGAGTTAAGACAATAAAAACGTTGATGACAACGCCTGTCATTTTTTTGACAACTCGTTATAAACTTTACCCTCTCGTTCACTTGCTAAACAGACTCATAAAAACGCATGCTATTATGTAAGCGCTTGTCTAACACGGTGTCAATCGTTTCACGCGAACCCGTCAATTTCGCACTCCAATAACATGTACTGTCTATAGCTAAAGAAAAAATGTTAGTGTATTTGTACATATGGTTAAATTGCGATAAAGGACGATAAAAAAATGGAAAAATTTGGAAGGAAAATAAAATTTAAAAACAAAGGAATTTATATATCTGTGATAATTTTGTTATTTTTTCTCACAGTTTCGGAATGCCAGCAATTCAACCGACGGGTAAGTATGAGAGAGGGTCTTTGTATCTTTTATAACTAGCATACAGTAAACGCCGTTTAAACCGAACCCCATTGGAACCATTTTAAATGTATTCCTGATATCCAGAGTTTTTTATATCCTCGGGCAAATATTCCATTACCCGGGATATTATCACTCAAATGCCCTGCTCCGCCATATTTTATTTTATAAATATCATTTTTATATAAGATAAAGAAAAAAACTCGGACAGGGAAAATTTGTTCCTTATATCCGGAATTTTGCTATATCCGGAGTCATCATATACGGAGTTAAAAACTGTGTCGCGCTGGATATTCAAGTTTCGTTCAAAAAACATAGTTTTTACATATTTTATTGTGTAAAATACTTGTGCATGCATCTATATCTTTACAAGTTACTGATATGTTGGTGTTAAAATAAAAAATTGCGCTTAGTCCCTTCATTTGGATAACTCAGTTTTTAGCGCTTTTTTGTTTGTTCTACATGACAAAAAGTCAGCCGATCCATTTTAATTCAAGATAATCAGTTTAAATAAATGAATTATTCGGTACCAACAATAAAACAAAAATATATACTTACACATAAATCCTAAAATTTGCAAATCAACAACATTTGTATTTAAAGGGGCGCTACCTACATCTAGCAGACATAGAATATGTGTTCAATGAACGTAAAATGGTAAATAAATACAATTTTTTCAAAGAAGAACCTATGGCGTAAAATGCCTCTTTTTACCACAATTAACCAATATAGGGGATTTTTTGTAATTAATCGCATCCACCCATTAATTGTACAACAACTTTACATAGATATTGAATGGTTTGCAGTACTGTAGTATAGCGGGTCGTACCGATTATAGCCTCGTTAGAGGATGGTGGACCCAATAAGCACAATTACAAACAAACATTTTAAACCGCTGATTTATCGATAATTACTGGGAATGCATAGCTGAAACTTTTAGGTTAAGTTATAATACTTACAAAGATTCTATTACTTATGCTTTGGAAGTTATTTAGTCGACATCAGTTATAGGGTATGTCCCTTTAATTATGCGCATGCTTAAATCTACAACCATTATAATCATATGAATATTAATAAACCAAAGTGTTCAAAATTTCAAAGTTTATTTTACAAACATGCAAGAGTCCCGCATAAAGCGGGCGGCATCAGCAAAATACAGAATCTAAATATCATTGATATCTAAGAATTATCACAAACAAGTTTCAAGTTTTATTTCTGATCAAAGCTTATTACAATCATGTGATGATATAAACATGTACATTTAAGCGATTAAATATATGGGTTAAAAGAGTTCTGCGACCTTGTCACTGTTAATGAAATTACATGTAATTGCAGACGACAGTTAGGTGACCAAAGTCCTGTTCTGCTTTGTTTGATACCGTTCACTGGGCAACTTGAAAAAAAAACACCATTTAATATAATCCATCAATCAGTTGTCGCTGATATTTTTAGAAGAAAGATGTATCTATTTTATCATACCAGTGAGGTATTTAAATTCATGGTCTTACATATAATTTCTTACTTATTGTATGTAATCATAATTGCATGAGTTTATACAAAATTTAGTTAACAGTAATATTAATAGATCTGTCACAATTTTTCCTTGTACACATTTATTCCGTCTCCCTTGGTCTAGTGGTTTAGGTTTAGGCATCCACCTTGGGAGCGGGAGGTCGAAGGTTCGAATCCCAGCAGGGGTCCGTTTGATGAGCCGCCAGCTAGTTAAATAATGGTTACCGTATGCCTACCTGCCTGGTGCCTGGTATTAAAAGGATAGGATTCGGAAGTTGAAGTTGCTTAAAAAGAAGGTGTCTCATAAGTCAGAAATGGCTGGGCCCTTTAAGTAGGGGTGACACTATAATAAACACACCTTTTATTCAAGAGAATAAACAATGTAACCTCCGATTAAAGTAAGATAAATACAGTCCGAAATCTGTTTAAATCACATCAGTTAAGGGTCACAATAAAAGGGCGACTCGACGGTGACCAATTCAGGGAGGTGGCTTGATAGTGATTCATTAAGGGAGTTGGCTAAAAAAGTGACCAGTTAAGATAAATGGCTAAAAAGTGACCAGTTAAGATAAATGGCTAAAAAGTGACCATTTAAGATATAGGAATTTCAAAGTGGCTAATTAAGATAGGTGGATTAAAAGTGACCACTTAAAGAAAGATAGCTTAAAAGCGACCAATTAAGGGAAGTTGCTGCTAAAACATAGCTGTTTTTAATGTAAAAATAATTAATTGGGTTATCTTGTCTATTTCTTCAAATAAGGGCGTTTGCAGAATTATGATCCCAAAAGGCTTACAAGTTAATCCTGTATCAGACGACATTGTATATGTCGTCTGCTTCAGTGTATGTATATACACTCAGTTCCAAAAGAAAGTGTGCACTTCTTAAATTTGAATATTTCAATATTTAGCAGACGTATCGGCTTCAATTTTCGCACACTATATCTCATGTGTATTTGTCATCGATCGATTGCAAAATCTAAAATGTTCGCCATATTGTACGTAAACAGATCTCAATTTTGGTACCAAATATATAGGCTTTCAGAAAAGTAGTCGATGAAAAATCACAGAAAACAAAGTGCACACTTTCTTTTGGAACTGAGTGTACATGTATCGTACTGTACACTAGGCACAACTTGTTAAAGGAAGGTAGCTTTCAAAAAAAAATGTAAAAACGCACACCGACGTACAAAAATATTATTACTTCAATAAAAACAAAATATCAATAAAAAATGCTTGTAACTGTTACTATTTACAATTTGACGTTTGGACAGAGTTTATTACTGGAAAGGACGGAATTTATCACTAGTTTGGAATAAAAACTGCCCTTCTTTTGACGTGTAGAGTGTCTCGACAAGCGTTTAGTGCGAGGTGACTCGAAATGTCGAATAATGTACCTAACTTCTTTAAGTGCAAAATAATCGTGATTTTCGGCGGTTTAATTACTCTAATTTACCTAATATTAATAAATGCACATTTAGTCTCGATTATGAAACAATTTCTTACAACATAGATTAATGGCTCACTTGACTTGCTCTATATGAAAATCAACCTTGAAGAGAGAGAGAGAGAGGCAATATTGACTAATTTGTGTCTTGCCTTAGGACAGTACCGCCATGGCTGTGACGGGGAATGAACCCGGAATTCTCCGATCCTGAGGCGAACGCGCGGAGGCTGCGGAGTTAATGAAAGGCCTGCTCTCACCGAGTTTTACGACCTCGCATGTCGACAACTTGGTAAAATTCTTTAAAGTGTAGCATGTTTTACCCGCATACTGAAATAATTCCATACAACAACACAACAGAAAATGCCTAGCATGCATACATGTATTTATAAAAAAAATAACACCAGCACCGCCACCAACAAATCAGTTTAATATTAATGTGCTAACCCTTCAGTAGTAAAAATTTAGCCAAGAAGATAACAAGAAAGATTATAACCAGTTCAGAGAATATGCCTTTTCAGTAAAATCCGTATATAACGACTCCGGATATAGCGAAAATCCGGATATAAGGAACAAATTTCCTCGGTCCGATTTTTTTCTTTATTCATTTTATATGGAAATGGTATATGGATATAACAAACTCCGGATATAACGAACATAGTTAAATTGTCCCAAAGAGTTCGTTATAAACGGAGTTTACTGTACTAATTTGTTCCAAATCATTTGCAAAGCAAGTTATTCAAAATTTGTTCTAAATCCATCATCTGTGATTTAGGTCATTAATCATTACTAGTACCTAGTTACTGCCGAGACACGTGCTTCTTTAAAGACCCAGTAACATTTGAAATACTCGCATATAATAAAGAATAATGAATTTACTAACGATGGGAATTTTCGAATAATATAGAAATATGAATTTACTAACAATGGGAATATTCGAATATTTCGTATTTCTTTCGAACGTTCGAATGCAATTTTCGTAAATATTTGAATATTTGATGATTTTATAAAACACAATTTACATAAAATTAAGATTTCTAGATATATTTATTGATTAATTAATTAACCGGAAAAAAGGCACATAATGTACTTTCGGTTTACAATACAACGATATGACTGTTTACCGAACAATATAAAAAGTAAATGTCAGTTTGACCAGTAAGATAAGAGCTACAAGTAATTGTACATATAAAGTGATCACGGGACTTTAATCAGTGTCTTACCCGACATTAATTCAGTATGTTATATTAAAGTCCCAGGATCACTTTTACTGACACATCAAAATGAATTTATTAATAGGATATTGGTAGAACCATATTCTATTCAATATAAAACGATGTTGACATATGACGTTCTTTCGTATTCAAGTATTCAAGTCGTTTCTTCACGAAAAAGAGTTGCCAGAAATTTTTTTTTGCATTATCACTTAAAAAATACTGTGCTATTACATGTACTTATCGAGTTGAAGAGCAAAGCTAGGAATGTTTTTGGTTTAAAAACAGGTCATTTCCGCCGGTAATATGTCTTTCTTGGTAAAGTAAGAGCTACTTGTTATTAAGCTCCTGGGACTTTAAAGGAAACAGTATATTGGGCCTTTAAACATTAACCTCTTAGATTTATCAAGGGATTTTATGAACCCATATGTGATAATTAGTGAACTGTCATGGGTTTTATTCTTAATAAGTCGTCTGCAAGCTGGTTTCCGGATATATCTTTTGGTAAATAAGTCGTCTGCAAACTGGTTTCCGGACAATCTGTTGGTAAATAAGTCGTCTGGTATTGGTAAATAAGTCGTCTGCAAGCTGGATTCCGGTTATTCTTCATTCAGATCGTTTCTAGTCCTTGCCAACCCTCGGGATTTCTCCCCAGATGAACTTGCAAAGGCTCCTGACAGACGCAGGTTGAAGAGACAGATGCACATTCAAAGGAATCTGGGTACCAGACCTCAGCTCTTTAACGAATAGACCCCTTGATTCTTTTACGTGCCTAGTATAAAGCACCGATACACGTGAAACTTCCACTTGGGTTTCTAACTAGAAAATATCTAAACCCTATGTTCAATGCCTATGGGACGTTTATAGTGCTATCCTATTGTAAATACTAAACAGACTAAATTAATGGATTTTATATATCTACACAGAATCGAAACCAAAAGTAAATGTCGTAGACAACCCACACAATAAGTACAAGTACACAAATGCACGTGCTTTATCTCCAAATATAGCCGCTTGCAATGTGTCCGGACAATACGTCTAACATCTAAATTCTAACCATCTTGCGTTCTTTGCATTCTTATTTTGCCACTGTGAAATTATGGCAGAGCAGACGTTGCAATTTTCTAAATTTTTGTTCTTCAAAGGGACATACCATATAACTGATGTCAACTAAATAACCTACAAAACATAAATAATAGAATCTTTTGAAGTATTATAACTTAACCTAAAAGTTTCAGCTATACATTCCATTCATTATCGATACAATCAGCGTTTTACACATATGCTGCATTACTGTTAACCATTCAATAACCTTTGTAAAGTTGTTGTTGTACAATTAATGGGTGGATGCAATTTATTACATAAGGCATCTTTATTGAATTATTGTGGTAAAATGAGACATATGTTGTTCTATAACCTTTTATTCAATTATCATTTTACGTTCATTGAATATCGAGAATATAATTTGCTAGATGTAGGGAGTGCACCTTTAAATAGAAAAGTCTAAACGGTATATAAACCCTAATGAACGAGCGTTAGTTCCTACATCTGCAGCATTAGTCGGTATTATTCGTAACAAAAATCTTTCTACGGAAAAGTGGCATATAAACATAACTTGAATTTGTCTATTATAAAAAAATGGAAACAAAAAATTAAATATATATTCATAAGTTTCGATTTTCAGCTGATGTCATTTGAAAATCATTTAACTCGCTGTTTAAGTTGCCAGTCACGTGACCTTTGATAGTCAGATCGAAGTAACGCATATATCAAACTGCTGTCGAATGATACATATAATTTGCATGGCTTCCTTCATTCTTACTGCCTTCAATCCGTCCAAAAGTTAAATGTCATGTAAGGTTAGCTAATAAATACATGTATACATAAAACTTCTTGTTTCGTCTTTTGTGTAGGATGATTTTCTATTTGAGTTGTCGGCAAATCGGCAACAATTGACGTTTTTTTTTTGTAGAGCCGCCGTGGCGCAGTGGTAACGCTTTCGCCTCAGGTTTGAAGGGCCCCGGGTTGGATCCTATACCAAAGCCATGTCGGTAGTGTCCATAGGCAAGACACAAATAATTCCACATTGCCTTTCTCTCTCTCTCTCTGAGGTTGATTCCATCTGGAATGAGTCCCGAGAGCGATTATTCTAAGTTGTAATAACCTGTTTCGCAATCGCGAATAAAGAAAATAGTATAGCTCTTAATAATAAAAAACAAACAGGACAGCAAAAATAAGCGCTCGAGCTCCTTTCCATACAAAGCGCCTTTTCGTGCAGTGAAGCACTTTTAGTTTATTTTTGTTTTATATTCTGATTTCATTGGTTCCATGTCATTAACCAATCAAATGTTATGTCTGGTTTCCGGCTTCCTCTTTGCAATCACAATGAAATGAAGATGTCGGGAGCCATGTGCGCGGAGTTGTATGTCGTTTAGTCGTATTCTAAGGACACATTTAGAGAATTTGACGGTATTTAAAATACACGCTATAGAATTCAACACTACAGTCACGTGACAGGGTTACCCGTTGTAATGAAACGAAATCCATGATTTAATTACTTTCAAAAAGATAAATGAAAAGTAATTTAATCTTATTATCAAAAGTATATGTGCCAGGAAATACACATTTGTTGAACTTTAGAGCTCTTTTCCTGTAATGAGATACTCGTGAGAAAAAAAAAAAATAAACATGTATTTTCATAGTTCCTGTGTCATATTTTAATACTGTAACTTGGATAATTTTCGCGTGACGAAAATTTCGCGATTTGTGAGCAGACTGACATTTTCGCGAATTTTTAATATTTGGGTTAGGAGATTTCTTCAATAATAAGTCTATGTAAAATGAATCTTTCGCGAGATTTTTTAAATTAGCGAAATGAGAAATTTGCGAAAATAGCGAAAAATTAAATCATCGCTAATATAACACAGTTTACTTTTTTTCTATAATTTTTTTGCATCATGTATACATTAACAAATTGCCATGACATTTGTCATCTTTTGACATCGGAAGACCTGACAACTGTCAATGATAATGTGTAGGCAAAATAAATATTACCTCTTTTTTCCTGTGTTAAATGCAAATTATAAATGTTAAACCATGATTGACATCGTAATGAACCTTTTGAAAGTTGAGTGTAAGAAAAAGTTATGGTATGATTGATTTGTTAACATAAAAATGTTCATACCATTTAGTAGAACAATAAATTTCAAATTGCATATTACATGAATAAATGATCTACGGTCACAGGGTGAACATTGCACCTGGAAACACACCATCGTTTAGTAATGAACGTGCATGATGGCTGGCTGGCTGGCCTGCCGGCCGTCCGTCCGTATATGTATGTATGTGCATGTATCAGACCTTGGTTTTCGGTCTCATTGGAAAGACCATTAACTATGTTAGTGGAGGATTGAAGGATCGAATTTGCGATCCATGGATTACAAGTCCAGCGTTTTAACCACTGGACCATTGATCCGCTGCTCAATTTGTGTCAAACTGTAAAATGTTTACAATTATTATCAAATTTACCTTTCACAAAAACTGTCACTTCACTGAAAGAAAACATTTTTTGGGGGGCTTCGGATCGGGGCTTAACACCAGTTCGAACACATTCTGGTATCTGCAGGTGATGACATACACGGGCCGAAAGCGGGGCTTGCACCCTTGACTCTCATATTGGTCGGAGATGTTCAGTTCCTGAAGAACACTACCACACAGACCGGCCATCCCCTTTTAACCCGATTACCTGCGATTCGAGTCATCAAGACAACTAATAGAATAATAATTTACCTTCCATTAACATTTTTGATAGTAGAATGGCTGCCGACTGCAGGAAATGAAAGTTTATGTTGTTCATTAATCAGTGTACAGTCAACTCCGTACAGTAAATTCCCTTTATAACGAACTCCTTGGGACCATAAAAATGCATTCCTTATATCCGGAGTTTGTTATATCCGTATAACATGTCCATATAGAATAAAGAAAGAAAATTAAACAGGCAGTAAAAAATGGTTTCTTATATCCGGATTTTCGCTATATCCGGAGTCGTTATAAAAAAATTATACGGAGTTCACTGTATATAATGAAGTCTTTGGGGCCATTTCAATATGTTTCTTATATTTCGGAATATGTTTTATCGGTATGCATTTTCATATAGAATAAGGTGTGAAAAACTTCGGGCCCAGAAAATGTGTTCCTAATATCCGAAATTTCGCTATATCCAGAATCGTTATATACGTAGTTTACCGTAGTTGTTGTAACTTTGTTCTTAAAATATTCAAATTTAATTTTCAGCGATCTTTTAACCCGCGACAGAGGGTGGTGAATTATAGATATAGGACCCAGAGAAGACCAGACAGAGCTGGGACAGGTGCACGTGATTCGTCGCAAGGCAACAGGCAGATACGTACACAGGGACGGCAAAATACAAATTACGTTAACCGTCGCTTGCCTCGTTTAAGAGACAGACTAGATTATCTGGTAAAGTGTTTCTTCCTGAAAAAATCTTTAACATGTTCATGTCTGAAAGAGAAACGAAATAGATCGTAAACACTTCCCCTTTTACCCCTACGCTGAACAATGTGGGACGATTTAACGGTTTAACTGAAAGTAGTACGCATTTAAAGACAGATAAATAGCCTACGCGTACTAGTATATTTGAAAATGGTGATAAACTCTATTTCTATGTAAAAAATTCACGATTGTGTTATTCTCACGCTGCTTAATGTCTAACATGAACGTGTCAACATTCAAATTTGGAAAGCAATATTTACTGTTTGCTATATACATATTTTTTCAAGTTATAATACCTATGAATATTCATTTTGGAAGACTTTAACGGGTATACATAAAACATTTTTACTAATTCAAAGTTATTTCTAATTCTGTTTGAAAAACTGATTTTGTATTTTTACTGTTCTAGGAGCAGCAAGGACGACAGCAGAACACGGTGGTTCAACGAAGAAGACCAGCGAGAACAAATTCCGTCAGCGACAATCGTAGCGGAACCGGAAATTACGTAGGTGTTCAAAATGGCGGACGCAGAAATAGTGCTAATGTAAATATTGTCCAAACACACAATTCTCCTGTGCCAACTGTAAGAAATAGAAATTTAGATAATAGACGCGATTTTAACTTTCAAAACGCTCAAGTTATAGGAAGAAACCGTGATGGTCAAAATATTAGAACATATGCTGGAAGCAATATTCAAAATTCAAATCGAGGAAGACACAGATTTGTGAGACCGCGTGCACAAACATTTAACAGACAGCGACACCAAATAAGTACAAGTAGAACTAGTAGAAATAACTTTTCACCTAATCTACATCGACAAAACAAACTTGGTCATGTTTTGCAACAAGTGCAGACCTCCACCCAGAGACTGATACTCCCTCATTTTAAACCATTGGCCCCTAATATATTAAGGCAGTTTCATGTACAGCATGACGCCCCTAGCACACCCCTTGCACGTACTATTCAGTCTATTTTACGTCATACCAGCACAGGCCGAATACCAGCTCTTCCAGCTCAACCAACGGCTCAAAGCTTTCCTCAACGGATTTTGCAAAACAATGACCGTTCTGCAAATCATTTATATCGTCAAGTAAATGACAGGAATACTTTAGTGGCACCTACAAAAACGGCTCCAGTATCTCCTACAGAAGTCACAGTAGTTAACTCAAAGGACTCTGGTCAAGTTAAACAGAAAGCACAAGTTCTGATTCCCTTTCCTTCTGTTGTTCCACAGCGCGGGACCAGCAGTGGGTCGACTCAGGTAGTAAGCCGGAGTGCGTCGTCAAACGGTAGCGTTGTTTTGCAAGTTGCCCCCGTGGCTCCAACTTTAGTGAGCGTGGTACCAGTTGGAGCTCTCCCTTCTCAGAGGACGCAGAATCTGGGATTACCCCTCAGTACCGGAAATGTACATAGCGGCGTTATCTTGGGAAACGCGGTACCAATCCAAAATACTAATCTGGCCAACACGGTCCATAGAAGTGTGCCAGTTTACTCATGGATGAATCATCTTTTGTATGGAGGCGAACAGCCGGATTCACCCGATCCGACAGATGCAGCAAAAACTGTAACGGAACTGGTTTCTCTTCTTACATCAACTACTAAAGGTGGTCATACAGCCACCGAAGAAGAAGAAGAAATTGAATGGGAAGATATGCCGCCCACTACTACAACAGCAACATTCACGACCCCGCCGTTACCTACTACACAAGCACCGACAACTCCTGCTCCAAGTGTCATCAAGTCCATTGCTCAAAGGATCGTCGCCTTACTTCTCCAGAAAGGTAAAACCGGGATATCGCAAGAGTTGCCAGCTGTTCCGGATGGTTCCCAGCACACAGTGATTCTTGTACAACCGACATCAGTTGCTGACGTAAACACTGCGGCAACCACGAACCCACACGATGTCTCTTTAGCTATTTTACAAGGTAACAGATTTGTTAATTCTGATCCTGTCTCGGTTCCAGCGGAAAATCTCATTAAAACTGCACAGATATCCACAAAACGTGAAAATTCCGTAACGAACAATGCACCATCGGTTTTTGAAAACTCTCTTCAAACCGAATTTTCTCCCAAATTGACGTCAAACACAAAATCAACACAACATACTCAGGATGTGAATACGGGAATAACTGCAACAAAACTGGTGCCAGACCTTTCGAGAAGCATTCCTTCAGACGTCATCCAATCCGAGACCGGAAATATTTTGAATCTCAATGACGTCATCATGTCAGATACTGTACCAAATGACGTCATCATGTCCAATACTTTACCAACGACTAGAAACGACAATAGTATAAACGGTGTAATACTGACACCGTATATGTCAAGTAATGACTTAGGGGGCTTATCAGTCAAGAAAATTGTGGCCCCGGCCGTAGAACAAGCGTCACATGGGGCCAAGCAAGTTTCAGGTGGTTCTGAAAATATCGTCAGTTCTAATCAAGGTACTGCTGGCAATACAGCAGCTCTAGATATCTTGTCCAAGCTTAAAGCTATTATGAATTCCCAGAATAACCCGACAGTAAGCACGGCCGTAGTTAGCAGCGTACCAATCACACGTAAAATACCACCAAGTGATCTAAACGGCTTATTGGCCGATCCACCTGGACAACAGATAGGCCTACAACAAACTAATACAAAACCATTACATCCGACCATTGCGGTTAGATCGAACAATGCTGCTGCAAATGGAAAGACGGCTGTAAATCTTCTAGCATCTCTTAAGAGTCTGCTATCTGCTAAAATGAATAATGTTGTAGACAGCCATATAGACAATAGTAAGATAGATAAGGTTTCGATTTCGCCTTATGTATCTACAAATAATTTAGGTGGCTTATCAGTTCAGAAAATTTTAACTCCGTCTCAAACAGCAGGGACACAAGAAGCCAAGTCAATTTCCGCAGATTTCGGCATTCCAGTTAGATTGAATCCTGATCCAACGGTAGATATAGACCTTGTCGCTAAAATAAAAACACCTGTAGATCCGAAAGACGCTCAGGCTGCACGTAAAATAGATGTCATTTCACTTTCTCCGTACTTGTCAAGCAATAATTTAGGTGGTTTAACAGCGACCAAAATTTCGTCTCCATCTAAAGAACCAGGTATGCAAGGAACCAACGAAAGCGGAAGTTTTGCAGATTTTGGCATTACGCATGCGTCGAAACAGAGCGCGACAAGTAATACCGTGGCAATGGATCTCTTAGCAAAGATAAAACTTCTTGTAGACTCACAAGGGAATCCGACAACGACGACACCACCGCCGGTGACGACATTACCGACGGCTTCTTCAGTTCAGAAAGTGGCATCTCCCCCCACTGAGACCTGCACGCCAATGTCTCCAAATTTTCGATGTAAAGGTAAAGACTTATTTCTCACAATGGAATCTATAGGTGCCTGGTGCCTGGGCATGTGTGTAAGAAAGGGCTGTGTACACACTGTATGCAAATGCGGCTGCGACATCCCTGTATCAAACCCCTCCCCGTCAGCACAGTCAATAACAGCCAGCCAGAGAAGGATGATGGATGTTTTCGGTCTTCCTCTGACAAGAATGACAACCGAGGAGCCACCGGAAGAAGAGGAATGGGAAGCGGAAGATGGAACGACTACTAAAGCGCCATCTACAACCGAAAATCCATGGTGGGCAGAGCAATGGCAATTTAGAGGGACGTCTCCGTCACCTCAGAAGGACTTTAGTCTAAATCCCATTGACAAACACTCGTCGCGTATGAAAAACATCGACCGACATGTATCTGAAATTCAAGACGTTGCCTGGGCAACAGAGCTAAAGTCTCGCTTATCAAAACTCGCGGCAAATGCTGGAAATTCAGCGAATTCTCCGAATACAGATTCCAGTTCCGGTGGCAAAGCGCCGCCAAGCTGGCAAGGCACACAATGGCATCTTCCTACTCCATCGCCACCTAAAAAGCCAGAAAACAGCGAAAGATTTTCCGAATCTCAGAGCTTTAGTTCCCCCTGGCAGCCAAGGCCTCTTCGAGACGAGTGGGGTAGCAGTGAACGATTTACCGGTAACGGGGCTTCCGCGAATTCTGAGTCAGGAAATGGTTGGAACAATTGGAATATGACGCCAATGAATCCATGGGGGAACGGTATCGGAGGAGGTTTCGATAGACGGCTATCAAGATTTAGATTTAACTTTGGTAAAGGTGCTGGGTCCGGCGGTGCAGAAGCTGGCGGCGAGGAACAAGAAGCAAACGACAAACGATAAATGAACTTGTAGGTGATAATTAATTGAAAGGTCAAATAATAAGCTCGTGATAGGTGTAATTTTACATCCCGTATTTTCATGTTGTATCTAATAATTATAAATGGCTAAAAGGTGTTATATAACTCAGACTTTGGCAAGAATTTGGAGGTGCCATTTTTGCAAGACTGCAGAGATATAAACATTTAACTTTTGACTGTTTTCAGCAAAACAACAAAAAGACCACCCAGGTCTTTTTAAGTTTCTATATACTTTTGTAAAATATTTTACAATGGTTGCTAGAAATTCGAGAAAACATGGCTTGCCAATCATCATGTTTTTATGACATATTCTAAGATGTGATATGTGTTGACTTCTGAAAAATTTGACACCTTTTTTTTTCTTTGATATTGTATCTTTAATGAAATAATTAAATAATAATTTCAAAATCTCGAGCTCCTGCAATATATACTGACCGACAAGAGAAACGCAACTTTACCAATTTACTTGAAAATTACCATGTCCTGTGCATTTTTAAAAGAATCCGCCTGGAGCAGAGATAAAGAAAAATCTGAATGAAAAATCAAATGGTAATTTCATACAGACAAATAGGAAATAAGACTTTATTTCTCAGTATACACGTTTTAATGGGGAAAAAAATCATGCCGACACTTTTCTGTAAACAGTAAGAAAATGAAAAAAGTTGCGTTCGTTCTGTTCAGAAAAAGGGTTAAAATTTCTTACCATAGAAGAATGATAAGTGTCTAGAAAAGAAAGAATAATTGTTCGAAAAAATCGGAAACATCTGAAAGAATACATTGAAAAATTAATTTTGTGCTGTTTTTAATACAGCATACACAATGACATTCGAAAAAAGAGATACCTGTAGAAGGTGTTTGGTCGGTATACGTATTTCAGATTTCGACATACAGAACTTTGATCTTAATGGTGCTACTGTATTAAGTATTATTTTTTAACAATAATTAATAACTTTTAATAATTCTTATTTGAAATACATGTTCAATGAATAAGACTGAACTTACATATAGCAATAATGTGTTTTTGTTTCAATATCGCATACCTTACGGCGGAGTGCAGTAATTTATTTCTAAATACACGTTTCTTATCTAAACAGTTTCTAAATACACATTTTATATCCAAACAGTTTCTAAATACACGTTACATATCTAAACAAGTTCAATACAATCTGAAAAAAAAACATGATTTAAAATAACTTATTGTAACATATTAATATAGAAACGCTGCCTTCATAACTAGAATGATAACTATTTAATTGAACGCTCAGTTTCAACGATTTGAGTGTTTATTAAAAACAATGTGTACCATTACCTCACATACTTTGTTATTGTCTTTTACGACGTCATTTCCATTTGATTTAGTAAGTCATTATCTATAATTATGATTTCATTATCTATGTGTTCATTGTTAAATGTTATGTACAGTGATCCTTAAACGTTTACATCATTTGTGACGTCATTATTTTAAGAGACACTCTCTATAAGTAGTGCCGAACTAAATAACTTCACAAGTATTTACAAGTATTATTACGTAACCTAACATTTTAAGCTATACATTCCAGTCATAATCGGTAAATTAACCGTTTTAAATTAAAAAAAAAAATTAAAGTATGTTGCAGTACCGTAAACTATTCAGTACTATATGTAAAGTTGTTGTACACGCGACCTCTATGTTGATATTTTGTGCTAAAATGAAGAATTTTTCGATGTACATGTATGTTATTCTTCAAAATTGTATTGATTTATTATTTTACGTTCATTGAACACATTATTTGTGTTTCGATAGTATAATATGCTACATGTAGGGAGTGTCCCTTTAAGAGTATATGTACATGCGTGACTACACGTAGGCCCCTAATGCATTTTTTGAAATGTAAATATAAATGTTGTTTGCAAGTGACCTATTTCTATTAACTGTGTCATTATCTACGTAAGAAACTCATATGGTCGATTAGAATTAGATTTATAAACTTTGATTTTTGACATCAACTTCGTTGACAGGAGTTGAAGTGTCGTTTACATTATAGACGAGTCTGTATGCATATTTTACGTACTATTCATACTTTTTAAATATATGCATTAACTTACGTTTAAAAGTATACGTTGAACATGTCACGTTTATCCAGCCCGGAAGCTGTCCGTATACAAAATTCGACGTAAGTTAGTGTCTTTAAGTACACTTAAAAATATAAATACAAAAAAATTAAAATTGATTCTTCAAAGTGAATTCTGTTCACATTTTATACATCATATATTTAATGCCGTAGTGTTATTTATTTATTTATTATTTTATTTATTTATTCTAATGACAAAAATAATGTCGTAAAATTCTATTTTAAATAAACATGATTTAGTTGCTAGAAAGATGTGTAGTTCTTCTTAAATAGGAACATCTATCCTACTTCGGAGCTGTCTTTTTACAAGATCTAGTTGCTAACCGTGACAATGTTGAGGGTCTGATTTTGTTTGATAGACCGAATTGTTATAGAGTAAGATGTAATAAACCGGAGGACAACTTAAGTAGGCCTAACATTCGACTGTAAATTCGGTTTTTCGCGCGACCAAAATTTCGCGATTTGTGATCGGACATACTTTTAGCGAATTTTGATTTTAAAGAAAACAGAAAATTTATGTGAAATGAACCTTTCGCAAGTTATTCAAAAAAGCGAAGTGGGAAATTCGCGTAAATTGAGCTATTTAATTCAGCGAAGTTGGAAATTCGCGTAAATTGAGCTATTCAAATTATCGAAGTTGGAAATTCGCGTAAATTGAGCTATTCAAATTAGCGAAGTGGGAAATTCGCGTAGATTGTGAAAGTTAAATCATGGCGATAATTACCCAGTTTACAGTAAAGTGATTATTTAATGGCATCTGACTGAGTTTCATTCGATTGCAGACGACTGAATGTAGAATATAGTACTCATAAAGGGTTTATTTAATAAAGCCCGAATTATCTGGACAGTAGGTATGTCACTTTTTGATAACGTATTTATTTATTTATTGGAAGAAAAATATTATCAAAGTTTTATTTATTACACTTTATCTTCTACATATTTAAGAGTGACTGTTTTTTGTTGCGAGTGATATATTGTGTTGTGTTATCGATGTTGCTTCATTTAAATATTTTTTGCTATAAATGTTTATTTTTAATAACATATTTCTTTTAAAGGCCCGTGATCACACTGAATTTACAGTAAACTCCGTTTATAACGAAATCCAAGGAACCATTTAAATGTGTTCGTTATACCCGGTGTTTGTTATATCCATAATAACATTTTCATATAAAATGTAGTAAGAAAAAATCCAGGCAGAGAAAAGTTGTTCCTTATATCCGGATTTTCGCTATATCCGGGATCGTTATATTCGGAGTTTACTGTAGTTGCATTAAAAAATAAATTGGCTGACGAAGTTATGACAGAACTCTGTTTTGTTTGCTCTAAAGTTACATTTGCCTTCATTTCACTTTCGTGTCGTTACTAGCCCCTCTCTCTTTCTCTCTCTTCGATGTTGATTCCACCTGAAGTGAGTCTCGAGAGCGATTAATAGAAGTTGTAAGAACGTACTTCACAATCGAGATTTGATAAATTAGTAAAAATGGATTTTTTTTTTTTTGGTGTTTTTATTTTTTTGGACAAAAATTAGTCGCTTTCACAAATAAATGTTGTTCTTGGTAATATACTAGTTAGTAAGTGCTAGTAATTGCAGGAAACGGGGTGAGCATGGGGCTTTAAAGTTTTAGTATTATAAAGAAGTATTAAGCGTGCTTGATATGTGAGTGGGTTAAATGGACTGTTCTGTGTATTTGGGATGAAGTAAAAGTGTTGTTGTTGTTGATGTTGTTTACAATGTGGCAGTGATGTTATACATTTTAATGTATGTTTTTTGTGACATTAAATTATTGTTAAAATTGTACTTTCTTTCTGTCATTCTTGCTTTTGTAGACGTCACCCTAGC
This sequence comes from Saxidomus purpurata, assembly GCA_022818135.1. NCBI lineage: Eukaryota > Metazoa > Mollusca > Bivalvia > Venerida > Veneridae > Saxidomus > Saxidomus purpurata. The sequence continues at coordinate 22,547,804 of JAFMSR010000019.1, read as the reverse complement.
ACGTACCTGGAGATTCGAAAGAAACTTTTCAAAGTCGAAAGTTTGCAATATGGTGACCCGCGGGTACTAAGGTTAAAGGTCAAGGTCGTAGTTTGAGTGCATTTATATTCAAACTACTTAAAATTTAGGGAAATGTTATGCGCAAGACACATTGAATCGGGGGTTTTTTGGTATTGTTTATATTGAAAACCGCTAGTTCAGTTGTAAAATATTGTATTTAATAAACACTTTACGTTTGTCTGTCAAAAAGGTTCTCGTTTTAGCCTTTGCCTTGCAATATAAAACACCTTGAATAAGGTTCAAGTTTATTGGCAATAAGCATAGAAATGCCTTTGGCCAAAGCATAAAGTTCTGGCGAAGACAAACTATACACCAAAATTAAAAAATACATATACAAACACTTCAACACTGATATCTTAAAGTGATACTTTTGCCTTGCAAAACTGTATTCAAACACTTCTTGTTAAATGCATCTTCAATGTATTTTCTTCCTTAGTTCAATGATCTTCAATGTATTTTTCTCTCTTAGTTCAAATGCATCTTCAATGTATTTTTCTCTCTTAGTTCAAATGCATCTTCAATGTATTTTTCATTCTTAGTTCAAATGCATCTTCAATGTATTTTTTTCCTTAGTTCAAATGCTCTTAATGTATTTTTTTTCTTAGTTCAAATGATCTTCAATGTATTTTTCTTTGAAGTTCAAATGAACAATTTAAAAATATTTATATATGTCAGACATACTTAGTTCAAATGCATCTTCATGCATTTATCAAATGCATCTTAATGTATATTTCTTTTTAGTTCAAATGCATCTTCAATGTATTTTCTTTCTTAGTTCAAATGCTTTAATGTATTTTTCTTTCTTAGAAATGTAATCTTCAATGTATTTTTCATTCTTAGTTCAAATGCATCTTCAATGTATTTTTCCCTTAGTTCAATGATCTTAATGTATTTTCTTTCTTAGTTCAAATGCATCTTCAATGTATTTTTCTTTCTTAGTTCAAATACATCTTCAATGTATTTTTCTTCCTTAGTTCAAATGCATCTTCAATGTATTTTTCTTTCTTGTAAAATCATTGCATTTTTTTCTTAGTTCAAATGCATCTTCAATGTATTTTTCTTCCTTAGTGCAAATGCATCTTCATGTATTTTTCTTTCTTAGTCAAAATGCATCTTCAATGTATTTTGCTACTTGACACAGATATCAAACCTTTCAGACTTTTCAGTTAAAGACCGCTGCTACACCGAATCTGACCACGACAAACTGAATTTATAATGACCAATAAACATGGGCAACTTATATGACCACGTCCGATATCATAACTTTACCGGGTAAAAAGAAGTTACATATATCGTACAGTCTTCCGCGAGGTGTCAGATTGAACGTTTCTTCCTGTCTGTATAATTTCCGTCTAAAGAAGGTGAATGATATCTACAATTAACACGTTTGATTGTGATTTATATATTTTCGCTCATTGTGACGTCACGTGCAGATCGTGATCAGCCTGTGGATACGAGCAGTCTGGGAACAGTCACTCCTGTTCGTTATTTAGTCGGTAATTTTTCAGTGGGTATCCCTGTAGATTATAAATGGTATAGTCCAAACTGAATATGGGACAAGTCTATTTTTAGAAAATGAGCGGACTAAAAGTAAATTACAAAACATCTCACGTTGGTGCGAGGTATTCTGTGTCAAAGGAAGGCTCTGAATACTGATATAACATCTATCAAATGTCAATATTATTCAAAACGCTAATTACCATCAAATGAGCCTACGATAGTGCATATATTAGTTTTAATTGTTCTAGTGCCTTACATTGTCAGAAAGTATGAAGGATGCGTGATGTTCCCTGTCCTATGGAAAACGCCGCCGTTTTCCTCACAGTACATATTTTATTCCCTCTGAGAGCTGTTGAACAAGTTTTATTATTTTTAATTGACTATTCTCAGTATAGTGTACAAAATATATAGCTTTGTTTAGTGGAAGGTTAACATGTATTTTGCGGTCTGGGTGTATTTGTAAATCAACATGTTGACGTGTCATGATATGTCAAACGCTTTAAACGCCCTGGCTGTCACCGCGGATAACCACATACACCACAAAGGGGGGTAATTTTAATACTTATAGGTAAATAATTGAATTTTATAAATGAACTATTATATTTTTTTAAAAATTATGTTGACATTGATGTATGGCATTTTAATAAACAGTTAATCTATTTCTGTCGAAAATGTTACTAAACAATGAATTGTTTGTTTGTTTTAGTAGTTAAACGCCCGTTCCAACCGTTTTATTGGTCATGTTAACGGTGAGGGTTGTGTGTGTATGTGGGGCGAGGGGGGGGGGGGGGGGGGGCGGGGGCAATTTATCTAACGATCGTTCCTGGGAAGAAACAGTATTAGACTGCTATCCTCCGTACAAAATGGCCAACTTTCTCGAACCCATGACCCTCAATCTATGAGAGGTTACACTGATTTCAAGTCAGCGACTCTTGCCACATCACACCACTGAGGACTCTAAAGTTTGACGCGAATAAACGTCACCTCGAAACTTCTACATAAGGTTTATCATAAAGTAGGGTTATGGTTTTCTTAATACATGTACACAGAAATGGCAATAATAGTCAGATATGACTAGTTATCATTAGCAGAGATGATGATGATGATGATGATGATGATGATGATGATGATGGTGGTGGTGGTGGTTGGTGGTGGTGGTGGTGATGACGGTAATGATGATGATGATGATGATGATGATGATGATGATGATGATGATGATGATGATGATGATGATGATGATGATGATGATGATGAATTAAAGCGGAAGTCATGGATATAGCTATGTTGTCCATATTTGAATCGCAGTTATAACACCAAAACAATAAAAGTACATGTACATGTACTAATTTTTGGAAGGTGAATACATATGACAGCTCGGACTCGCTATTTTGCCGCAATACATCAAATTTCATTCATATCAATCATTCGTACACCATGTTGTATACATATAGTTCGATAAAATTCTAAATGCTTAGAAAATTTGTCTTCAGGATATGAATAGAAAATCTATGTACGGTACTATAGTTTTGACATTTTTTAAATAAAACTATCTTGGGCAAAAGCTTAAAGGGCATGAAGCGCTCTTTGAACGATCCCGACCGTAGGTAACCGTACGGCTGATTGATCGAATATTGAACTCTTCAGAGATATACTCATGAAAATCAGGGTGTGTCTACTTTCGGTGCCTACTTCCGGTGTATGTTTTATGTGATGTTGGACCGCCTACAGGCTTCCTTCGACCACTTTTTAAAGAAATGTAAAACATTTATTTTACAGTTATGTATTCTATGATACGTATATCTCTTCTGAATCACTCTAACAACCCATATAAATGAAAATCATTTCTGAACAATAATCGTCATTGTATAACATTCACGGGGAGACCCTAAAACCCGTAAATAGCTTTTTACCCAAAAGTAGGATCTCGGTACAAAGTAGATTAGTATTTATATTACTGGGGAATAATATGGATATATAAACACATATTAACATGTGTGTAACAATTTCCTAATTATGACAGGAGTTTTAATCGAGTTGAAACATAACTTTATGTCGCGAGCACTCCGTCTTTCTGTTGCATGCGAAGAGAGGTAACTCGTACGAAAATATCGCACATAAATGTTGAAGTTATGTCCCTTACACCTGTATGTTTTGTAACCATATCGCGTCTTCTGTTATAAAACATTCAGTTTGAATGCTTGTTGTGGGTAAGAGATTATTTTCGGGTTTAGAGGAAGATGGTAAATATTTCGGGATAATCGAGTAGAGATCGGAGTGGTTGTCTGATTGAAGTCGTATGGAGGACGTGGATGGTCGAATGGGGGTCATGTGCGATCGAGTAGCGGGCGGGAAGAAGCCGTGAGCAAGCGACTTTGGGTTTTGGTCGAGTAGAGGTCGAGTTGATCGAGAAACGACCGTGTAGAGATCGAGTAGAGGTCTAGTTGGTTGGGCTGAACGAGTTGATATCGTGAAGGGATCGTGACGGGCCGATATGACCGAGATTAAAGAGTGGTTGTCGGATTGAGTCATGGATGAGTCGTTAATGGTCGTGTGGATGTCATGTATGATCGAGTAGCGGTCTTGAAGAAGTCGTGCTACCAGGAGTTGGTCGGCCATGGTCGTGGACTTCAGGGGATCAGGACGATCGATTTGATCTGATCAGCAGTGGGAACCCACCATAATGATAAAGTTTCAGGTCTGTTGCAACAGCTCAAACTAGTAGACCACGAAGTCGGGAAAAAAACGAAGTCGGGAAAAACGTAATCGGAGAAAAACGAAGTCGGGGAAAAACGAAATTGGGAAAAAACGAAGTCGGGGAAAAAACGAAGTCGGGGAAAACGAAGTAGAGAAAAAACGAATGACTACAGAGGATGGTTACTAGTAAACATTTTGTTTGTTTGTTTAGTTCAGGGGGACCATTCATACTGTGATTTGGTTCGAGTCACTGTTGTGAAGCATCCGATTTCTATGCCAATACAGTAAACTCAGTATTCAACGACTACGGATATAGCGAAATTCCGGATATAAGGAACATAATTTGTTAGCCTGATTTTTTTGTTTTCTTATTTGATATGAAATTCTGTATGGATATAACATACCCCGGATATAAGGAACATACTTTAATGGTCCCCAAAGAGTTCGTTGTATGCCAAGTTTACTGTAAAATAAACTCCTTGGGGTAATGTTTATCATCTGAGATATATTCCTTACCACCAAAGTATGATGTGTATCATCCATATAGATTTTTTATTAATTTAACGATCAATGTGCCTTTTATGCGTTATATGCAGGGAAGGCCAGCACGAGCGTTCAATGTTAGCAAAGTTTTACACGTGAATTATACAACTACTTGCTTTATACATTAATTTTATTACATTTTTTATTCCGTAATCATATTGTTGACGGCCACAAGTGAGATAAGTTATGCTGTAATTGTTTATTGTGTAACCGTTGTTAAATACAAAAATATTGAATTGAATAGAATAGAATACACCAAATGTTGTAACCCAGACACTAATTTGAAATAAAAAAATGAGTTCAATAGTTCAGCAACAGTATATGAAGCGTGACTCATGCGTTATCCTCGGCTTTTATCGTTGTTTTCTAATACATATTTTCGTGCAGGGTGCTTCTAGCGTTTTTATATATACGAAGCAGCCTTATGCTTCAAATGTTCATTTCTAATCTGTATCAACCCTTTTACACCTAGATTTGTACAATCGGATCTTCTGACTTTCTAATTGGGTAAGTTTATTACTTAAAATAGGGGTGTTTTTGCAGAAGTGTGTTCCAAACGCAAACAATTAAATTTTGGGCCGACGACATGTATATCCTTTGCACACCGGCATATTTTGTTACACACTCGACAGACATGCATGTGTTTTTGTAAACACTGTACATCACGTTATGCTACTTTCGGTTTACTGCGCGTGTGTAACGTCAGCAAATAGATGAGCTGTAACATGAAAGTAAAATTTCCATTGGCCCACCTACGAGGTCACGCGCAGGGGTCACCCTGTCTGCTAACCTGCGCATGGACTTTTTTTTTTTTTTTTTTGCTAACGAGAGGTCAATTTTAGCGTTCTCATAAGATGTCAATATACCTAGGTTTGAGTACGACTGTCTGCTTTATGGCTGTGAAAAAATATTTGCACGCGCTCAAAACACTATCCCACAGGGGCCTGTACGCGAACGTTGGTAAAATGAAAATGTTCAAACCTGGTAAAATTGTGTCCAATGTCATTTTCAAGGTTGTCTTAAAGTGTCAGCATTTGCCCCGGACGTCTGAGTATTCAACATTCGGGAGCTGTCGACATAGCCTTTAAATTCATACAGACAAAACGTGTTCCATACGGTAACTGTCACTTCTAGGGAAGGCCAAACCTGTCTTTACCCGCGTATATGGTTTCTTACCTATCGGCGTTCAAAGGATAGAATATTTGTCGTCTGAATCAAAGCGTAGCTGTTTAAGTAGGTATTTAGGCACAGATGAAGGAGTCAGCCCGGTTAGCTCAATTGGTAGGGCACGAGACTTGTAATCTCGGGGTTGCGGGTTCGATTTCCGGGGCTGACCAGCTAAAATTACTTACATTCTGATGAGACTTCAAAACCGAGGTCCCATGTATGGGTGCTAAACACCTGGTATGTACAAGAACCAGGAGTGTCTCTGGAATTGGGACGCTTTCTGTATCTTGCACTATCCTCCGAAAACCTAAAATAACTAACCTCTTCCGGGGGCGTTGTTCAGATGAGAAACCGGTATCAACGATAAAGCCCTAATATACATACAGTTAACTCCGTATATAACGACTCCGTATATAACGAAAATCCGGATATAAGGAACAAATTTCTCTGCCCGAGTTTTTTTCTTCCTTAATTTAATATGAAAATGTTATATGGATATAACAAACTCCGGATATAAGGAATAAATTTAAGGCGTTCGTTATAAACATACATAAATGAATCAGAGCACAGGTGTAACAGAGGTAGCCATTGAAAGAATACTGCGAAGTAAATGTATATTTAGTAAAAAATATGTGACTGAATCACATTTATAATTTGGTGAGGACTGTTTAATTAAAGGTAGATGACTGGTTAATTGAGGTGATCCCTCTCAAAGGGTTAAAGGCAGCATTACAAGGGTGTGGTTGTATCTAATCTCCAGCAGACACATGCCCATGATCACTATAGTTCAGCAACAGTATATGAAGCTTGATTCACGCGTTCTCCTCGGGTTTTATCGTTGTTTTCTAATACATTTTTAAGTGCAGGGTGCTCTGAGCGTTTTTATCTGTATATAGCGAGCGTATACGGAAGTGGATAAGGAAGTTTTAACACAACATTTTACAAATACACAAAACACACAAGTAAAAAGTAGCATGCTTTAATATGTAATAAATAACATCAAAACAAAATAATTAAAAAACAAAATTATGAGACAAAGCAGTTATAGAGACAGACAAAACGTACTGGAAAAAGAAAACAGTATCGAATCTCGTCACGCGAAAAGAAACATGTGTTAATCTGGTCTCCAGGCCGACTTTAACTTTTTACTGCCAAACTTAAACATTTTTTATACAGAAATGACCAAATTGTCTAATTTTGGAGTGTTTTAGAGCAAAACAGACAAAAGAAATTAAAAAAAAAAATGAATAAAAAAATATATATATTGCCGACCAACCGACCTTAATTTGTGTTGGCATGGAGACCGGAAACACAAGTATCAGTTGCAAAATCATGAGTCTGAAACCGGTGATAAATAAATAAATACGTTTAAACTGAAAGTAAACCAAAAGTTCACTCAATCATTCATCCTCATTTATTCGAAAAAAAAAATCAATAAATTATTCTAAAAGATATTTGTGAATCTACGAAAGATGGAAGAGAGCAATGTAATTCGCCAGCCCGATAAAATTGTAAACCGACTGGAACTTAATGATAGGACGGTACACTCCGGATTGACGGGTGTGTCGGCATTTAGTCCAATCGTACTAGTAGCAGGATATGTTATCAAATTTGGTAAACCCCTTAAAGTTATGATTTAAATAAATGGATGTCAAGACAATATATAAAGTACTTCGAAATAAAATGTATGTTGTTTTGTGACATAAATAACAGCAAAAAAGTGTATATATATATACTGTTTTAGACACTAATCGGCTGTTGAAAAGGTAACAGCAAAATAAAGAGACAGTAAATTTAACTGTATAACTAGTTACAGACACTCAAATACCAAACGTCTTAGACAACAGTAAACTTCAATGTATATCAAGTAACAGACATGCCCCCGTCCCACCCTCTTAATTTTACGTAAAAACATGTATCGACTTATTTAAATATTCAATGAATGTAATGTTGCATATTTGGGGATTGTTAATTTTTTACGATAATATCCCTAGACATAGACTTTACGTGCCTTCAGATTACAGTAAACACGTGTAAGTGCATTCAGAGCTTTGATTATGAATCACGCGGCAGTTGTTTCTCTAATAAAATTCTCTGCTTGGTAGAAACATGTAAAGCTATTCGTTGAAATATCCGAATTTATAACGCGGGCTGGGTGTTTACCTTTCATATTCTTCCATAGTCTAGTTCCCTGTCGTACTGACATGTACCGTTTTGGAAGGGGCAGGTAACACCAGACTAATTCTTCCATGGTAGAAACAGGTAAAGCTATCTTTGAAATATACGAATTTATCACGGGGCAGGTGTTGTCGTAATGAAATCTTCAGCTTCGTATTCCTCTGTGGTAGAAACAGGTAAAGCTGTTGTTGAAATATCCGAAATTACCAGGTCTGCCAACGGTGTCGTTACACTAGCCTCGTGAATTAATTTTTTTAAAAGGCCTCGGAGAACTTTGACGAAGTTTGGGTCTGAAAGCTTTTTGGCAATTTCGTCTTGCTTTTTGGAAGTAGTTCCAGGTTTAAACGCTTTAATTTCTCGCAGGATAGCCAACGCTCCTGTTGTATCAAGGTTTGCCGCAGGATTCTCTTGGACCGCCACGTGACTAGACTTAGAATCAGGTACTTTTTCAATATTTACTGGAATGCCTTCCATATTTGCCAAAACCGGAGCTCCTGTGTTGACTTCCATGGATATATTCACCGGTACGCCTTCAAAACTCTTCGATGAAGTCGGTATTGTGCTGTCAGTGGTAGCCAACGTGGATGATTTGACGAGGGGAGCAAAAGTACTCTCCGTCCACGCTTGACCAGCTTGTCCGAAAGGTTCACCAAATGTGCTGATATGTTCAGTAAAGCCTGTGTTAGTTTCTGTTGGAACCATGCGAGTAGGAACCGGTGAAGCAGTTGAAACTTCTATTGTTGATGGTTCGGTTGGTACCGTCGGGATGGATACCGTCGTGGTTGGTACCGTCGGGATGGGTACCGTCGAGGTGGGTACCGTCGGGATATGTGAAGACATGTAGTCAGCTGTAGAGTATTTTACCGGCGGTGACAATTCATCTATGATTGGATGCAATTTAATCTCTTTAACTGTTGGTTCCACAGAGATGTGTGCAGAATTATTTGTTGTTTCTCGGGTTTTTAACGTGTCTGTTAGCGGCTCTAAATAAAGTACTGCTTTCCTAGGTGACACACCCGATGAACTATTCACTGTCTCGGCGGAAGTGATGTCTCTAGGAGCTGTCGAGATTTCAGTGAGAATCGATTGTAAGTTTGTGAGATTGCTTTTAGGATCACTATCCACAAGACTCTTAACACTTAATTTAGGGACTGGGGGACTTTGTTCCGTCGGTGTTGCTGTGTCCGAAAGAACTTTAACAACTGCTGCTGGATTATGGTCTAGAATTGTCTGAAGAGTTCTATAAACTTCCGGTTGTTTAGCTACACTTCCGGTTTGTGGCGGAAGTGTAGGAATTTCTACATTTGGAGGTAATGCCGTGGTTTTAGGAATCTTAGGTTTATCGTTCGATACAGATGTTCCGGTTACTTCAGCTGATCCACTTTTAACAGCAGTTACATCGATGACTGTCGAATCAACATTGGTTTTAGGAGAGACACGGTTTGGATTAAAATCTGCTTTAGCTTTCACAACAGTGGGAGGTGTAGGTGGGTATACAACTACTCCCCTTGTGGACCCTATTAACTGACTCACGATTTCTTTCTTTGTCATCTTCTTGGCATTAGGATCGGGAACTAGAGTCTTCAGTCCAAGCTGAATTGCTGACGGTATACTTTCAACAGGTGCTCCTTTCAGTTCATTAGTAACTTGTCCAAAAACCTGCGATAACAACGACATATCAACATTTGTGCCTGGTAACATTGCTGCGACTTCTGCCATGATCTTTTCTTCCAAGGTCATTGATTTTTTTGTTCCTGCATTACCTGTTTTTGTGGCAATGTTAGGCACAACCTCATTTTTAGATTTGTGATGACTACTCTGAACATTGACAGACTGTTCGGCTACTACCGGCATAACTTCCGCTGTGCTTGCAACTTCCGCGTTAACTACATTTCCGCTAGGTGATACTTCTACTGTTGTTACAGGATCTATGCCAACTGTCTTTACAGTGGGTATTACTTCCGGTTGAAGTGCAGATACTACATCAATTTGAACTGCAGGTACTACTTCCGTTTGAACGGCAGGTGCGACTTCCGGTTGAACTACAACTTTCTTAGCGACTGTAGGTATTACATCGGCCGCGGGTACGACTGCAGCTGAGGCTGAAGACAATGATGAAGCTATCGATGCTGATTTGTCGGCTGCAAGAACAACGGACGACGTATTGATTGGATTCGACGCGGCAGCTGGTGCGACAGGTGGCGCTACTGTTGTTGTTGTTGTTGCGACCGGATCTGGTGGATCGGTGGTATCACCATACATCATTTCCTGAAAGTTTAATTTAAGATTTTCTGTGTTAATTTGAATACATTGTATATTCAAATGTTCAATCTTGAACTGATTTTCTAAAGTGAATTCTAACACGAGTAGCTGCATTTCCTATATAAACATATAGAGAAAAAGTTGTATTATATTTTACGATAAAATATAGCACGTTTCTCCAAGGACGACGTTCTGTAAATGACGTAAGGATGTGACGTATGTAAACAAACGCGTCCAATCGCATTTCGCGTTTTGAAGTTACAATGTTTACTGCTACGCGTTCAATAAAGATCGGGGTAGTTTTCAAAGAAAATGACGTGTTAGAATCGAAATAATCAGTATCTCCCAGTAATTAATCGTTGAATAAAATACAGTCAGTCGTTTGAATGCGAAAAATTAAATCACTCCTGCTTTGCACTCGTGATTTAATCCCTACGCATCAGAACTCCTTTACTGTATTGTATTTAATGATAAAATACAGTGACACATTTATTATTTCTCAAATAAAATCGGATATGATAACGCCTGCCGAGGAACTGAGACGCTGGTGTATTTAATTATTTATTTATTTATTTATTTATTTAGGAAAAAAAGTTACCAATATAAAAATCCGAGTGACAGAAAATGTTTTTACTAAACAGCATGCGGGACATGTACTACGGTAGAGCTAGCTTTGAACTCATCATATTGAAGTGTGTCAGTATAGAGACCTTTTGGCTCCGAAATAGCAACTTGGTTCCGAAATATTTAAATTTGGCCATAATTTCGAGGGCGGTCTTGATATCGAGCGGTCTTGATATCGGGCGGTCTTGATATCGGAACTTCACTGTACTGCTTGTGCGGCCAAGAAAAAGAATCAGTTAACTCCGTTTATAACGAATTCCTTGGGACCAATTAAAATGACCCGGAGTTTGTTATATCCATAATATCATTTTCCTATAAAATAAAGAAAGAAAAATCCCAGGCAGAGAAAATGTGTTCCTTATATCCGGAAATTCGCTATATCCGGGCTCGTTATATGCGGAATTTACTGTACTACAAAATGTAGTGGTTCAGTTGACATGCTGACAAATGGACAGGTAGTCATGGAAAATATTTAATTGATCAAAATTATTTCAGTTAAGATTATCATTTAAGTAAGTATCTTGGCTGACATTGCTAGTTACTATCGATAGAGGAAACACAGCTTATCAGAATCACACTGCAGTAAACTCCGTATATAACGACTCCGGATATAGAGAAATTCCGGATATTACGAAAATATTTTCTGTGCCCGATGTGGTGCTATAAGGATATTACATACTTCGGATATAAAGAACACATTTGAACGATCCAAGAGGTTCGTTATATGCGGAGTTTATGGTATTAATAAAAGGTAATGATTATCACTGCGCCTTACCTGCATCATTGAAGGATTCATTCTTCCTGCCATCCACGGATTCATGAAACCGAAAGGATTTCCGTGCATGTGACCTCCGAACATTCCTTGAGGCACCATTCCGCCATGTTGTATGATTCCCCCGTTCTGCATGATTCCCCCGTGCTGCATGATTCCCCCGTGCTGATGGACCACCGGTTGTGACTGCAGCTGAATGGTATTCTGCTCTACTGGTTGCGGATGCTGGTTGTGTATATACGGTACAACCGGTGCAGTTTGTGGTATCGTCTGCTGTTGGACGGTAGGATTCTGTAAGGCATTCGTAAAAGCATTAACCAATTCTTCATAAACAAGGTTAGAGGTTTCAACGGGGCCAGGGACTGTCAACGCAGGTTGCATAGCAACGTTGTTTGCCGTTTGCACACCTTGGGCCACCCCTTGCTGGATTACCATTGTTTCTGCTGAAGACATTCCGACGTTGCTTTGGGCTACTGACGGTGCCTGTGCAACCGAATTAATGACTGATGGAACTCCTTGAGGTGGTCCCTGTTCTATTAAAACAGTTCCAGCTGCCGCCATTCCTGTCGTCTGCCCGACCGGAAGTGCTGGGGTCTGTATCCACGGAGATTGCGGCTGCGATACGATTACCTGAGGTTGATGCTGGGTTAAGACTGACTGCGGTTGTGTGATGGATAAACTCACGTCGGGTTGTTGGTGTGTTAATACTGTCTGCGGTTGTGAAATGGATAAACTCGGTTTGGGTTGTTGCTGTGCTAATATTGACTGCGGGTGTGTCCTGGATAATCTCTGTTCGGGTTGTTTCTTTTTCAGAACCATCGGAATTTTGTTTCGCGCTGCAACCACTACAGGCTGCTGCTGTGATACAACTAATTGTTGTTGTTGTTGTTGTTGTTTGGACATTATTGTCGGCAACTGCCGTTGCGACACAATAACTTGTGGCGGTTGCTGTGATACCGAAGCACGTGACTGTTTCTGCGACTCAAGCACCCTTGGTCTGACGAAAGGTATTCCTTGATAAGGTAAACGTCGCCTCGAAGTTTGTTGCACGCGAAATCTTGGCTGCACAGGTTGCCTGGCAATACTTAACTGCGGTAACCCAGGTAGTTCTAATCGTACGTTTCCATTGTTGTTGTTGTTGTTTGAGCGGAAAGTATTTTGAAAACCGCTGTTATAAGGTTGCAATGAATGTCTTTGCCGACCGATAGAAAGGCGGGACCTCTGTATTAACTCCGGTTGGCGGTTTCTGACACTTGCGGCTTGTGATCTAATAGAAAACGGTGATTGGCGGTTGCTAGGAAACTGCTGACGACGGTTACTGATTGGCTGTAGCATTGACGTCTGTCTGGAACGTTGCATTACTTGAACAGGTCCCAGGTTTGACTCTGTAATATATTAAAGTGTTAAACAATCAACGTACCAATATATAACTACCATTATAATAGTTAGATAAATAAGTACAGTAAAGTATTCGTTTATTATAGTTTCACCACTACCCAGTACTTTCTGATTTAAATAATAAACACCTTTTCTGAGCACCTTTACTATCCCTTTAAAACCAGACACCAGGCAGGTAGGCATACAGTAGCAATGAGTTAACTAACTGGAGGGTATCAGAACGTACCCCTGCTGGGATTCGAACCACCGACCTCTCGCTCCCAAAGCGGATGCCTAAACCAGCAGACCATCTAAACAGTTGGCTATAAATGCAAAATAAATCAAACACAGAATTATTTTTATAAATCAAGACACACATACATTTTTTATTAAGATAACGCTTGCACGGAAGATTTAACAACATGTGTATGTATTAAACAACAATAGTAGCATATGCGCCTTTTGTGGAGCCGCCGTGGTGTAGTGGTAGCGCGTTCGACTCAGGACTTGCTCGCAATTGGAGAGAACATGTGTTACAAGCGGCGATAGAGCGTTGGTCCTGTAGGCGAGGAGTACCAGGTTGGAGTTCCGGCCACGCTCCCCGGCCAGACCGCGCATTTTCCTCACCCTGAGGCAATTAATTAAGTGATTACTTATACAAAAACAAAACCAACATCTGAGTAATAAAATTTAAAAACTTATTAGCATCTAAATCAAAGTCAAAAACGATAAATCTCTCTAATTTTTTATATTTTGCAAATTTAAGTAGGAACTAGGTGATCTAACGATCTTATTATGTCATATATTCAGTTCACGATGTTATATGTATGCTCTTCTGTAAATCCATGTCTTTTTGTCTATTGGTATGTAATTGTGTTGCTATAAACATATGTATATGTGTTTTATGCAATAAACATATTGTAGTTGTTTGTAGTTGTAATAAACACCGTACACAGATGCCTGGGGCATTGACCCGCCTACCAAACATATATATTCCGTACAACATGGGACCAGTATTAGATTGGGTGGCGGGTCCATACCCCAGGCATCTGTGACACCCTAGATAATTATCAGACGGTACTGATCGCAAGGACAAAATCACTAAATAAAAGCGAAAATCATAAAAATCATTAAAAAAAGCGAAAATCACGAAAATCACTAAAAAAGCGAAAATCACTTAAAATGCTAAAATCAGCATAATTATAATGCGTTAAAAACATAAGGCCAATATAAAATACAACATGTGTGTCACCGCTTCTGTGGTAGCGTGGTTAAAGTCGATGACCTATTATAGATTTATGGTCATGTGTTCGAGTCCTGATACCGATCATAATGCCAACGCTTCTGACATCGCTTCGAGAATGTTGGCAGATTCTTACGAAGGCTATGTTAAAATGACCACAATACGGTTTGAATGGGCGTACAAGTGTTTTATAGCAAGTCGGCAAAAGAAAAAAAAAACTAAATTCAAAGAAATGCCGACCGACCAACCTTATCTTTTGCCAACGTGACCCGTAACTCACTTTTATTCGGCCTAATAAGTTGTATTTAAATTGATGTTTGTGTTTTTATATACAAAATCTATTCGTGTGGTTAAATTTTTACAGACTGAACATTAGATAGTGCAGATCATGATCAGACTGCATAATACAATACACTTCGTATCTATTACGGATATAAGGAACATTGAGTCTGCTGCTACAACGGTGATTGGAGACTACTCATTTTTATTTATTTTCAATGAAGAAGACCAGTTTTTTTCACGTGTTTATATCCTTTTTAACATGCACAGTCATCTTCATTTTACTCATGAGTTGTCTGTGAAGTTCAGTTGCTGAAGCTCATTAGCTCTGAGACTGTAGCTGGCTTGAATTTGTTTGCAAATTTCAAGCTTCACTGACCGACTGTTTGTAACTAACTGAAACCTGAACAATGCCTTAACCAGTCCAGTCTGTATCAAAAACACTTCACGTGCACTTATTTTACATGTCGCAAGAGACTATCGCAATTAAAAAACATTTCAATATATTGGTCATTCAATGAGTAGCTATAATCAATTCAACAAATTTTCTCAATAAGTATAGGTTATTGCATTTCTTTAAAAAAAACCATAATACATCTATTTCATATTTTCTTTAAAAGATCAGAAACAGTATCGCTAGCTTTCCCGCTATTTTATGATTTATTGTCAAAGCAATTCTTGCAAGATCTTGTGTCGAAAAATTTCTTGTACGAGCTATACAACTTTGATTTATCTTAATGTCTTGTACATATCCTGACTATTCAGACAGGAAAATAATCATTTAGATAATATTCTCTAGTCAATATGATGCTATAAGCATCTACCTGCCGTTTACATCTGTGAAAAAAAATCAGTAAAGGATTTTGCGTGAATGATAAATGAGATTTAACCGTATAGCGGTGTTTATCTCCGGCTTGTACGGTATAATCACGGCTGGGTTACACGATATTTGATTACTCAGATCGCGGTAAAATCCTAGTCGTCATATGAGTTATTATTAACTGGATAGGCCAACAGTTAAACTCATAAGTGTCGCCTGTGCCAGTGTTATACAATCGTAAAAATATAGCCAGTACGGCCAAGCTCAAATCTCCCGCGATTTTTCCTCAGCTGTTTTACGTTCTATTTTTAGCATCATAGCGGTAATTTAGTCTCACCACAGCAATGAAGCGTTTTATATACGAATGATTCATGCGTTTTATGAATGCATGAATATCAAATAAACTGAAATAGTAATCTAACATAAAGGTTGTTTAAATTTTCATTTTTTTAACAAATAGGGTATCGGTAGATTAAATAAGATATATTTATGACATAAAATTGCACTAAGTAAAATTGCCCGGCTAGCTCAGTCGGTAGAGCACGAGACTCTTAATCTCGGGGTCGTGGGTTCGAGCCCCACGTTGGGCGATTACTTTTTTTTTTTAAAACAAAAAGTGAAGATTTTGGTGTGCTGTTCTGATTTGTTAACCATTTTATGATTCTTTAAAAAAAAATAAAAAAAATAAGTAAAAAATAAAATAAGATTACTAATTAAAGTTTGAAAGAATAAACAATGTACTAAGATCGTGTCGCGTTTAAATAATTCTTGTAAAATTTCGAGTACTGGCAAATTTCAAGTGTTTGCAAACGCATTTAAAGAAATAAAAAAGTGAGAAAAAAATAAAATATTTTATTCTTTGTCTAGTAACACGCAACGATGAAAACAATTCACACCGTTATCTGGGTTGGCTGTGGTGCTTATCAGCAAGGTAAGTTAATTAAAGCTTTGTTAAAAACGGTGTACCATAAACGCTGGATGACAGCCGCTCATTACATTCCTCATTATTTCGATCCTATCTCTCTGCAGAGCTGACCCTGTATCATTTCACTCTGTGGAATGTACAACAAGATAATTGAAGGATTCACGAACTGTTAAATTCTGCAATTAGAAATTTAGGTCAGTTTTTCTACCGAGATGTTTACAATGGGATCTTCCAACTAACAGTTTGGAAAAGTTTATTTCTTTATAAAGGGGTGTTTTGCACAACTTTGATCCAAAGTGCAGTAATGCGTGATCGCTTCAAAAGCATGTCTGTTGTTACTTGTATACTACCGAAAAGATTATTATTATTTTTATTAATATTATTAATTATTAATATTTTTTTTTATTTATTATTATTATTATTATTGTTATTGTTATTATAAGTATTAGTATTATCATCATTATCATCATCATCATCATCAGCATTATCGCCATCATCATCATCGTCATCACCATCGTCATCACCATCGTCGACGTCATCATCATCATCATCATCATCATCATCATCATCATCAACAATATCGTCACCGTCGTCGTCGTTGTTGTTGTTATAATTAACCAATTTTAGTTAATACTGATCGGAGAAGAGTAGATTGAAGCTTGCACTTAATATGAACTGTTGTTGTAATGATAAACGGAAGTGTATGAAAAAGTCAGATGTTTTTCGAAAAGTACATTCATTCGGGTAATTCATTAAGAAGTATGGATTGACCTCTTTGCCGATAATGTGCCGGAATCTGTCCGGCTGTAAGAAACGAATAAAGCGGCTTGCGTCGGCGTACGCCGGTATACCGCGGCACGGATGAAACGTATAGCCTCACTGCGAGTTCGAACGAAAGCAGACATAAACGACGCTTTTAAGATTAAGATTTTTTATCTTCATTTTAATAGAGTTGGATAGACTGGCATCAGTCGTTAGAGTCAGTACCTCGTCTTTTCTGGACATTTTACAACATCTTCACAATTTCTCCTTCCCTTGACTCTAACGTTGAGATGAGCCGTTTGATTGAGACAAATTTTTGATAGAGATATTTTTCTTAAAAGAAAATAAGACTTCAAGAGAAAAAAAACACCTCTCAATCTCGACAGACATTTATAAGTCTGAGTGTTGGATAGTATGTTATACACTCATATTATACATTGTGAGTGATGTAAATGCACATATCCGAAGCAGTTTAAACTACATATATTTATCATCATACAATCGAGCCTTATTTTCAAGTTATACAAAACACTGTGCTAACAAAAAGTAAAACATTACCACTGGGCTTGGGTTTCCATTATACAGAGTAGAGGGGTTAACGCGCTGGATTTGTAATCCAGGGACCGCAGATTCGACCCCCCACCCCCCTCTCCTCCACTAACATATCAACTGGATTTCGGATGAGACCTTAAAACCGAGGTCCGATGTATCTGTGCTGTACACCGGGCATGTTAAAGAACCAGACGGTGTCTCTGGAACGGGACGTTTTCTGTATTGTGCACTATCCCCCGAAACAACCCGATGCTCAATGTCATTGTAAAAAGGTCTCGCTAATAATACCGTTTCATTGGAAAAACCACATTTTTCTGGTTCGAATGGGGGTCTCCATACAGGAGTTTTACTATATTGCGTTACAGAAGACCAGAAATATTTGTAAGATAAAAATATTCCGTGTGTCATTTATGTTTTAATTAATTTAACGTATAGAATATACCATGATAACGTATTTACAACAGCAAATATTATAGGGCAGCAAGTGACGAATGGCCCGGTAAAATGTGTACCCGGGTTGAATTTCCTGAGTCATTCGGAATTAAACGAAGCATTTCCTAAACGAAATAGACATGTAGACAGAAAACAAAAACAGAAAAGAAAGATCGATGTTTCAAAAGGCTTTTGAATTGTTCCGTGCGTATTTTTCCTATCTGACAAAGCATCCTCAGAAATATAATGCTTTTTCGAAAAATATAGTTACCTCTTCTTGGAATTGTTGACCTTTGAACTGCAGGTACCCTAACTTCACTCAGCTGAGGTCTCTGAAAGCTGATTGGTCGAGCTGAGTTGCTGCCACGCTCTGCAAATGTCCTCTGTGTTATGATTGGTCGAGCCGAGTTGCTGCCACGCTCTGTGAATGTTCTCTGCGTTCTGATTGGTCGGGTCGGGTTGCTGCCACGCTCTGAGAATGTTCTCTGCGTTCTGATTGGTCTAAATCCAGAATTCGATAACTCCTGTCTTAGAGGAGCCCTTATGCGAATTGTTCGCCGCCCTAACTGAGATGCTGACCTCTGCGGAAGTCGAGTTCTCTGACCCCATCGCGATGAAATCTAAAAATCAAAACAAAAGGTGTACACACGTTTAACATATTATTTGTCTTTTCAGAAAGGTATCGCCGGATGAATGGATGATGTTTTATGGTGCATTGACTTCCATGGACATACAGTGTGCATTAAACCCTTAAAAATGTAATATGCATGAACGTCGTTAATTGTTGAATCTATGTTTATTGCACTGATATGTGGCAACCTCCTTGGTGGTTCGAGTCTCCACTGGCATTGGACTTTAATGTCTGCATGGGCCTCTCAGTTCACCAAGCGCATTTTGTCGCCTTTCACGATGCACGGAGGTCGTCACACACGTTGGTTGCAATTCTTACAAGAACGACCCCCACCCCCCTCACCAACCACAGGGATGGCATTTGACTCGATTAATTCAAGGTAAAACCGACAGAGTAAAAACGTTTCACTGTGAAAAAATGAACTGTTACAGTAATGATTAAAGTAGACACAATTAAAAAAAATAATTTTTAAACAAATAAAAAATAACGATGATTATAATAATAATGATAATAATAACAACAACAACAATACTACTATTGCTGCTGCTGCTGCTGCTGCTGCTGCTGCTGCTGCTAATAATAATAATCATAGTAATAATAATAGTAAAAATAATAATAATAATAATAATAATAATAATACTAATGATGAAAATAGATCTAGTAAAATTATAATATTGATAATAATAATGATGGTTATAAATAATAATGATCATAATGATAATTATGATATGATGATGCTGCTGATGCTGATGATGATGGTGGTGGGGTTACAGGTGATGATAATGATGACCATGATGATCGTCATAACGATGATGAACGAAAGAAATAAACAAGAAGAAAATGGAAGATTACAATATAACAGAAAGAGAAATTATCGTCAATTACTTACTATATTTGATTCGTTTATTCATTTTATAAAGTTTAGATTTTCAGTTTGACATACTTCAGGCTGGAATTTTCAAAGTTTTGTACACAATGCAGGTTTACTATAAAATATTGTGCGACAGGACACATATGAAAAAGTAGTGCTTCCTTGATCAATTGAGTCTCCGCGGTCAAGTGGTTTGAACCCTACTACCGACCATGTCTCTTTATGTGAGAAAGTTGACAGTGTCTTACGGTTCTAGGAATTGGCGAATATGGTTCTATGACTCGTGTTCCTGGTCCTTCCCCGCTATGGTAAGTGCTTGTAAAAATAACTGAAACACGGTTGAAAAGGGCGTTAGTTTTAGCCGTGATAAACAAAGAGAAACAGTCGAAAAACTTACCCTTGATTGACCCATGAACGGTTGCGCTGAGGGTAAATCAATAAGGGAACAAAACAAAAATCCAATTAAGATTAATTTCAAACATGGTGGACACTTCACGTCTCCCGCCATTTTTTTTATCTCACTTTAATAAATGTTCTATATTCCGTTATTTCTCTCAAGTTTTTGTTTTAAGAAAGATATCCTTGTCCTATTGAGTGGTCTCAATCAATGTTGACAGCAGGCATTCGATTGTTGTCAAATTATCATTGTAGTTATATAATTACTACGAATCGGACAGATTGAACTGTCCGAAATTACGTCATCTTGTCACACGATGTCTCAACTTTCGGTAAGACATGAAAACATTTGTACGAAGAAAGTGTCCGTCCGTAGAAAATGATGGGAATGACCATAAAATTATAATAAAGTACAGTACATGCAAATGAATGTTAATATTTTATGTACCACACTTACTATAGCTAACAGAGAGCCATGCGGTATTTAGATTAGATAACTTTGAATGGGTGCGCTCTATTCTAATTCGTTCTTATCGATTAGGCCATGAATATTTTTTTTAAAAATATTTCTGACCTCTCGACCAACTTTATCTGCCGATAAAGCTGACCTCAAACTTTATATATTCAAACCTGTGTTAAAGACCACAACCGAATAAAGACCGCCCTGCGAATAAAGAATAGAACGGAGATCACAGCGTACTATTCATCTATAGTAGAAACACTCTTAAATAAATACCACCTGTGCACAAAGACCACACTTGAAGCTTACAAACAGTGGTTTGATTATATATATAAAAAATCAGACCAAAGTTCAGCAGAAATAATATTTAAAAAAAAAACAACTGCCGAAATACCTTATTATTATTTTGCAAGGAGCCCACGAACGGTATGACTAAATTAGCTCATTTTCCGATATTTGACTGGTAGAGACCAGACTTTAGGTAAAAAAGAATACATATGACTGCACTGTGTGGTTTTTTTTATTGAAGGTCGTAATTTCATGATACTGTTATTATATTGAATCTGTTAAATTGTCGGGAGGTTAAACACACTTTCCAAAAATGCACTGAAATAAGTTTTTAAATTTGACTTAAGCCAAGGTCTATTATTAGACAAATAGTATTTGAAAGACCTTGGACTAAGCAAAAACTAAGACTTGTTTTATATATTCTTCAAGATTGTTGACAGGTCGTGTTCAGCTTGTCAGTTACCCGATGTAACAACTTTTATTGTTTTCTCATCAATACACGTGTCAAAAGCCTTGTCAATAAGTGTCGTCATGAGTACCCAGCCGCGCGCCTCCGAAGTACCCCGGGGGTTTCCGTGATACATCGGGACGAATTCTTACCAATCAGATCAGTCTCCGTGGATGACGGGGATATCCGAAGGTAATTTGTTTATATGTCTCAGTGCAATATTCGACAGAAACGGGAACACAATACGTCTCACCAATATATTCTTTTCACAAAGAGTAACGAAAGTTGAAAATAATGGAAACAAAATGGCGGAACGTGTTGCTGATCGTAACAATTGTCGGATTTAATGACGCGCAACAACGCTCAAATTTCGGATGGGTATGATTTTCGTTTTGTAAAAAGAGCGTCAATTTAAAAAAACGTTTAGTATCTAACACAAAATAAAAAAAAAAAAAATTCATTTTAAAGGACTCTGGTATAAAAGCGAAAATGAAACATCGATGAAATATTTTATGTATTATCATTTTTGTTAGATCTCGTATATTTTCTACACGTAGATTTCGTGCATGAATCGTCGTCGGCTATGAAAAAAAATATTTACAATAAATGATATAAGTTTTTCTTTGTCTTTTGTGCATGTATATGACATATGTTTTTCTTTCTTTTGTTTTTGATATTTAAAATATATTTGGGGTGGGGGTAGGGGTGGAATTTAGAACATGTCAGGCGATACGGTATATAGTCAGATACACAGGTTTTAATAGTTGATGTATTCTTTCCAGAGATCTTCCGGTTTAAGTATTGGTTCAGCGCCTCGATTTGGTTCAAGACTCGGATCGCTGACGGGTAAGTCTGTCATTTATATATACAGTCAAACTTGTGTAGACTGTCCTCTGAATTAAGCAAGCATATCCCTGCCTAAAGCAGGCCTGGAGCCGCAGTATCGCAGTAGTAGGGCGGTCTCGGGTTCGATCTCCAACAGTGCAATAGCAACAGTGTCCTTAAGCAAGCATATCCCTGCCTAAAGCAGGCCTGGAGCCGCAGTATCGCAGTAGTAGGGCGGTCTCGGGTTCGATCTCCAACAGTGCAATGGCAACAATGTCATAAGCCGAGCGAGATTAATATTTTTCCAATTTGCGTGTATCTTTAAAGAAAAACATTACCAATAGACCGATCGACCAACTCACAAGGAAACAGTTATTTGTTTGTTTGTTAAATTGTTATGAAACAACTTTGTTGCTATTTTCTGCAGGTTCATCTGCTTCACAAGGTTTTTCGTCTGGTACCTGGCTCAGTTCTCCACCGGCATCTGTGTCGTCTAGCAACTTGCAAACTGGTTCCACAATACCTCGGCGCATCTCGTCACTAGGTAACAGACTGGTACTCAGCGGCGGCACCATCAGCAACAACAACAACAACAATGTTCGTTTTTTGCAGTCACCGCAGCAGACTAGCGTCTCTCAGCAAGCTGTACAACAAATACAGCCTCAACAGGTACGTGGAAAGCGGTGTCTGCCGCTCATCCCGGAGGTTGCGGGTTCGACCACCGTAAGGGTCCCGACCATACCTCCTCAAATGACATCAGTACTGATTTTTCCATGAAGCGGACTCGAGAGTGACTTAATAGGCTTCAAATTTTTTTCACATTCGAGCTAAAATAAAAAAGTATGCACAAACAGTAGGACACGTTGATCGCAGTCACATGAAAGTTGGAAACCCCCACCCATATTTATATTGTGACAGCAGATTTGTAGTGGCCGATATTGGGGGCGGGGTGAAAATATCATGTGACTTTGCCGTTGATTGTCTAAGGTTCGGTTGTCTTTTTCTATCACCATTCTTACTACATGTATATAAATGACATCCTCTTGGAAGATGCGTTTATGCTGTCCTGTTATTATAGTCCATTTTGTAAAGTTGAACTTTTATTCAAATACAAAAAGTTAATTCAAAATTGTGATTTGATAGAATTGTTTACATGTCGTCACGTGCCATTTTCCTCATCACGTGGTATCTTTTGAAAGGCAATGATTTGAGAGCGGGAGCTCACACAATCAAATCGGTGTGAGAAGTTAGATTTTTGGATCCTTCATTCAGTAAACTCGGTGTTTATCGTAGGCTTCTTCGTTTCAGTTTAATAATATTTTATTGCATATGTACAATTTATGAAAAAAATATACATGCACAATAATTAACAGTTATGAATACAGTTCAACGATAAAAGCAAAGTAATACTCGTTGACCGAATGAATTATGGGTACCCGTATGTATTGAATCCGAGAATAGTTTATCGTCTCATCGCAAAATAAACCAACACAGAACAGGTGATGACCCAAATGGAACACCATACTAAGCTTAAACGGGCACTCCCTATATCTACTTTCTAGCAGATTGTTTTCTCCAAATATAGATTATCAATTCGTTGTTTATCATACATTAACAATGACATGACTATTCCAGCTCCAAGTTCACGCCGCACACCAACCCCTACAGACCGCACAGACTCAGCAGAGACAGGTTTTAGCCCAGCCTCGACAGATAGTAGCTCAGCCGCGACAGACTTTAGCCCAGCCGCAGCAAGTTCTTCCCCAAACGCAACAGGTGTTGGCTCAACCACAGTTGACGCAAACTGTTCAGCAAGCCCAACCAGTAGTAACTAGGCAGCAATTTGTCCAGCCCCAACAAGTAGCGCAGACAGCACTAACTGGTCGACAAGCGATAGGATCACCTCCTGGAATGGGATCACCTATGGGTATGATGGGTGGCATGAATCCCATGGCATCAATGATAGGAATGGGTCCCATGGGAATGGGGATGGGTGCTATGGGTATGGGGATGAGTCCTATGGGGATGAGTCCTATGGGTATGGGGATGAGTCCTATGGGTATGGGAATGGGCATGGGAATGCCTTTCATGAGTTATGACACAATGGAAGATCTTTTGCTAGATGGTCCTGACCACAGAGTTGTTCCAGGAGGAGCCGTTGCAGCGGCTGCAGCTGCATCTAGTGTAGCAGCCGGAGCCCATATCGGAGCCAGAGCAGGTGTTGGGATACCGGCTTCCGTGGCTTCAGTCCCTGTTGCCGGCCAAACAGCATCTGCTGCAAGTGTGGGACTCGGACACCTAGCTGCACCTGGCAGTGCTGCAGCCGCTGTAGGAGTACCGTCTATGGGGGCTGCTTCCCCTGCGGTTCGGGCCGCGCCGGCGGCAACAGGTGGCGCTTCAGCCGCTCAGATAGATCCATCTGTGATTCAGTCCGCATTGCAGACTGCATTAAGTAGAGTACAGCAGAGACAATCACCACAGACTGGGGTTGTTGGTTAACACGCGCACATGTACAAAAACAGAGGCCAAATGCCATCGAATTCATGATTTTGTTTGTTTTACATCTTAATTACATTAAATCATGGGCACATTTTATATAACATATTTAATTACATTGAATTCACGGACTTTCTTTCTATCTTCATTACATTGAATTCATGGGCATATTAAGATATTACATTTAATCATTGGCACATTCAATATTTTAATTACATTGAATCACGAGGACATTCACTGATTACATTACAGTGAATCATGGAGATATTTATTTGGTATTTTGTTGGTATAAACATGTCTGTCTGTATGTCGGGAAAGATTCATTTCACATAGATTTACTATTAGAAAATTATCCGTTCGCGAATAAGTCTGTCACGAGAAGAAGTCTGTCACGAGAATAAGTCTGTCACGAGAAAATTTCCTAATTTACAGTACACGTAAGATTTTTTTCTGAAATCTGTCCAAACTAACCCATTTTGCTACATAGTTCACACTATTGTTATTGACTGTTTGCCTTCAAGTTTTGTATATGTTTATCTCCTTGGCTTTTTACCTTAATGAATTTACATGAAATGAAATTAAACTTGTTATACGTATAAATTATATACGAGGGTTGTTCAGAAAGTAAGTATTAAACTTGTTGTACGTATAGATTATATACGAGGGTTGTTCAGAAAGTTAGTATTAAACTTGTTGTACGTATAGATTATATACGAGGGTTGTTCAGAAAGTAAGTATTGGTACAGTTACACATGTATCATCATCATCATCATCATCATCATCATGTCTATTATTATTATTTTTATTATTGTTATTATTACAATAATTGTTTTTATTATTATTACAAAAAGTAATTGACCCACGGAGAAAGTGAATGTTACAGTTTTGTATTATGTAAAGTTTAGTATTGAAGCGGGGTGTACAAAGTAAAAATAATAGCCGTCTACGAACTTTCCGGACAACCCTCGTTAGTATATTTTACAGGATGCAAGAAAGCGTCAGCAAACCCTGTCTTACCAAAAATACTTTTGAATGACCGATTGAATCACGTGTACTTGGGTATATTAGTACTTGCTGCATCACGTGGTATGCTGGGTAACTTCCGGTGACAATTAATTGTACTCTTTTCCATTTCAAATCCGTACAGTTGTTAGTAGACTTGTACGAGTAGACTAAATATAGAAATAATTTCCGTAAAGTCCCAGGAGCACTTTAAATACTCATTTATACAATGATAGATTCACGGATAGAAGTGATTTTTTTCTGTTTTCTATTTTGTCTGAAACGATGTTGACGTATACACATCTATTTCATATTTTTGGCAAATCTACACGAGAAAGCGTTGTCAGATAACGTTTCTTATTTTCCGCAATGTCATTGGGAAAATACTGCTGCTGAAACTTTGGCATTTAATTGTTTTCTATGCATGCATTTGTCATTTTTACCTGCATTTATTTATAAAACTAAGTTATTGGTAATTAAAAATATAAAGTGTAATATACCGTTTGTTATTTCTTTCGCAAAGGTATTTACTTGTAGTACCAGTATTTCTAAAAAAGAAAAAAACAAAGACTCGACGGATTGGCAATTAGTCTTTACCGTGCTGGCGGCATATGATTTTAACATTACAACCAGAGTACAGTAAACTCCGTATATAACGAATCTGGATATAGCGAAATTTTGGATATAAGGAACAAATTTTCTCTGCCCAATTTCTTTTCCTTTCCTTATTTAAAAAAAATAAAATATTGATATAACAAACTTCGGATATAAGGAATCCATTTAAATGGTCCCAAGGAGTTCGTTATATAAACGGAGTTTACTGTACAGCTATTCAGCCTGCATATTCCAGGAGTCAGGCCATTGATCACAGTCTAGTCTGATAATTGATAACACCCCTTTAAATAGATAATGGCACTGTCCAATCTGAATGGTGGACAAATCCAGTTCAGAGATTTGGCGTTGTAAATTCTGACCAATGTTTATAATGGTTAAAAATAGAATGTGACACCTAAAGCTATCAAAATCCTTCACATCTTACATTGAACTACTAGTGGCCTGGTTTTTGACCCATCGAGACCATGGTTACATTGAAGTCACCGGGACGAACATTCTGTAGTTTAGTTTAAACATACCCTAAGCAAAAAGAACTGACGTAATTTTTCAGTTTCATTCCAGTTATTTAAAATTTTGAAGAAATTACAATTGTGCGATAATGATGCTAATATGCAAATGAACCAGTTATTTTTCCAGTTTTCAGTTAAAATCGAGTCAAACTCCAGTTAAACGACAGTTAAATGAGCTGAAATATGTTAATAAGATATAGCCATCATAAAAACTGAAATAAAACTGGTTTATTAGAAACAGCAGTATAAATCCAGTTAAGTGACATCATCAAAAACTGGATTGTAACTGGTCTGTGTAGTGGATGGAAAATCAACACATGGGCTGTCCTTAAATTGTGTCTGTTACACAGTGAAAACACCAAATCATATTCATGCAATATGTCGGCAGAACCTCGTTCCCGCCAAAACAGTTACCCTCGGTGACAGATATTTCGATCTGAACCTCGTGCTCATGACAGAAACTATACTAATACTTTTGAAGCTGATTTGAAAATAGCTTATACCATTTACCGTATTACTCAAGGTTACACCTACCGTGGAGCCGTCATGGCGCAGTGGTAGCGCGTTCGCCTCAGGATCGAAGAGTCCCCGGGTACGATCCCGAACATAACCGTGTCGGTAGTGTCCATTGGCAAAACAGAAATAATTCCACATTGCCTCACTCCCTCTCTTCGAGTTTGATTCCATCTAGAATGAGTCTCGTGAGCGTTTAATGTAAGTTGTAAGAACTTATTTTGCAATCGAGAATAAATTAAGTTAGTACAAGTTACATGTACATATTGTGGTGATCTGTAAACTGCAATTGATGTCAACTGAAATATAATACATGTACTGGGCAATTTTGATTTCTAGTGGTACAAAAAATACTTCTTTCTTATTGGGATCTGTAGGACCACTCAGATATAATACAAAAACATGGTTCAATATTCCCTCAAAATCTTCAACATTGGCTGTTGTCTGAGATATTGACGTATCATCTGCAAATAACCTAGTCATGACTTAGTAAGTTGAAAGCTATATCGTTCAAACAATGGCCCAAAGTATTGAACCCTGTGGGACACCAGCGTTTATACCTTCACTAGTGGATATACTAGAACCTACTACGACATTTTAAGTTCTGTCAGAAAAATGATTGTTGACCCATCTTAATAATGTTCCATCGGTTCTAGTTTGCTTCAACTTAAATAAGTGGCCATCATCAAGGGATAATCTACTCAGCAAGACCAATCATCCTTTGACATTTGAATACTGTGGGTGATGTAAATCTCAAGATATCGAGTGGAAAATATTTTCAAAGTTTTGGTCACTGTGACCTTGACCTGTGACCCACTGACCCCAAAAATGATAGGAATCATCTACTCAGTAAGACCAATCATCTTATGAAATTTGAAGTATGTGGGTCAAATAGATCTCAGCGGAAAATATTTTCAAAGCTCGGGTCAATGTGACCTTGACCTTTTACCAAATAACCCCCAAATCGATTAGGATCATCTACATGTTACAGAGAACCTTTTGAGCAATCTTCTGACCTTTTGATGAAAGTGGAATGAAAACTGTGACCTGTAAAGCGTTTTCAAGAAAAATCTAACAGGTCACTGTGACCTTGACCTTTGACCCACTGTAGGGTCATCTACGGAACATCTACATGTTACAGAAAATCTTCTTTACAAGTTTGATGAAAGTTGAAAAAAACTGTGACCCATACAGTGTTATCAAGGAAAATCACGAACGACAGACAAACCACCATGGCATTCGTCCAGTAGAGCTTACTAAACCTATCACTAAATGTGATTAATACCCCCGAAAGACTGCTTATAAACTGACGAATTTCGTAGTAACAGAATACTAGTACCTTGCAAAAAAACTGAAATAGAGATATTGTTCTTGGCAATAAGTCTTTAATTTGTCCAGATAGAGTTATGGTTCTTGTACACTGCACTTCTTCTCATTGTACGAAGTTGTACTGAATTCCAACCAGAAGTTTTCAAGTTATGCTCTGGACAAGGAAAAGTAAAAATGGGCAATAACTCTGTAATTAGTCAAGATGGAGTTATGGTTCTTGTGCACTGCACTTCCTCTCATTGTGATTGACCATTGTATGAAGTAGTACTGAATTCCAACCAGTAATTTTCGAATTATGCTCCAGTCAAGGAAAAGTAACAAAGTGCAATAACTCTGTAATTAGTCAAGAGAGAGTTATTGTTCTTGTGCACTGCACTTTCTCTTAATGTACTTGACCATTGTATGAATTTGTATTAAATTCCAACCAGTATTTTTCAAGTAATGCTCCGGACAAAGAAAAGTAACCAAGGGCAATAACTCAGTAATTAGTCAAGATAGAGTGACGGTTCTTGTATACTGCACTTCCTCTCATTGTGCTTGACCACTGTATGAAGTTGTATTGAATTCCAACCAATAGTTCTTAAGTTCTGCTCCGGACAAGGAAAGTAACAAAGGGTAATTGCTCTGTAATTAGTCAAGATGGAGTAATGGTTCTTGTGCACTGCACTTCCTCTCAATGTACTTGACCATTGTATGAATTTGTATTGAATTCCAACCAGTTTTTTACAAATAATGCTCCGGACAAGGAAAAGTAACAAAGTGCAATAACTCTGAAATTAGTCAAGAGAGAGTTATTGTTCTTGTGCACTGCACTTTCTCTTAATGTACTTGACCATTGTATGAATTTGTATTAAATCCCAACCAGTATTTTTCAAGTAATGCTCCGGACAAGGAAATGTAACCAAGGGCAATAACTCAGTAATTAGTCAAGATAGAGTTACGGTTCTTGTACATTGCACTTCCTCTCATTGTGTTTGACCATTGTATGAAGTTGTATTGAATTCTAACCAATAGTTCTTAAGTAATGCTCTGGACAAGGAAAGTAACAAAGGACGATAACTCTGTTATTAGTCCAGATGGAGTTATGGTTCTTGTGCACTGCACTTTTTCTCTGGACAAGGAAAAGTAACAAAGGGCAATAACTCTGTAATTAGTCAAGAGAGTTATTGTTCTTGTACACTGCCCTCCTCTTAAAGTACTTGACCATTGTATGAAGTTGTATTGAATTCCATCCAGTAGTATTCGAATTACGTCCGGACAAGGAAAAGTAACAAAGGGTAATAACTCCGTAATTAGTCAAGAGAGAGTTATTGTTCTTGTGCACTGCACTTCCTCTTAATGTACCTGACCATTGTATGAAGTTGTATTGAATTCCAACTCGTAGTTTTCAAATTATGCTCCGGACAAGGAAAAGTAACAAAGGGCAATAACTCTGTTATTAGTCAAGATAGAGTTACAGTTCTTGTACACTGCACTTCCTCTCAATGTACTTGACCATTGTATTAAGTTATATTGAATTCCAACCAGTAGTTTTCAAGTTATGCTCCGAACAAGGAAAAGTAACAAAGGGCAATAACTCTGTAAAGTGAGAGTTATTGTTCTTGTACACTGCACTTTCTCTCATTGTGCTAGACCATTGTATGAAGTTGTATTGAATTCCAACCAGTAGTTCTTAAGTTATGCTCCGGGCAAGGAAAAGTAACAAAGGGCAATAACTCTGTAATTAGTCAAGATGGAGTTATGGTTCTTGTGCACTGCACTTTCTATGAATGTGCTTGACCATTGTACGAAGTTGTATTGAATTCCAATTCCAATTTTCAAGTTATGCTTTGGACAAGGGAAATGCAACGGACCAAAATCGACCGACCAACCACCGGGTGGCTCCTATATACGGGGGTATAATGATTGTATTAGGGAAGCAGTATCTAGTGACAAGGCAGGGCATTATGTTCATGTATTCTACTCACATTCAATGATAGTTCTAGTCTAGTAATACAACTTTCTTGTGACAAGGCAGGGCCCTATGACCGTGTATTCTACTCACATTCAATGATAGTTCTAGTCTAGTAATACAACTGTCTAATAAAGAGGTCCAACCGTGTTTCTACTCACATCAATGATATCTACTCTGGTAAACAAAATAAAGAAGTCAAAGTGCAAATAATATATTTATTATTTCATCAATGTAATAGACATTCATTTTAATTGTTAACTATAAAATCAAAATGAATATTCCTAAAATATCATTTCTAATTATATTGAGTGGTTGGCATGTATAAATTCATCTGAAGCAACAGAAAATAAGACAACTGTATCATAAATCGTGTATGATAAAGAATTCGTTTAAGAAATAATAAAAGTGTCCATGTATTTTGTCGTTAAATAAAATACAGTCAGGAGTTAAAATGCGTAGTAATTAAATCACGAATGCGTAGCACGAGTGATTTAATTTTCGCATTCGAACGACTGACTGTATTTTATTTAACGATAAAATATTGGCATATATTTATCATTTCAATTCTAACACGTCATTTTCTTTGAAAACTATCTCAAACTATTTTCAGCGCGTAGCAGTACATCATTGTTACTTCAAAACGCGAAATGTGATTGGACGCGCTTGTTTACATACGTCACGTCATTAAGACACTTCACAGCACATCGCCCTTTGATAAACGTGCTGTATTTTATCGTATAATAAAATACAACCGATTCCCTATTCGTAATATAGGAAACACAGCCTTTCGTATTAGAATATTAGTTTGATACCACTTCCTGGTTTAAATCTGTACCCAGAGTGTATAGAATTGTAATTTCCATTAACTGTACCTTTTCAATCTTTCGATGATTCTTATTCAAATTTTAAAATACATTTACCGTCTAATTAAAAAAGACACTTCTTTAATAATGCCCATGATAAACCTTTTTATGACAGATGGCCAAATTTTTTTCTTTCTTAATGAATTAAAACACATCTAAATCAAACAATTCTAATTTCTCAATGTAATATACACATAATGATATATTTCAATGCTATATACACATCATGATATATCTCAATGTAATATACACATCATGATATATTTCAATGTAATATACACATCATGATATATCTCAATGTAATATACACATCATGATATATTTCAATGCAATATACACATCATGATATATTTCAATGTAATATACACATCATGATATATTTCAATGCAATATACACATCATGATATATTTCAATGCAATATACACATCATGATATATTTCTCAATGCAATATACACATCATGATATATTTCAATGCAATATACACATCATGATATATTTCAATGTAATATACACATCATAATATTTCTCAATGTAATATACACATCATGATATATTTTTCACAACACCAAATGTAGGCATATACAAAATACATGTTAATAGTAAAGGCATTTTCATATTTGTCAATTCATCCTCTTTGATCCATTGTGTTTACATATTTAATAAAAACACAAATAAAGTCCCTTTCAAACTGCATGGCAAAGAAATTATTCTATGTTAGATTGATTCTCCATAGTTTACACAGAATCAGCAAATTTCTTTTATGGTGTATCACATATTGTTTTTGAGCAATGGACTACATATAACATTATGTACATTTATTTCATGAAACGGTTCAAAATAGAGAAATTACACAATACATCAATGCAGTATTGTTAAAAAAAAAACAGGTAGCCAATGCTTGCAAAGGCTCAAATATTGTCAACATATCAGTGGACTAATTTAAACAAGAGGGCCGTAAAGGCCCTATATCGCTCACCTAAATACAAGTGCACTTGCCTGGTGGGTGTGGTCAATTTTTACCCCAGGTAGGTGGGAAAACACTAAAAAATGTTACATACCAAATATCTAAGCTCTAAGCCTTGTAGTTTTAGAAAAGCAGATTTAAGAAAAAAAATTCTATACCAAACGACCCCCTTGGCAGGATAAAGTTTGACCCTAGAACATGTTTTGAACACACTTTGAAGAGGTTTCCTGGACATTGTTTAATACAAAATAATAAGATTTTTAGAGGTTTTCCTATTTCCATGAAACCCTTATAGGCAGTGTTTAAAACTATAGGCAGTGTTTACAACATAAGGTTAGAAGGAAAAATATTTGTGTAACAATTACAACATATTAATTCTTAAAAACAAACAATGGATCAGCTCACTTTGATTTTGGAGAGCATACTGTTTTCTTTAGTGCATGCGTACTAGTAAAACAAATGTTAAATTTAGCTAAAAGGTGCTTAAAAGTTATCTGCAGTTGAATGCTATGTACAAAGTTAATGTTTTAATCCAAATGAATAAATCACAAAAAAAAACAAAACAAGAAGACTCTGCAATGCCGCCAAAGCAGGTTTAAACGGCACCTGCAGAAATTGTAGAATTAAAAAAAAACAGTCATCTTGACTGCCCCCTATTAACAGTGCCCTTGACCTTGACCCTTATGACCTTGACCCTAAACATTTTTTAACTTAAATTTAAAAACTAAAAAAAATTACATTTTTAGTAACAGTGACCTTGACCCTAGTGACCTTGACCCCCCAACCCCAATTTTTTTTTTTGCTTGAAACAATCTAAAAACTAAAAATAAATAAAAATCTATTTTTAGTTACAGTGACCTTGACCTTGACCCTAGTGACCTTGACCCCGAATTTTTTTTTTCTTAAAAGACTAAAAACTAAAAAAAATTAAAAATCTATGTATAGTAACACTGACATTGACCTTTACCCTAGTGACCTTGACCGCGAAAATTTTTTTTTTGCTTAAAACAATCTAATAACTAAAATCAAATAAAAATCTATTTTTAGTAACAGTGACCTTGACCTTGACCCTAGTGACCTTGACCCCGAAAATTTTTTTTTTTGCTTAAAAGACTAAAAACTAAAAAAAAAATAAAAATCTATTGATAGTAACACTGACCTTGACGCCGAAAATTTTTTTTTGGCTTAAAACAATCAAATAACTAAAATCAAATAAAAATCTATTTTTAGTAACAGTGACATTGACCTTGATCCTAGTGATCTTGACCCCAAAAATTTTTTTTTTGCTTAAAAGACTACAAACTAAAAAAAATAAAAATTTATTTATAGTAACACTGACCTTGACCTTGACCCTAGTTACCTTGACCCTGAAAATTTTTTTTTGCTTAAAACAATCTTATAACTAAAATCAAATAAAAATC
The DNA here is from genome assembly GCA_022818135.1 of Saxidomus purpurata. Taxonomy (NCBI): domain Eukaryota; kingdom Metazoa; phylum Mollusca; class Bivalvia; order Venerida; family Veneridae; genus Saxidomus; species Saxidomus purpurata. The sequence goes on along the minus strand of JAFMSR010000019.1, from coordinate 22,514,027 downwards.
TTTTTTTAGTAACAGTGAGCTTGACCTTGACCCTAGTGACCTTGACCCCGAAAAATTTATTTTTTGCTTAAAACAATCTAATAACTAAAATCAAATATAAATCTATTTTTAGTAACAGTGACCTTGACCCTAGTGACATTGACCCTAGTGACCCAAAGGTTCCTCTCCTCGCAAGCTACCTACACACCTAGTTTCATTACAATTGGTCACTCCTAACTCAAGTTATTGAGCGTAAACCATTTTTCTATTTTTAGTAACAGTAACCTTGAACCTAGTGACCCCTAATGCAATCCCAAGCGTCCTCTCTACACAAACTACCTACACACTTAGTTTGATTGCAATTGGTCACTCCTAACTTAAGTTATTGAGCGGAAACCATTTTTCTATTTTTAGTAACAGTGACCTTGACCTTGACCCTAGTGACCCCAAATACAATCCCAAGCGGCGTCTCTTTGGAAGCTACCTACAGACCAAGTTTCAATGTAATTGGTCACTCCTAACTTGAATTATTGAGCGGAAACCATTTTTCTATTTTTAGTAACAGTGACCTTGACCCTACTGACCCCAAATGCAATCCCAAGCGGCGTCTCCACGCAAGCTACCTACACACCAAGTTTCATTGCAATTTGTCACTCCTAACTAAAGTTATCCAACGGAAACCACTGTTTGACGCCCGCCCCCCACCCGCCCGACATACGACATCGCCATTCTAATAAGTAGGTTTTTTTCGAAAAACCTGCTTAAAAATGTGAAGTGTATGAATGGGACCTTATGCTCAGGCTAGCTTATACAACTTACTTATAATTTGCGCGAAGAAACAAATCACACTACAAAATGTAGTGAATGAAACAGTTTAAAGAAAATGGCGGACGGATAGACAGATGTACAACGGACGCTGGACAGTGAGTGCTCACAGCAGTTACTTTCAGGTTAGGCACAATGTAAAGAAGTGGTCTAAGTTACTATGACGTAGACAATGGCTGTCCATACAACAGCAGTCTCAGCTTCTCGAAATACCCGAGCATAAAATCTAAGCACTATTTTTGAAATAGTAGAGCAAACATAACAGGATAGTACAACAATTTGTACCACAAGCTGTAAACTTAAACACAATCAAACATTTAGTTCTATATACATGTACAGTTCTATATACAAGTCAATATACAAGTCAATACATATTTATACAAGAGGGCCAAGATGGCCCAATATCGCTCACCTTGGTACAAGTCCACTTGCCTGGTGGAAGATAAACAATGTTATATACGAAATAGGTTTTCCTAAATACATCTAAGGCCAATTTTGACCCCAGGGGCAAAATTGAACAAACTGTGAAGAGGTCTACTAGGCAATGCTACATGCCAAATATCTAACGTCTAGGCCTTGTGGTTTCAAAGAAAAAGACTTTTAACGTTTTTCCGATTTAAGCCTATGTAAAACTAGAGCTATCACTAAATGTGATTAATACCCCCGAAAGACTACTTTATAAACTGAGGAAGTTTGTAGTAACAGAATACCTTGCAAAAAAACCCCACTAAAATAGAGATATTGTTCTTGGCAATAACTCTGTAATTAGTCAAGATAGAGTTATGGTTCTTGAACACTGCACTCCCTCTCATTGTGCTGGACCATTGTATGAAGTTGTATTGCATTCCCACCACTAGTTTTCAAGTTATGGTCTGCGACAAGGAAAGTAAAAATGGGCAATAACTCTGTAATGAGTCACGAAAGAGTTATCGTTCTTGTACACTGCACTTCCTCTCATTGTGCTAGACCATTGTATGTAATTGTATTGAATTCAACCCAGTAGTTTTCAAGTAATGCTCCGGACAAGGAAACGTAACAAAGGGCAATAACTATGTAATGAGTCAAAATGGAGTTATGGTTCTTGTGCACTGCACTTCCTTTCAATGTACTTGACCATTGTATGAAGTTGTAATGAATTCCAAAAAGTAGTTTTCAAATTATGCTCCGAACAAGGAAAATTAACAAAGAGCAATGACTCTGTAATTACTCAAGATAGAGTTATGGTTCTTGTAAACTGCACTTTCTCTCATTGTGCTTGACCATTGTATGAAGTTGTATTGAATTCCCACTCGTAGTTTTCAAGTTATGCTCCGGACAAGGAAAAGTAACAAAGGGCAATAACTCTGTAATTAGTCAAGATGGAGTTATGGTTCTTGTGCACAGCACTCCCTTTTAATGTGCTTGACCATTGTATGAAGTTGTATTGAATTCCAACCAGTAGTTTTCAAGTTATGCTCCGGACAAGGAAAAGTAACAAAGGGCAATAACTCTGTAATTAGTCCAGATGGAGTTATGGTTCTTGTGCACTGCACTCCCTTTCAATGTGATTGACCATTGTATAAAGTTGTATTGAATTCCAACCAGTAGTTTTCAAGTTATGCTCCGGACAAGGAAAAGTAACAAAGGGCAATAACTCTGTAATTAGTCAAGATGGAGTTATGGTTCTTGTGCACTACACTCCCTTTCAATGTGCTTGACCATTGTATGAAGTTGTATTGAATTCCAACCAGTAGTTTTCAAGTTATGCTCCGGACAAGGAAAAGTAACAAAGGGCAATAACTCTGTAATTAGTCAAGATGTAGTTATGGTTCTTGTGTACTGCACTCCCTTTAAATGTGCTTGACTATTGTATAAAGTTGTATTGAATTCCAACCAGTAGTTTTCAAGTTATGCTCCGGACAAGGAAAAGTAACAAAGGGCAATAACTCTGTAATGAGTCAAGATGGAGTTATGGTTCTTCTGCACAGCACTCCCTTTCAATGTGCTTGACCATTGTATGAAGTTGTATTGAATTCCAACCAGTAGTTTTCAAGTTATGCTCCGGACAAGAAAAATGCAACGGACCGCCTGACCGACCGTCGACCAACCACAGGGTGACTCCTATATACCCCCCCAAACTTCGTTTCAGGGGTATAACTAAGTGACCCCCGAGCAAGGTCAATTTTGATCCCAGGGGCATAATTTGAACAATCTTAATAGAGGTCCACTAGACAATGCTATATGCTAAATATCTAAGCTCTAGGCCTTGTGTTTCAGAGAAGAAGATTTTTAAAGTTTTTCCTATATGTTGCCATAGCAACCAGAGTTCTGCATGATGGAATGGAATTCTTTGAACAATTTTATTAGAGCTTCATGCAAGGAACATCCCTGCATAGTTTCATCAACATTGGCTTAGTGGTTTTGGAGGAAATGTCATTTGAATCAAAATGTTGACGGACGACGGACAATCATCCATCAGAAAAGCCAGGTGAGCTTACAACCCGTAAAATTTCAATTTTTATACACATTCCAATAATGTAAAATTCTGATTGCACAAACAAGTAAACTAATGTGTGTTAACAAGCTCATATATACATGTAACAGGATATCCTATGGCATAGCCAACTGTTTTCTCTGTTTGGGTCAGGGTTTAATATTGTAAACAGGCTCAAATAAAGTAAGTTTACCAATGAGGTTGATTAGTTTTTTTGTATTATTAAATCTATAATCAAACTCAACAATTATCTTAAAGTCGAACATATCTTCTGCTGGTTTCGTTACTATTTTTTGAGAAATTTAACTTCTAGACAGTGCGAATAGACAGTTTTATTTTTTGCAAACAGACAACGACCAAGCATTTTCATTGGTTGTAATAGGAAACCTTGACTACACTCTTGTGAGCTAAAAAGCCCTGTCAAAAATGCAATTTTATAATGACTATATACAACTTCATCCTGGACTCTTGAAATTTCTCACCAATAATTTCTGGTGATTTTTAAAAAAATCTCTTCAAATTGATATATCAAGGTAGAGGATTTCTAATAAAACCCTCCATTTGAAACTCTTTAATTTTAATGCACTAGCCTTGGTCGTTAAGCACACGACTATAGATCTTTTGACGTTTTCGGGCGTAGGTTCGAATGCAGTCGAAACCACATTCTTTCAAAAAACTTTTTCTTCTTTGTTTTCATTATTTTGCATTTTTCTACATTATGCTTATATTGTTTTAACACTAAAAGTAAATTAAACATTTTTTTCACATAAGTATTAGCTTATTTTGAAGATTTTATTACTTGCAGGCCCAGCTAAAATTGCTGATGGGAAATTTCAAACTCTAATTATTTTAAAAGGAGATAGTAAAACATGAATTTTTGGCATGCTTTTCCCAAAATATTATAGTTAAAAGTTTGATGTTCAAAATTGAAAAACTTACATGAACATGATGAAAATTGTAATGCTATCTTATTATTTCATAAAGTTATATAAAACTTGTAAATGATTTGGTACATGGTGTATAATTTCCGAAAGAAAATATAGTTCTGTTTACTCTGATACCAAATTTGTACCAAATTATTGAATAATAAATGAAATACATGCATTTTCTTATTTCTCGCCTGATGTCATTTTTTATGAATAATTCCAAAATGGGGATAAGGTTATCAAAATTCCTATAACTTAGTTATTTCACGGTAAATTTCTTTTTAAAATTTGCTTTTAAATCATGGAAATGATACAGATCAAGAAAATATTAAGCCTTTCATGATTTGAATAGTAGCCAATTAGGGTCCCACTACCTTAAAGCACAAAATACACCAGTAGAACATAAGAAGTCAAACTTATCTTAAGCGACCACACAGGAGAAGCTGAAATGGTGGTCTCTTGAAACAGATGGTCTCTTAACTCAGGATAAATAACTATCATCTTAAATAACAAGGGGGAATATGAAGTGGCTGCATATGTCAGGTTGTTGCTTAACTCCGGTTGTTGCAAGGGCAGGGTTGACTGTTATTTCAATACATCAGTAAAATAAAAACCTGCCTGGATTCAAACAGATTGACTTCTGTTATAGATAACTATAGAGTCCAAGAGAGATTCCCTGTAGTCTTTGATTGTGAGTCTGAAAATAGTAGATAAATAAATAAACTTAATTTAGATATGAGTGAAACAAATACTAAACATGTGTACAATGAAACAATACATATATGCTTATGATAAATGAAACTAGATATTTCATATTAGTCAAGAGTGTGGATTTTCTTCAGATTTCTTATATAACGTATTGATCATATAACATATATGTCATATAACCTTTGAACTTTAATTGTGACCTTGACCTTGAACCAAGGTGGCTGTAACATGTATTCTGCACATTCTAAAATCATTCAAGAGACACGATTTGTGACAGACAGACAGACGAAATAACTCTTTCTTAATACATGTATATAATCAACTTACCGTAAATTAGAGTGTTCAAGACAGGCAGTATTTCAAAGACCACTGTCACCGTAGAGAAAGCAGAGTGTATCACATCATTTTACCAGCAATATTAAACGACCAAATAGAGACTCTGAAAAAGAGAAATTCTGATGCATTACATTGTTGTTAGATTTGGCCATGTCTTAAATATTGAAGAAATTCTCTTATTATTTAATACGATGTATGTGTTTTTAGTAACTCAAGATAAATAATATTGCAAACTTTAACAAAATATTTATCTATTTTAAGAAATGAAATTATAATCTTTGTCTGAACTGACAGTTAGTCGAAACCAGTGAAATAAAGGTCTATACATTCCACAGGTGCAATTTAAACCAACTTGGCAAAGGGTCATTACTCAATGATACGCCGCCAAAGTATCAAATATGATACCTGTGGTAAAGATGTTTTAAGTTGTTCCTTTTAGGGTGGCACACGACATCACTAATTCTACATTAAGTGGAAATATTTTATGCCACTTATAGGAAATATAAGTGAAATAATTATTTTTATACTCGAAATACTGAGTCAATATAAAAAAACTACACCTTGCTTTTTTTGAAAATAAATTTGGAGCATTTGATTGAATCAGAAAGTAGAGCAGTAACGCGCAGTAATAGTGATTAAACAATTCCATGATTTACATGATGATTGTGTTGTAAATGTCGCCTTATGGCATACACAAGGTTTTTAACCGGGTGACCTAGTTTTTGACCCTACCTTGTAGATGACCCATGTTCAAACTGGACCTAGATTTTATCAGGGCAATCATACTGATCAAGATTCATGAAGGTTCAATGAAAAATGCAACCTCTATTGCATACTCAAGTTTTTTTTTAATGATTTGACCTAGTTTTTAACCCCAGATGGCCCATGTTCAAAGTCATCCTAGATTTCATCAAGACAATCAAACTAACCAAGTTTCATAAAAATCCAATGAAACATGCAACCTCTATTGCATACACAAAATAATTAAGTTCTATGATTTGACCCCGTGACCTGTTTTTGACCCCAGATAACCAATATTTAGATTTAATCAAGGCAGTCATGCTGACCAAGAATCACGAAGATCCAATGAAAAACGCAGCCTCTATTGCATGTATACACAAGTTAAAGTGTGGACAGACGCCAGACGACGGACACCAGACGATCACAATAGCTCCCCTTTTATATCTTTGATTTATTTAATCAAGAGTTGGCCAAACTTGTTATAAAAACACAAGTTTTCATAAATTAAAGCTTCAGAATAATTTCTTGCAACTATTTGACACCTTACATGAGAAAACGTCAGCCGAAAATCGTCGATTTTTCGTTTGTGACCTATTTTTTGAAAGTTTTTCAACAAAAACAGTGTTCCAAAGATAAAAAAGATACTAATACAATGTTTTCCATTGAAAATAGAAGTATAACTTATTATTCACGTGTGTTTTAACACCAATGCTGCAAAGTTAGTTTTTTTTTTTTTTTTTTTGCAAAGTTAAGTTCCTGGCACCAGTATTTTTATATAAAATTTTGTTATAAATTAGGTATGTATGTATGTATGTTAAATTCTTATGTCCTCTCTTTATATTTGGCAAAAGAATAATGTCATTTACATACTTGATAGTTTTGTTTCTTTATAATATTACATTTTTAAACAGTATACTTTATACATTTCCAAAAAAATCCCCTTTCCTGGCAAAATGACGAAAAAAATTCCCCTCCTGGCGGGCCCCGCCACCTTTCCCCTCAGACTGAAAAAAAACACTGTATGTGTCAGGAATTTTTACAGAAGCCATAATATATGACTATATGTTCTAAAATATGTTATTTTAATGCAGTTTGAAGAACTTATTTTTTTTACCAAAATCTGAGAGCAAGCAGCTTTAAAGTGGGCATGATACAGACAACAACAAATAAATGCTAACGCAAGCTTTTGAACAGACTGCATAGATGTTGACATAATTATACAGTGGCGTTAAAAGATTTGTTTTGCTTAAAACACTTTAAAAACCAAAAAAAAAAAAAAAAAATATATAAAAAATTCTATATTTAGTAGCAGTAACATTGATCCCCATCCCCATTCCGAGATTTTGTGTGTGCTTTTATTATTATGTTGTTTTAATGTATATGTATCATATGGGGTACCAGGGTTGTAGAGGGGCCTCTGGGGTGAGGGTCTCAACCCCGAGTCGGCTACCTGTGCATGACAGAATAAACTTGCACAAAAAAAACTTTTAACAAAATTTAACCTGCATGCACCAATTTTACCAAAAATGTCTAAGTCCAACACGGGCCATAATTTGGAATAAATGCAAGAAAGAGTTATCTGGCTTGATTGTCTGATACTCCTGAAGGCTTTCATGAAGTTTCAAATCAATCCAATCAAAGGTTCCTGAGATATGAGCATTATAGGACCTTGCATGCGAAACCTTTCCAAAAATTTCTAAGTCCAACAAGGGCCATAAATTGCATTAAATTCAGTCAAGAGTTATCTAACTTACTTGTCTGATAGCCTTGCATACTTAAGTTAAGTTTCAAATCAATCCCATAAGTAGTTACTGATAGTAGCTTGCATGCCTAGACTTGCATCTGGACCCTACTTGTACAATATTTATCCATGTTGTTATCTTATATCCATTAATTCATGCTTCAATAATAAATAAATAAATAAATAAGATCTAATTAAATAATTATAAAATAAATAAATGAATAAATAAATAAACTTACTTGTACAATATCCATGTAGAATATTTATTTCATCCTCCAATATCGAAGGCTCCAAAACATGAAATCCGATTATTGTTCGTTAACACACATGACACATAAAATCACAATATGCTGTGTTTTAAGTTCGTCCTACACACGCATACATATTTACACACATATGTACAACTTCTATGCCGTGTTGTAAAATAGTCCAGCATGAGTTAATGTTTACTCGTGTATTGTTTAATCACATTAGGTTACTTTATTGTTGTAAACTCAAACGCGTTATTGTTTTGATAGATACCGTCGTATGTAACGCTGAAATATGGCAACTTTTTTATTTTGTCTTTCTCCTTTTCAAACTCCACTTCCGGTGTTATAGTACAGCCCAATATTTGTACTGTAACTGTTTGTTGTTGTTTGTTCACCTGGCTAACTAGATGACTGAATTCTGAAGCTGCCATTGTAACCTCGTACAACCGAACAGATTCAATGTTCACCATTTCCGGTGAGAGCGACAGTTGTCTGTCACCGAGATTGATACCCAACAACACAACTTCTTTCACGTGAACTAACTTACGTAATGTAGTCAGCATTGTTTCAATGTCCTCTGTGGATTCCAGAAGACTGCACTGTAATATTTGTAGTTTACTGGCTGCAGGAAGAGAACTCAGAAAGCGCGACACAAGACCTGGTTTAGATAAATGTCCTACACGACACTCTCTCTAACGACGCCACATTAATGTTCAATTCTGACAGAGGTATATCGTGCAGTGTTAACGTCCTTAGCTGTGAATTTAGAGACAAATCTAGATTGAAGCCAGCACAGGAATACTTATGGTCCTTACAGTATAAACCAACCAGTGAAATATCTCGCATGGAATTCCTTGTTGATAAATGCTTCACTAACTTTTCTAACTCATCATGACTCATCTCAAAACAGTCTATACATATGCATTCTAAGTTATGTAAGCTATAGAACTTGCTAGACAATGAAGCAGACCAAGTACTTGTTTCCGCTATAAACTGATTATCTTGCCATTTACTGGACATCAAGCCTAAACATTTCACTGACCTTTGTAAAAGCGGTGTAATGTCACAGTTATCAAATTCTCCCCGGTAGTATATTTTATCAACATTTCTGAGGTCAGCAAGTTCAAAATTATCGATAATTTCCTGGACGCTGTATGGGATTCCTTCCATTTGTACACTAACTGACCTTATATTTTCTTTGTTTTGGACGGCCAGCTGTTGAAGATAATTCACATATTTGTCTTGTTTACAGTCTTTATCAATAATAATGTCCTGGTGAAATAATTTCAGTTCCGCGTATTGAGTGTTTTCTTTCACACAAGAAATATACATGTCTTGTAATTCTTTCAACGGCTTTGTGTATTTTACAGTGTTATAGACAAATGTCATTGCTCTATATTCCTGCGTTATTTCATCCGTATTTATGACTTCAATCAATTCGGGTGAAATGAAAGATAACACGTCCACATTGATACCACTGAGAAAGATGAAAACTTTCGACATTTCCAGAATATCCTTGACAGAATTACACTGTGATAGAACTTTATTTTGCACTGTGATTTGATCTGGCGCTGAGTGCATGTATAGAGCCGCGAAAAATTCCTGCACTGTTTTATGAGCAAATGATATTTTTGCTTTCTCTTTTGTAAGTTTTGTTCGGTCTTTACTTTGCGACAATATGCCCGCTTGTAAGCAGACTTGCATGAGCTCTTGATTCAGACATTCTTCGGCTATTTCATTGTCAAATACCAGGGTTTGTTCTCTGGCTTCATTGAATAATGTTCGATATGCTAATTGTGCCAAGGATGCCAGCATTGAGTAGAATTTTTCACAGTGTGTTTGTTTCTTGAAGCATTCTGGAATATTGTTCTGAATAGGCTCGGCTAATGTCAATATGCTCTTGTCCTTTTTAACAGTTTTTGACAACAGAAGTTCTATTATGTTACTGTATAATTCACACTTAGATTCTCCTAGTTTTACGTTTTCACACCATAAACATAACAGGTACATTAAGAGTAGTGGAATAGCTTCTAGATCTGGTATTTCTTTTCTTTTTATATCTGCATTAAAATCATCAAACTTTTCTTGTATGTAATTTTCATCGCTGTTTGGAGTGAAATGTGATAAGAAATTCATTTTTATTGTGTTTGCAGAATCCTCATCAAGACCGGAAAGTTCCAGTCTTTGATCAATTTCTGAAGACTTTAAGTTTATGACACTCAACTTCCAAGGTCGGGATGTAGTCAGGACCGTACATGCTCCAGTCTTTCGATGAGGAACGTCAGTTTTGCCTTTCTTGCAGCTGGGGTGTGTCCACTCATCGAGCCCGTCAAGTATTACGAGACATCTTTCTTGGGAAAGCAGTTCTTCTAATTCCTCCATAGAAATATGCTTGTGTTCCACTTCTTGAACAATTTTACTTATGATAAGATCATTAATATTACATTCGTCACCAGCGTCGCGTAAAAACAACAAAAACAAAAGATCAAAATTTTTCATAGCATCTATTTCCTCCTTTGAAAAATACTCCTCCATATCTTTGATAGGATTATGGGCCTGACACCATGCCATAGCCAAACGTTTGCTGAAACAAGTTTTCCCCATTCCAGCATCAGCAGTTAAATATATTTCATTGCATTTCTTTTTGTTGGTATAAAACACGTCTTGCAGTGATCTGACAGGCTTCTTTTCTTCTTTTCCGCCGCCAATTGCTCTTTCCACTTTTACTGTGTTTATGTTTGGTAAAACATAAAACTTTGTAAGTGACGTGTCTACTTCTTCTATTAATGGAGATAGAGGGATCCTATCATAATTGTTCCTGTAGAAATCTACCAGGGTTTTCTTCAACACTGAAATATAAAATGATATATAAGTTTTATTACTTTAGATATGTATTTTAACATTCTGTTCCTCGATTTAAATACATGCATTTCAAACAACAAGTGTTCGCGTTGTATACATGTATATATGATGTATGATTTGATTCTAGGCAAAGTCGAGAGGTCAAGCAGACTAGGTCACAAGCAAAGAGCATATAAAAACCACCCGACCTTCCGAAAAAACACAGATAGCTTCCTGACCGAACTATCACACGCCGGTTCGAACTAACAGCGGCAAGAAAAAGTTGATGCTGGATAAATGACCACGGAGGCCCCAGAGTCCTACGCCCCATAATATCACAGTAAAAAATTACAATCTGAAAACAAAACAATTTAGTATAACTTACAATGCGCACAGGAGGCGTAGATCTAGCTCAAATCAATAAAGTGCATCATTCGGTTAGATATTAATGTAAAACGACACAAATATGCATGTACATTTTACCAAGTTTGAAATAAGGCAGACGATAATCTTTTGACAGCTGTCAGTATGTAGATTACATCTATAAATAGCTTCTTTGTCATACAAAATAACCACAGGGGTATGAATTCAGCTTTATAGTAAATGATAAATACGTTGCAGTATATATGCGTGTGCATTCTTGAGTCATGTCAAGATTCTGAAAGACCTACTAGTTTATACATTTCTAGTGCTTTCCAGAAATTATTTTTCAATTATGTTCATCTCTCTCGAGACATACCCGCTAATAGAACCAGTCGCTTATTCTGGACAGACAGAGAGAGAGAGAGAGAGAGAGGAGCGGGACTAAGACACATGTAGTACCAGATGACTCTACAGTTTCTGACTGGGGTTCAAACCCAGTCGTCTAGGTTCCTATGAGAATACCATAAACATTATATCACCGAGATCCATGCGCATTCTTGGACTCATGAGTTAACGATCTGAAACCGAATACGGGCTTAGTCCACTTCAATGCGCAAATGTCCTTTATTGCTAGCTACACTATTTCTTTCTTATATTTAACAATTTTATCTTGTGGGGCAAATAGTCATTATTGTAAAGGTGTGACGCAGAGAAATCGTGTCCCTGTGTAGTAGATGAAATTTGCAACAAATTCAATTAATCTACAGATACAAATAGTTATCTTGAGTCTGGTATACCGTTTCTGATAAAGTTTAAAGTCCCAGGATCACAAAAACAAGTACGAGCTCTTAATTTTACCAAGAAAGATGTGATTGCTAAAAAAAATATAAGAAAGGCCTTCTGGCAACTCTTTTTCGTGAAGAAACAATTTGAATACAAAAGAATTGAGTATGTCAACATTGTTTTATAGTGAATAGAACATGGTTCTATCATTATCCTATCAATATATTTATTATACAATATCAGTAAATTCAAAGAGATTCCGGGACTATAAAGTTCATCATGGCCATTTTAAACCTGGACGTGACTTCTTCAGCAAAATCATTTCAAGACACAAACGTAGTTTCTGCTAAATCGAATTCAAATGTTCAAGTTTGTGGGTGTTGGGAAGCACTAGATTCTACTAAACTGTCACTGCCTGCTTATAAAACCTTTTCTTAAATGTCAACAAAATTATTTGCAACCATTCAACCAAGGTCTTTCAAATAGTATGGTCCGGAAACGCCCTCTATAAATGTCTTATCGTACTGATAATCTTGTCTCGGTTATATTTTTACCTGGAAGCGTTTATCACGCCGTGCTTTATCCGCCGAGCGAGTAAATTGGTATTTGTCCGATAGTTGTATTCAAAACTGCCCGTCTTGTGTCATTTAAATACCACATTTAATTTAAAAAATGGTATAATTGGAAAGCTGATTTTTTGAAATTTTTTGTAAAACTATGAAATTAAAACCTCTTAAACCCCCTATATGATTACTATTATCTTTAATGCGAGTTAAACCGGTCCATGCTATTCCGTCTGCGCGTTTTAGCGATGGGTGGTAGGATTTGACTCCCCACTACGTCTTACAAAACTGTACGCTATTATGTTATAAAATAAAAAACGAAAATCTAATTCATATCCGTTCAAAAATAACTCTTAATTTACTTTTAATTAGCATTTTCCATCATTTGACCCTAAATATATAGTGAAAACCTGCGGCACAAATATCACGTATCGCGAAAAAAAATCCATTGACGCCATTTTTAGATTTTGAACGGATCTACCGTCCCAGAAAATTAAAATACGGGTGAAATACGAAATTCTAAGACAAAGACGTAATCAGACTTAAATCTATGAGAAAAAGATGTTACATCAATCCCATGAACACCATGCAAGTAGGAAAGAAGCGTAAAATTAGGTCGGTTTTCAGCTTTCAGCTATTTTGTAAACAAAGCCGTTCTCCCCAAGTTACCTTTCCCCTGCTAAAATCCACCTAAAAAGAAGAGTCACTGCCATTTTAATAAAGGAATCCTTCATTACTTAAGGATCACTTTGTTGGTCGTTATTTGCAAAATATCGAGATATCTAGATAAAAAGTGCCAATATTTTCTTCCTTTTTCCAAAATTACGAGTACCCGGATGTTTGTCCGTGATCCGAGGCAGCCCCCCCTTTTTTCGTATTCGCTCGTTCCGGACCAATTATTTGCAACCATTCAACGAAGTTGTCATTTCATATATTTACGATCAGCAGCGGAAACGGGTTCCTAAAAGTATTGCAGGCAATGTATAATTACAAAATATAAGATAAAAATACAGTTTTTCACGTTTTCCTTCTACAATTTGATTCCATAACCACGTCAAAAGCATGCGCAGTGATGTCGCAGTAATGATCAGAGCAGGACCTAGAAAACAATATTTCCGTTTTTTTCTTAAAGTAAATTACTTTGCCGTGATTATGCCAGGAATTGGTTGTTTGGATCCTTCTTTGTCAATATACTGAGGGGACATTCGTATTTTTAGAAGATACCTTCCGTATATGATCTCGCAGGCATTGCAGTCTGCAGCAATATATCAAATTTCATTCATATCAATAATTCATACGTCTTTCAGTATAGTTCGATAAGATTATTTTGCATTATTTCGGACTTTTTGACAAACGATGAGCACGAGGTATCCAGAATATGCACGAGTATCCCGAATATACTGTATAGTTCGATAAGATTAGTTTGCCAAACTTCTCGCAGCTATTTGATTGGGTGAGCTCTGCTCTCAAAAGTTATTTTGCATTATCTTGGACTTCTCATGTCAATCAATGCGCATTTCTGTCGATTGATGTGCACGAGGTATTCCGAATATACTGTATAGTTCGATGAGATTATTTTGCATTATCTCGGACTTCCTGTCAATCGATGCGCACAAAGTATCCCGAATATACTGTATAGTTTAGTAAGAGCGATCACAGCGATTTGATTGGATGAGCTCTGCTCACGGCGATTTGATTGGATGAGCTCTGTTCTCAATTCACTGACTTCACAAGATACAAAGTGATGAAGGAAAATATTACGTGACGGCATGAAAATAAGTGCAGATTGAATGTATGGATTTTCGTGTGATACATACTAAAATGTTGTATTTTGAATTCGCTATCAAATGTTATTAAAACTAAAATACTAAATAAGCCATATCGAAACAATAATAAGGGTTAAAACACCATGAAAGTGCTGAACGTGGTATGTAACCTGTAACAAAAAGAATTGACGGTGAAACCTGTATTGTCTATAAAATAAATATTTTGTGTCCAAAGAGCATGAAAACTCGGCATAAATGTCCTTTGGTATGCATATCTTATTCCTCTTAATTTGACAGTTAAAGGTGACACAATAAAAAAGAAACAAGCGTTTTCAGGAACGGGTAAACTATGTAACCTTCATTAAAATTTGTACTTTTTTCAGGGGACTTTGTGTTCAAATGCAGTTGCAATAAAAGCTACTGCATATAATTCTAAAATAGTTTCATTTACGAGGTTCGCCTTAGCTAAAGCACCAGTAGCCGTAGTTTAGAGAAGATACCCCGTTATTTTACTGACCAAAATATCGCTTAAACGAGTTCTTAAAATTGTCCAGTTTCTGAAAAATCCTACCGCTAATGTACCCTTGTTCTGAATTTCATTCGATTTCTTCAAACAAGGGTATACATTTTATTTGTTAAGAAGTATGAATGTATTTCGCATTGATTAAGCTTCAAAATACTGACTTCTTTTATAATGCGCATACACACATGTCCAGTGCTAACTCGTGAACGAGTTCTTAAAAATGTCCAGTTGACGAAAATGACGTCAACATTACGTTTCATTGACAAAACATTATTTCGTCTAGATCATTTGTTTTGTTCAGCGGTAAAAATGAAAAAGAAAGCCATTTAATCAGTCTCACTATGCAAAGGGAAAATCTAATTCTAGTATAATTAAAACCGTTACGTTGTTCAAGCTACCATAGTACACCGATGAATTTAGAACCATAAAATGACTGTTATCTCGTGAAAATAATGTATTATTGATAATGATTTGCCGCCAGTTTTCATTCTGGAAACATATTTTAATATGTGCATCAATAACTCGGTGATTAGGGTGCGGAAGGTACTGTGTTCAAATCCCTGTCGGAGCACAAGTGTATTCTTGGTAAATAACACTGATGCCGCGCGTGCCTCTGTCCACCTAATAGCGACAAAAAACACACTGCCTCACTTTGTACATTGTATGACGAACAAATGTTCGAGGGTGATACAATGAGCTACTAAAGTTTTCGTCTTAATCGAACTGAACTTACGTTGACTCATGCCATAAACATTATTATGTTTCTATTTTGCTTAAATACAACAGTAAAAACGGTAACCGAACACTTATCTCCCCAAAACGCTACAATTTTAACGTCGTTTTAATGTTACAGTTGTGAGTCGCTAAATTTGAAAGTTGTACTTCTTGAAATTTTATAAAAACATTTTTGTTAAAAACGGCTTATGCTGGCAGTGATTACTGTTATTCCGAATATACTGTATACATGTAGTTTGAAAAGATTCGAGAAAATAAGTCAAATTGACTTTAACCTTACAATAGCCACAGTATACCACTCACAGTGACCTTGACCTTTACCTTGGAGATCATTGGTCCCATAACCTATATAGTTTACACGTATGGTAATATATTAAGTCTGAATCTTTTTAGCTGCAAAGATTCACATAATCATGTCATAACGCCGACGCCGACACTCCTTATTCAAATATTCTAGCTAAAAACAGATGAAACGAGTGTATTTTTGTTTTGAATTTAGATCGAACAATATATTCATTTAATTGAGGTAGCTCGCGGGTTTCCCCCAGGAATCGGGTCATTTATTTAAAAGGCAACGCAGATTTAAGATATTTTGCATTACACGCCAGTGACTAATTGACCTTTGAAGAAAAAATACGTTGAAGTGATATTTCCATGGAAACTGGTTTAAAAGCGCCACCTAGCGGGGAGATGTATTTGTGTCAATTTCATGTTATTTTCGATATATCTCTGTCTATGTAGATAACGTAACGATCTAAGTTTCATAAATGCAATGTCGAATCATTTTTACATCTGAAAAAATAAAATCTAATATTTTTAGCCAAAAATAAGAAAAAGTGCGGAACGAACCCTGTAGGGGCGACAATTTTCAAAGCAAAAATAACTGTAAAGTCGACGCATTTAGCGTCAATTGCGAAAAAAAGGCCCG
>JAFMSR010000019.1:22210181-22497045 GCA_022818135.1 Saxidomus purpurata | reverse complement strand
TTTGTTCAGTAGGATTTAGTGGAAGCGTTTACAGAGTGACCACAAATACGGAAACGTATATTGACCCCCTTTATATATGTTCTACATTTTCTTAACTTACCAAGATATGCGTGTATTATATATAAGTAATCAAATACTTGAGACTAAATAATTTGTTGAAGTATAACATAAGGGAATCTAGGAGATATTTGTGCTGGTTGTTATTTTTTGTGGATGTAGGTTGTTTTTTTATGTGTTGTAGTTCGTGATATTTTTGTCAGCAAATATCATTTTATAGAAATAAGCTACTAAATTAACTGGGAATAAACATAATAAAAATATATGGCATGTTGTACTAAACTAATGAGTTCAGAATCCTGCAAAAAATAAAGTGACAGAAAAGACAAAGATATATATCTTCAATATTTTTAACTTTCTCTACCTTTAAGTTTATATTCTTTTCAGCACAAATAAATCATAAATGTTCACTATAACAATCTAATACAATAAAATTGGTAGAAAGGATATAAATTGCTGATCAAAACTTATTTCTTAATTTAGATACAAAAGAACAACTGTAAATCAGAACTTTTTTCTTAAATACACCAATAAATACGGCTAAATATATATAGGCTCAATATAGAAAAATAATATTTTTTATGAATTAAATTTATATATATAAAGGGGGTCAATATACGTTTCGGTACACAAAACAGTTTAGAATATAGTTATATTCGAAAAACACAAGTTCAGGTGAATATTCACTCTCAACATTTTATTTCAACACTAACATCTTATAAAATGTAAGTGGTTAACTATTTCAATTTTATATAATACCAGTTTGCATCAATTTCACAAATATCTCTTTATCTAAATAAAATTTGCAAACTATTCTTTATATACTCTATTTCAAATGTATCATAAATTCAAAATTAAATCTCTAAAGTGATCTACAATATTAATCTTTACCCCCAAAACCCAAAATATGTTCTCCTTAAACTGACAATGACCCTAGTATTTATAACCGAAAAATTACGATTCTGCCAAGTAGACAAATGCATAATACATTAAATATTTAAATCAAAATTTAACTATTTGTCCCAGAATATATATAATTTGACGAGAAACAAAATATCTAAAGGAAAACATATCTTGTATTTGTTTACAAACAACGCGTGACGTCATAAGTTAATTAATGAGCCTGAAGGATGACGGACTCTTGCTCTTC
Organism: Saxidomus purpurata; assembly: GCA_022818135.1. Classification (NCBI taxonomy): domain Eukaryota; kingdom Metazoa; phylum Mollusca; class Bivalvia; order Venerida; family Veneridae; genus Saxidomus; species Saxidomus purpurata. The sequence continues at coordinate 22,495,838 of JAFMSR010000019.1, read as the reverse complement.
AAGGACTGAACATCGAGATGGAAGATATCCGCCAAGTATGTCTTCTAGAAAGTACTCTGTTTTTTTCAGATTTTTCAGATGGGGCTTTTCCCACATTAGAGTCATAAGTTTATAATAAAATCTTTATTTCATGAAGGTTACATATCAGACATACAAGGATTTACATGTAAATCATCGCTCTTATTTCATATTCAAAAAAAAAAAAAAAAAAATAAAATACAACAACAACAACAACAACAACATTAAAAATATCAAATATATGATTTGCTAGTTATACATTTCAATAGTTTTTAATAGTCTATTTGTTTGGCAAAGTTAGATATGACAAAAGTTGGACAAAAATTGTTTAAATTGTTGAAACTTTCTTTTGATACGACAGACACTCAAAAATTTGGTCTGATAAGGTTAGTTTGTGATGAAGAGTTTTGTCTATTCATATATATATATCGGAGGCGTCTTTTTGCTTAATTTCTTAATGTCATTTTCAGTTGGGACATAGTGTGTCATGTTTTGTAACAGGTTGGTCCTTTCATTAACTTCTTCACCATTGTAATCATTGCATATACCTCTCTCAGAATATGTTTCTCAAATTCTATTTGAGATCTGGTAATAATGTTTGCAAATATAACAGTAAAACGGCACACTGCTTAAAGTCACAAGTTTCCTATAGAAATGTAGCAAAACTTTGGATCTTTCTCCTTGATACTTTTGGGTTGTTGTACATTTTTGACATTCGTATACCCTACCTCGGTTGTTTACAAAGCTTAAACGTCCAATACTAAGGAAAGCGAAAATTCAAATATACTTTAAAAAGCACAGAAATAAGTTATTTTTAGTAAAAAATGAAAGTTGGTATGTAGAAATTCTAAATAAATCACAGTATATGTTCAATTATTTTTCTATGCATTATGAAGGAAGTTAAAAAGACCTGGGTAGTCATTTTGTCGATTCACTGAGATTTCAACATAATACACATACTTTTCTTCGTGTTCCAAACACTTTCTGTAAATTTTAACCTGCCAATCTTCATTATTTAGTGTCTTGCATAAGGTAATGTACTTGCCATTGAAATAACTGTCACTTAATTTTGGCTTTGTAGTGGACCTTTAAACTATCTGAATGGATCACGATCTGTCGTGTGTTGGGAAACGTTTTTTCAATACCAAGAGTTTCCATCCTGAAATGAAGTAGAGTCATAATGTTATCTCTCATTCTTTATACATTTAAACACGTTATTTACCGTTTCACTGTTTTAATCTCATCTTCTACCAATTCGACCAGTACTGCTGGTCAGTAATTCACATTTTGCCTTTATATACTGACTTAAAGTCGATATCTTGTCATTTATACACCTATGTTGGCTACTAAACCATCTTTAAATTTTAAATTTCTCATTTCATCAATTTTAGGTATTTCACATCGGCATTTCGCATGGGAACGCCGAAATACTATAAGGGTCGAATAGCGAGCTTAAATGTTTTGATGATCTTTAAAAATATTTTAGATAATTAAAGAAAACAATAACATGCCTGCCTGAACATCGTGTTTTGTGTTTACCCATTTCAAACTTATCGTGAAAACAATTTATGTTTACTTTTGTTACTCAGTTTTAAATACATTTTTCCTTATTTTTTAAAACAAAACGGAAGACAAATTTCACATCCATTATTTTTCTTGTGATTTTATCAGTTAGACACTGGTTTCTCGGACAAAGAAGTCTTCCCTGTGCATGACTTACTTTTCAGGAGCGTAGCTGCTATAAGGCACAGCAGGCCCGAGCCTACAGATTATTTGGATGAAAAATTTGACAACGTCAAAAATGTAATAAAAACTGATGGGATAGAGAAGTTGCAGCAAAATCATCTGCTATGAATTATCATTTTACATGTATGATAAAAATGAAAATATTCAGGAGTTGGTAAGCAATAACCCTAAATTTAGATTTTAAACGATGACATTCCTTTTCCGGATATTGTTAGTCCTAACTTCTGTATCATTCATGATGACACAAAGCAATGTGTTCTGATTGTTCAAACCTTGTCGTCTGGTCTGTCCAAGAGGTTTCCTTCTGTATGTCCGACATTTGCGTAATTTGGTGTCAATAGCTTCAACGTGTTTGGCCTTAAGACCTTCATATTTTTAAATCTCACTCTCATTGTATCTATATCTATGTGTAGTGCTGCGTTTTCGGTCTAAGTTTTTGATATTTTTATCTTCGTTCTACGTTGGAATTCAACTCACTTTCAAAACGCTATAAATTACTTGGGTGTTGAACACGTTACTTATATTGTAAGTTTGAGGAAAAAAAACAATCTTATCTTTTTATGGAATAGTGGTTTTTACATTGCTTGTTCAGCCGGGAAACAGTGTTTGACTCTCGGGTCACTGAGTGACGCAATTCATTGGATTTGTTTGCGAATCGTTTTTCAGATTCAGAAAGTTTTTTAACTATTTTAGAGGCTTTGTCCATCGAAACAATGAACATCTGTACATGCAATCCACTATTCACTGATTTTTAAAGCTGGTCGCTGTCAGATTTTGATGAAAAAATAAAGTTCCTCAATTTCTCCGAAAATAACATATTTTAGAATGAATACTAAATTAAAAAGGTTCCAGTATAAATTCTTATAAAATATATCTGTATATTTGAAATTACAAGCTACCAAATTGAAAAACATTACAAACGTTCATGAAAACTCCTATATAACCGTACAGTGTAGCGGTGCCGTAAAACCAATATCACCCACAATTTCAACGGATTTTTGTAATTGCTACCTAGAGTTTTATTTTTGTTGTTGATTGTAGCAATTACTTTTACATTTTATACTTGAATATATCATTTTGGAGAAATTATTTTTTCACCTGAAACTGTGAGCGAGCAGCTTTAAAACTAGCATAAAAATTGAACAAATTAATCAAGATTCAGACAGAGATACTCTGTGGTATTTACGACTATGCACCGTGATCTGAACATTGGCTTCACTCCAGTGATTTGTTATAAAAACAAGATATTCCTCTGTCCATGCTTTAAAAAAAGAGAACGGAAACACTAGTGTATCTGATGTCTGTTTGTCATAGCTAATGAAATACAATCTTGGAATGTACTGATTATGTTCATGCAAATCTTTCAAACATGATACATGTACTCAACAGGCCGTATGACATGTACCCATTGCTCCACAATTTGTAAATCCCTTAAAAAGTAGTTACTTTTGGTAAATCCAAAAACATATATATATATATAACAATAGAAAAAATTAAAGAAAAATATTTTAGCTAGAGTTATTACAAACACGAGGTCACAATCCTCAATAACTAAATAATAATATATAGTTTTCTCTTGTAAGATTTCACCTATAGTTCTCTCCATCCATCCGTCTGAAGCCGTTTATTTCTAGAATAAGCCTAAAGATGATTACCAGATTTTGCTCAGTTATTATGCCCCCGAAGGGTGGCATATTAAAATCGCACCGTCTGTCCGTCTGACCGTCTGTCCGTCTGACCGTCCGTCCGTCTGTCCGTGCGTCCCCACTTACAAATTCGTGTCCGGACGTAACTTTGTCAGCATTGAAGGATTTTAAAATAACTTGGCACACATGTCTAGCACATCAAGACGACGTGTCGGTGCAAGACCCACATCCCTACCTCAAAGGTGAAGGTCATACTTAGAGTTTGAAGGTAATGGATTCCCTAATAAGCATATAGCACACATTCGTGTCCGGACTGTAACTTTGTCATGCATTGAAGGATTTTAAAATAACTAGGCACACATGTCTAGCACATCAAGACGACGTGTCGCGGCAAGACCCACGTCCCTAGCTCAAAGGTCAAGGTCATACTTAGAGTTTGAAGGTAATGGATTCCTCTATATATGCATATATGCACACATTCGTGTCCGGACGTAACTTTGTAAGCATTGAAGGATTTTGAAAAACTTGGCACAAAGTCTAGCACATCAAGACGACGTGTCGCGTGCAAGACCCACATCCCTACCTCAAAGGTCAAGGTCACACTTAGAGTTTGAAGGTAATGGATTCCTCTATATATGCACACATTCGTGTCCGGACTGTAACTTTGTCATGCTATGGGGCTCGTTTTGGGGAGGCTGCGTGTTTGGTACGTGGCATTCCCTGTTTGATATTATTTTTGTTTTTTTGAAGGATTTTAAAATAATTTGGCACAAATGTCTAGCACATCAAGACGACGTGTCACGTGCAAGACCCACATCCCTACCACAAAGGTCAAGGTCACACTTACAGTTATAGGTAATGGAATCCTGTATATAGCATACATTTGTGTCCGGACTATAACTTTATTATGCTTTGAAGGATTTTAAAATAACTTGGCACAAAGTCTAGCACATCAAGCGGATGTGTCGCAGCAAGACCCAAGTCCCTATCTCAAAGGTCAAGGCACACTTAGGTTTAAAGTAATGGAATACTGTATGCATGATTACCTGTCAGCATTGAAGGATTTTAAAATTACATAGCACATTTATTGAGCACATGGAGAGGACACAGACTGTGAGGCACCTCTTTCGGGGGCATTCGTCACTTGGGAGGGACAGCTCTTGTTTTTTTTCATATGATTTTGGAAATATGTTTTATAATTCTTGTTAAGATTTTTATGAACAAATGCATGTAAATAAAACCGTTTTACAAAAACTACAGTAATTATGGTCTTTATTTTTTCATTAAAATATGTCCCAGAATGCAGCTGTGACGATATAGAATCTAATTTTTTTCTGGGGAGCATAGCCCAAGAACCCCTAGAAATTGTGTGCCTACAAATTGTATTTGCCCAGCTACGCCCCTGTGTGTATTTTACCTGAATAAAATCAATCAATCGGTCAAAGAAGTGGAGACAGACAGGCGAGTCGATTTCTATATGCCACCCGAAGTTCCTTCGGAGGCATAAAATACACACTTATTTTATACTAGCAGATAAATAATATTGATCAAATTTCTAACTCTCCTGTATATGAACATTTCTAGCGATTACTTTGAATCGTTGTTTACTAGTCAATAATGTTTAAGCCGCCTATTATGTAAGGTTTACGTTCATTGCCATCTGTCAATAAATGCAATGCCAAATGGGGTACACGTTCTTAAAACAGTTGTTACATAAAAATCTAATTTAACCATGGTTCTGCAGTATTAAAGCTGTTTCAAAAGGTAGGACTGTTCTAACCTTATTTTTCAATAAAAAAAAATAACCTAAAATATAGGTAATGCGTTAAATCAATTTTTCCTTGCTAATTTAATCGTATTTAAACAGAAATTGCTACTTGTAGGAACTATTTTAATGTGTGTGTACTGATATTTAACAGCATATGTCCCAGTGATACAGGAAAGTTTCTAAAATGAATTGTATTGTATATAGGGACATATTTACTTTAATGTGGTAAATATCAGCTTATTTATATTTAAAATCTATATGCATGTATACATATACATGTAACTATACTGATTGCTTAATTTTGTTACTTTTAATAAAGTCTTGTCACATTCATTTTTTCCTCATTTCGATTGCGACTTTAACTTCCGGCAACTTGTTTATCCTCCTCTTAGTCAACAGGTAATTCAGATTTAGGACAATTAAACAATACTCGTCCTGATCATATCTCTAACAGAAAAGATAAAAACCAGAAAACAGACAAAAAAAGGTGCAAAACAAAATATTTGAACAAAAGGAGTTCTGCGCAATAACCTTTTGTTCTCAAAAACATAATTTACATTTACATTTGCATTTACATATTTAGTATCATGATATGGTAAACAGCATCAAATTGGGCGTTACTTATTGGTTCTTCTCTGTGTTTACCGTTGTACTCCATTGAATTTAAAGTGTAGACATGGTTCATCGAATGCTCTTGAACTATACTTGTGATTGACATGTAAGCAGTTGATTTTTTTTCAGTTCGTCTACAGCCATTCTTACGTTATAAACTGTTCAAGTAAGTCATGGATTTTTTCCTGTTTTCTTTTGCGTTCCTTGTGTTGCATTTCCTGCCATCTGAAGCCGCCGGCAATGAGCCAGTGTGTTCTAAATTTTCTTATGAGGAACAGCTACTAGGGAAAATAACGAGAGTTGAGATACAGGTGGAAGAATGGGACAAACATCTGAAAAAGTTCGAGGAAACAGTTCTGTCTGTATTGGGACATCGCAGAGAAGAAATGGAAAATATTGTAGAGAATCAAAATAAGAAAATTGAAAAACAATCGGAGGAATATGGGAAACGGCAAGATGCTCAAAACAAGAAACTAGAAGAAATGTCTCTTGAACAAAATAAACTTTGGGATGAACTAGGTATGAACATTCCATTTTAATGTTGATTTTTTTTCCAGCCTTTGATTAATCTAATTATAGCATTTTAGTCGCGTTGGACATTCAGAAAACGTTAGTTGATATGTCCTCCTATAGTTTTTGCGTTACGTAAAAAGAACGTACGGAGATCCGTGTCGATATTTTGTATAGTAAAATATTGGGATGGCAACGAATACAAAATTTGATAATCGAGTACTCGGTCCTTCTTCCGATCGAGTACTCGAAAAACGATCATTCACATAATCGACATATTATAGATGAATGGACTATCTTTGACTTTGTTTTGAGCCGTTTGAAATACTTCCAGGCAGCAGACGATTTTGACGGAGGTATATTTCATATTTGGCTTAAATTGTACAGACAAGTGTACATATTACTGAGATATTTTGAAAAGAGACTTTGAAAGACCAATAAATTATATATAGTAACATTTTTTCTGCTGATTCGTATAATAATTATCTTTTCTCCGCACACGTGTTTAACTACCGGCATAATTATCTATTAGGACTTCAAATTACAGGTCCCGCATAAACAGTTTCTGGAATAAACGCAAAGGCGACACAGTGTTATTGCTATCATACGTTTATTTTAAACAACTGTAAAAACATCCGTCTATACTATTTTGTTAAGATCATAAGCGGCATACAATCATGCCAATACCTGCATGTCAAACTGTCAACTCGTATAGTGCATGTACTAAGCGGATTCAACAAAGAACTTTCGCACATCACCTGCCGTGTTTAGGTTACGGTCCCGAATTAGAATAATGACATGTGGAGGAATCAAATAGCGATGATTTATGACTTTATGTATAAGGTCTTTTTTGCATTTTGTTTTCGAGTACTCGATAAACATTTTGGTAATCGAGTACTCGGACGTTCGATCGAGTAACCGGTTAACCGGGTACTCGTTGCCATCCCTAGACTAAAAAATTACGTTAATAAGTTCGCTGTTGTTTAATCTACAATAGATACAATCAAGTGAAAGTGTGAAAAGGCAAAATAAACATGTTTAACTTATACTAAAATATCAAAAAAGAACCTCATATTCATTGATATTTATGATGGTATTTTTTCTTTGGTCTTAACCCGTGTCTACAGTCTTTCAGTTATTGACGTAATCAGCATCTCTCTTTTGCAGTACTATGCTTCAATCGTCCATTAGAAACTTTAAAATTAGAGAGTTTATGATCGCGACTTGAGTAGAACTTGTACCCCTTTGCCAGTGAGATTATAAGTCGGCGACCTTTACCACTCAATAAAGGAGCCAGGTTAGATCTGTGAAATACCAAATGCCTAAATTGATCAACAGAACTAAGGAAAACGTGTGGTGTACTTTAAGTTTTCCGTTTGTTGTATATTTCCAGTCGCGCTCAAGATAGTTATAAGTCGATTGTTAAAGTTGCCGTTGAAAATTATTTTTTTAATTATATCACACTTAGTTATTTGAGGTAAGTATTTAGTGCATGAAGACAAATGTTTACATCTCAGTAGATTTTCAACATCTGCAATCTTTCTCTTACATTTACAAATCTTGTAATTTTATCATAGATGTGGCAAATTACAGAAGTCTTCCCTACAAGTCTGTCTACTGCTTCCTGTATGCGATCAGTGGTTCTACCTACATGCTCACCTTAAGCATCAGCTTTAAAACTTTTGGAACAACTGTTCTCTGATATGTGCACACTTCCGCATTTGGTAGTCTGTTATTTTTTTATATGACTCCCGGTATATGTTTTAAAAAATATGTTATTTTCATACAGTTTGAAGAACTTTATTTTTTTTACCAAAATCTGAGAGCGAGCAGCTTTAAAGAAATGATTAAAGTGTTCTTTGTTATTTCAGAGAGGCAGTACACTCCTATTGTCGCATTTAATGCGTACAGTACTAGAGGCGGCGTCTATCCCGCGAACAAGATACTCAACTTCGCTAATGTCCTACTGAATGAAGGAGACGGATACAACGCAACTTCCGGTTATTTTACTGCGCCAATAACCGGTTTGTACCAGTTTACTGCGCATGTCTGCAGCAATCGAAATTGTTATTTCGTTTATGCCATTGATCACGAAGACACTACGTTTGCCCTGAGTACTATTCACGAAGATAAGTACTCTACATGTGCTTCGGTAGGCGGGATGGTGGAGATGAAGGCAGGGGAGCGAGTTTGTGTAAAATCTAAGCTAGATGACAGCGATCTACTTATCAATACGTACAGAAGGCCCTCTTTCATGGGTGTTTTACTACGAAAGAAAATTTGAACGTTATTGCAAACATATCAAATTTCATAATAGCTTATCGACTAACAGTGTTTATAGTTTTGTCAAATTTAAACGTTTTTGGTTGGAATTGTTTTCGGTATTGTGGAGGAAAGTACCTGTTCTTTGACATGTAAACGAATGAAGCTGTTTGGCAGAAACGATTCTAATTATTGTCCTTTATAGACATTTCTGTTTGACATATTTCTAAACCTTGTGTTTTACTAATACACGAGAATATGGTAATTGCAGCTTATATCTTATCTTGTGCAGGTGCTGGATGACTTGCGGCTAGTTGTTGTAAATGTCTACATCCTGCTTGTTGTAAATGTCTACAAAACTTGATATGAATAAACAATATGATACAACTTTTATTTTATAACAGTGTGATTGAAATGCATTAACAAACTTTCACTGATGATTGTTTAACTGCCCTAACGGTGTTTCTCTCTTAACTGCTGTTATAGCTTCTGCGAAAGCACAATGATTGTTTCAAAACAGTTGATATTTTGTCACTAATTAAGTATTAGATAGGGGTCATTTTTTTCTTCTTGCTTCTTTTCATTTTAGCACTAATGAGAATATTGGAACTATTTTTACGTCCTTGATAAATTTGGCAGAATTTTAACATGTTATAGTACCTTTATTAGAACTATTTGTACGTCCTTGATAAATTTGGCAGAATTTGAACATGTTATAGTACCTTTATTAGAACTATTTGTACGTCCTTGATAAATTTGGCAGAATTTGAACATGTATAGTAACCTTTATAGAACATTTTTACGTCCTTGATAAATTTGGCAGAAGTTGAACATGTTATAGTACCTTTATTAGAACTATTTTTATGTCCTTGATAAATTTGGCAGAATTTGAACATGTTATAGTACCTTTATTAGAACTATTTGTACGTCCGTGATAAATTTGGCAGAATTTGAACATGTTATAGTACCTTTATTAGAACTATTTGTACGTCCTTGATAAATTTGGCAGAATTTGAACATGTTATAGTACCTTTATTAGAACTATTTGTACGTCCTTGATAAATTTGGCAGAAGTTGAACATGTTATAGTACTTAACGTCGTTGATTTACCGCTGGCAGTTTGAGCACCATAAGCTCAGGGGACTCCTAGCCTAGCGGTAATAATCTGTAGAAAACTGCACATGTTTAAAATAATAGTTATACATATAGTGTAAGAACTCAATGATAATCTGTGCATATATTTTGTAGTCCTTGTATAATTTGTTTACAACGTTACAGATAGATATGCTTTTCTGCTGACCACTTTTAAAACTCCTTTGCTCCCGACAGATTATTTGTTCATGACGTACAAATCACAACCTCTGGTGGTTAAGGACTTCATACATTGTATGAGAAAAGAGTATCATGTCAATGAGTATTTGTTCTCTGACAAGTTAATATTGTAAGTGTCTTTCTTGTTAAATGTACATAATCTTAAGATGTTTTGAACTGTAATAAATATCTAACACAGAAAAAGACGGTGTACAGATGTATATTTGTCTTCACTGTCTGGCATTGACTTAGTACAGGATGCTGTGGATTTCATTTTTAAAAACAACATACTCGAAATATATAATATTTTGCGTGGTTGAAATTCCTGCTGTTTTAAGAACTAATAGTATATTAAAATGGCGGACCTCTATATGGAATGTGGCTCCGTCCGTTAGTCCGTTCATCCATTACATGTCCACTCCATACCTCATAAACTTCTCACAGATCTTCCTTAAATATTAAATCATTTATCACCTAAAAGTCAAAGGTTCGACAATTGCAAATCGTGTCATCTTCATATCCCCCAAAACATGATGCTATTTACAAAGCAATGATGTATATAAATCAACATTCTAACATGACTCACGTATCAGTACTCCAAATAACTGTTTATTTAACGAGGAACACCGCTGGAACGGATATTATTTCATAAATAAACAATGACATGCCCGTTACCCTCGAAAGAACTTGGTTTCTAAGCTTGCCATAGAAATTACAAAAATATGAAAATGTTGGGATTCATAATAAAATTTGTGGAACAAGTAACTTATCATACAAGGAACACGGAATTATGGCTTTTTTGTAGAATGCGATTTATATGACGTCATTGTTAAGGTGAAAAAGACGAAAATACACACACAATTCTATCATCAATTATAACAGGAAACTTCCATCTAATGTTATTATATAAACCAACAATATGTTGAGTACGCACTTTATTTCTTAAAAGAAATGGACAGCTCTCTGCTGTTCACCTGACTTTCAAATGGCGTCGAGTGAAACGTATTCATGAAAGTTAATCGGTAGGATATCTTTCGCGTTGTACGTCTGTACAAATTTAGTTTGCCTCATATTTCTGAAAGCTATAATTACTCACAGGTGGAAGGAACATGCCTTTGACTCTGTTTTTCTTAAGCTTATGTCTTTTTCTATGCATTTTAAAATTGATATCAGAATAAATAAAATTAAAAATATTGTAAAAAATTGCTTTTGTTCATAGAGTCTAGCTCTTTACTATAGACTATGAAAAGGGGTCGATAATAGGACGATGCTGCTGCTAAAGTTTGTCTATATGCCTTGGTCCCCGTCGCCGTAAGAAAAAAGTTAATATAAGATTAGTTTATATCACATGTATTATAATAGCTATGATTTCTTCTCTGATCTTACTGATGTAGGCGGAATCCAGTGCACATGTAACTCTGTCAAATATGACCTTGACCTATAAAATCACGACCATTTTGCCATAAGCAATACACTTTCAAAATTGGATGAAGAAATCTTAAGAAATGGCAAAGTTAAAGCCAACGTTTGGTTTTTGTGACGGATAGACGGACAAAACGATCCCTATGTGTCGCCTTTTCTCCGAAAGAGTGACACAACACCTAAATAAACCTATCATGTTTGTACATTAACATATTAATATTTAAGTGTTTTAAGAGGATGCCACGAAAAATGGACCGTAACTTGCTGAAATCTTACCCGATTTAACTCTGCAAGTTCAAACTGGAATCCTGTCACAACCCTTTGAAACACAATATTCATAAATGCTGTTTTCTTTACATAGATCTATACATCAAAATGGCGACCGTATAATATTTTACAGCTTCTACTTAAGTGTGTAAACTATATGATTAACTGTTTTGTAATTTTGATATTTGCGACTGTGTATACCGTTTTTAATGGTCGTAAATGTTTTAACAATACAAAATTTGACAGCTAAAGAAAGAGTATAGCTTTATACCTACTAAATACTTCTCGTAGCATAGTTACCTCCCAGCATTAGTACTCGCTGCCCAGGTGCGCTAACATTAACAGTTAATACACCCGTAAATCACCCATTCTTTCCTCGAAAAGGGAAATGACAGTATGCCCTGTTCTCAATGATACAGAATCGGCGCATGCGCACTGCGAGTAAATACTTAAGGAACTACTTTTTAATTAACAAATGAGAAAACATTTTAAAATATTTTAAAACAATCAAAAACCTTGATTGTAAATAACTCTGATATGTTAGTGTTTCATAATTTTAGTGGCCTTAACTTTTTTGGGCGAACAGTGATTTATATTTTAAAGGTCGCTGTATTGGCATTTTTTGTTTCTTGATATGTGTTCTTCTTGAAAAATTTCTATATTTATTACTTTACAAACAAGTAGCCTATGTTTAATATTTTCATAAAATGATTTCATATCTGAATGGAATGCCCCTTAAATGAACTCGACAGGAAAAACATGTATCGAAATGATAGCTAGGAAAGACGCGTACCTATTTGATTAAATATTACCTGAAGTTAGTAGTAGTACTTATTTATCACGTGACTAGGACACCGTGGCAATTGAAGTTTGCGCATTCTCTCTCTATCATGCATTATACCTTCGCTTTTTTGTGTTCCTTATTTCTGTATAAATTTAACCGACACGTGACACAACCGTATTTTGGTCACTTTGCATGTGGGCGGACAGTTGACCTAACCACCGTTCCTGGAAAGTACCAGTACAAGATCCCTATCCGTTCAGATTTCCTTTATATAATTATATGTATTGTCACTTATCTGTTAAAATATTTGCATCGATTAATTTTAAGGCGTAAAAAAATATGTTTGTTTCAGGTTTCCCGGCCTACCATATTTTTTTGCCCCGACCCCAGAACATTTTTTGCGAGTTATTAGTTTTAAGCATAAATTCATTAAAATGTATGTTGAATTTGGTTTGTTTGAGAATAAAAAATTTAAAAAAATCCCTACCTACCTACCCTATTTTTGGGGGTGGGGCATGAAACCTGAAACAAACATATTATTTTTTTAGGCCTTAAAACTTCCAAAACCTTATTGTTAAATGCATTGAAAACATCTGAAAACATGCATCGTATTAAAGTGTCTTCATGGTTTTCTTGTGCAACATATTTGCTTCAGTCTTGGAATATTAATATACAGGATTTACAAGCATTTCATCAATAGAGTTATGAATAATCATTGTACAACGTATGACTAATAACTATATTGAAAAGTGGAATAAGGGAAGGGACACTTTTTTAACATTGAATACATATTTTGGTTTTAAAACGTCAATATGTATCTCTCAAACAATACAGTCAAAGACAAATCATTTGCAAATTTAGAACTACATATGTAGTTCACATAGTCTAAACATTGAAACCGGTAGATACAAAAATATGAACACTTAAGACTCTGTTCCACATGTAATGTTATAGAAAATGAAATGCACTTTTATGACCGAATGTTCTGTTAACCAAGATCTAAGACAAAAATTAACTGGCACTGTTACAAATTATAATATTCATGTGAATCAGTATGCTAAAAAAAAAAATTATTCCATTGGATAGTTACACTGGAAAACTCCGATTTGTTACAAGAATTTGCATCTTTTTTGTCACAAAATTTTGACAGAAGAGTTCAAAACGATATTTCCATGCACAAATAAATGTATGTTAAATGTATTTATATTTATGGAATAATATCCGTTCCAGCACCGTTCATCATCTAATGAACAATGATTCGTTGTTTGTCGGAGGATGGCGGCGCTGAAAAGCATGTTATTCCAGTTATAACTTAACCTAACATTACAAAGGGTGAATATTTTCTATGAGTATGTTTATTTATCCCATTATTTTTTTTTTACTCCTTGTATAACATAGAGAGAAATTTAACTCTCGAGTTATGTTATAACTACATGTATTATTAGAATATTATGAAGCATGCTTTTTTTCTTGTTCTATAAGCAAACAAATCATATATGTTACTGTTTAAAATGTGGTATGTGTGTTTGTCTTTGCATTGATTTTATACCCGAGAGGGTCCATTAATTGGAAATAAAAATATTCTAGCCTAGCCTGTCCTGCCCTGCCCTGCCCTGCCCTGCCCTAACCTGTCCTTCGTAAGAAACTGTCATCTTTCTCACATAAAGAAACATGGTTGGTAACAGAGCTAGAACCCACGACATTCAATCTGTTAAAGGTGACAGTGATTTCAAGTCAGCGAATATAACGGACATGACGTACAGAAATTTCAAATAATTAAGACAAATGAAAAGGTCTTTGTCAATATTGACCCTGTATACGTACTTAATGGTACTTTAGATCTCGATCTACTCCAAAAGATAAAATTCTAAAGCACTCACCAACAGCCAGATTAAGGCTTAGCTCTACACGCTATTTTAAACGATGAGAAAAAGCATCAGGTAATGTACACTCTGGACAACACGTAGACCCGTGACTCCATGGTCCTCACAAGACCGAGGATTACGTGATGAACCTTCTTCTAGTTATCTTATTTAACTTAGATTAAGATATTGCTGAACAGGTCCCTGCTGTAAACCCCCCCCCACACACACACACACCTCTTCAAAAAGAGACCAAGGTAAGTAAATCATGACCGATCATAAACAAGAAACAGCGAGGTATTGCCAGCATTATGTTAGTCCCCTGTATATTTAAAGCCTTCATGAACGCTTTTTTTACAGGATGACATAGCCTTATTTTTTTCTAAAGATTTTATATCTAAAGGGAGGTTAGGCAAGGATTAGTTATGGTTCTTTGATATCACAAATCCACTCAATGTCCTCTATCTGAGCGGTTTGAATAAATTCCGTTCCATACTTAGATCTACTCCATACTTATTTAGTTATGAAGTAATTTACTAGATCTATGATGAAATCTAAGCCTAAAATGATATGAACTATGCAACACATTTACTGTAAAACAAATAAATAGGAACGCGTGAACCGTTATACAAGCCTGCAGTTCTTAATCGGCCTTGTATTAAAGTATGATAAAAATCACTTTCTCCGTCAGGAGTGGTCTTCTCTTGTTTCAAAAAATGGCGCCATGTTGTTGTGCTTTGAGTTGCAGACATTCAGGAAAATTCCGAGTGACGTCATTAATTACATAATAAGTGTTATCGTCAATATTTGATTGACAGTTAATAGATAATTGCCAATTAATCGGGAGATGTGTCGATAAAAGCCGGGTGTCGAAAAAAGACCACTTTGCTCTATACCGGTTGCAATAGCTAGCAACCACAATGTATGTAAAATGATGTGCATAATCCTAGCACCATGCGCATCCTCTATTCGCATGCCAAGGCTCATGATGCTACTTTGAATACATTTTTGACATATCACAGGATCCAGGTTACATGTGGTATTTCAACCATTCCCGTTGCCATAGCGACCACAATTATTGCCTGGTGAAACAAAAATAAAATTATCTGTATTCTTTGCATACACTAAATACACAAACCAAATTTGTCTAGCACCTGTTGTTCTTGAGATATCGCATGATCCAGTTTTATTTTCGAACGGACACCCTGGACAAACGGACACCGCCCGGGGTGTCAATTGAGTCTCCTCGGGTGAAACCGTTATCTAAAGCTATATACCGCTGTCACGCGCGAAAATGTAAAAGGGAGGTAATTCGCTTTTACAATTCGCTATTAAAATCAAATAAATTCTTCTATTTTTAATAAATTTACTATGAAACAGTTAATTTTAGTTATTATGTTTTAGCTTTTGCAAATTTTACTATAATTAATAGAAATAACATGCCGTATAGAAAGTAGTAGAGAAAATATTATATATATCTACTTCATGTGATTTTGAAGCATGGAAATTATCAAATGCAAATGGAAAATTCTTGAATCCTCGCTGCAAAGTTGAGGATGAAATAAATGACAGAGTCAGAGCTTGTTCGGCGCGTACCCGTATGGTCAATAGATCTAGTTTAAATTATCTTGATTTTATCAAAAGTCAATTAAAGTGTATCATTTATATAATCAATAAAAACTATTTTGCTTGAATACCGTATCTAACTTGGTGAAATGCATACTCACCTTTTTAAACTTAGTTCATACTAAATTGTTAATTTTAAAGAATATCTTAATATTCGACATATAATGTTACTTGAATATGGGCCCTGGTCTTTGGAAATGAAAATAATATGCCAAACGACCATTCATCCACAAAAGTTACAATTTCAGAAAAAGCGTGTTTTTCGAGCTTGTAGGGAAAAGGCAAAGAGAAAATAATAATAATAACAGTAATGATAATAATGATAATAATAATAATAAGATCTTTCTTAAAGAAGGTAAACAAATTAAGTAGATTTTAAAAAAATGACTTATTTACAATGTGGCCGTCTGAAAAGAAATAAAGTTTACACAACAAACGATTGAATGAATGAATGTGAATGAATTAATGAATGAATGAATTAATTAATTACTGATTTAATGAATTAATGAATAATGTAAGATCTAACCAATTTTGGAACTGTTAAACCTGCAACAAACATTACTCACAGAAATAAAATGTCACTTATATAACAGAGCACACATTGTAAAAAAACTATAGGTGGTGTCTTGGACTAACGCACTACCGATGTAACGCCGTTTCTGATTGGTTACGTCATTTAAATTTGCTACTATTAAAGCTGCTCGCTCTCAGTTGTCGTTGAAAATTTTTTTTTTTTTTAAATTGACATACTTGTACATAAATATAAAATTAAAGGCTCGAATCAAAATAGTATCAAAAATCTAGGTAGGAATTTGCAGAAATCGATTGAAAATGTCGGTTACACGGCACCGCTACACTATATGTTTATTTTGGAATTTCAAAAGCGTTTGCAACGCTTTTGAATGTGATAGCGTATTATTTGAAAATTAGAAATAAACATGACAGGAATTTATACTGGGGCCTTTTTATATTACTATATGTTCTAATAAAATACGTTAATTACATACAGTTTGAATAACTTTATCTTTTTTACCAAAATCTGAGAGCGAGCAGCTTTAAATAACATATATATATAGTCGCTAAAATTGGACGGCGTTTAAATTATCGTAATTTAATACAGTGTGCGTTAGAAGAGGGTTAACTGTTTACTGATTTTGATATTTGTGATCGTATATACCGTCGCCATAGAAAAACTTTGAGTTTCGCAACTTGATGAATGAAATACATGAATATAGTCTAGTATGGTTTACGACCATTAAAAACCGTTTATACATTTGCCAATATCAAAATTAGAAAACAGTTAATCTACACGTACAGTCGCAAATATCAAAATTACAAAACAGTTAACCCTATTATAACATTTTCATATAAAAGCAAGAAAGAAACTCGGACAGAGAAAATTGTTCGTTATTCCTATGCTTAATAGATTTTTGTATATCAAATGTATCAAAATTAATTGTTTTATACTAAATTTATTTATTTTCGATTGCGAAACAAGTTCTTACAACTTATATTAATCGCTCTCGAGACTCATTCCAGATGGAATCAACTTCAAAGAGAAAGAGGCAATGTGGAAATAGTGTCTTGCCTAAGGATACTACCGACATGGCGATCGAACCCGGGGCCCTTTGATCCTGAAGCGAACGCGCTACCATTGCGCCACGGCGGCTCCACCATCAAAATTAACTAACGTTATATTTAGTTGGTTTGATTGATCTCCTAAATTAAGATAAAATATACAGAAAATGTGATATATTTTTTAAGAAAGGCTAGATATAGAAAATTAATGAATTACATAGATTAATAGTATTCTGGAATAAAGAAATAATGACAATTCTATAAATTGAGATGGTCAATTTTACTGTGTAAGAATGTCATATTTTATACATCACAAGAGTACATTCTAGGGATTTTAATGTATTTTTAATATTTGTTTGTAGTCCGCTGTATGCAACGCTTGCATATCCACGGAAGAGAGTGAAATGAGGCGAGGCTTTTGTGGTGCATTGTTTCATGTAGCAACTATGTTTCTATACTGGTATAGTTTGTCAATTTTTCAATTAAAATGGGTATAGAAATCAAAGATGCTTCTACAGAAAGCAGAGGAATATTTTCCTTTTTTACCATTTAAGTTATACCCGTTACGTTTTATATCCGAAGCACTCACTTCCATTTCGTTTTTAGTGCACTATGCAAATCACCGGAAACCAGTCAATTTAACAAAAAACAATGGAGGAGAAACGGATCGATTTTATTTTGATGTAGAATTGGCCTGCGTAAAGGGTTTCTGTCTTTATTCTTAGGTGAGTTGTTTTCCTTTAGTTTAGTAAGAACATCTTCTTTCCTTACGCCAGTACTTTGTGCATGATACTGACCGTTAAAATGCGGATTATTGTGGTGGTAGAATTTGTTTTTGTGAAACACTATCGTGAAATCAACTTCCGGTTTAAGCAAAATTTGTTTTTCTTTCATGCAAGGAGTGGTCGGTCTCAACTTACCTATGTTAGCGACATCTGCATATGACATTTACACCAACTATCTACTGTATATAACTTTGGTGGCACGATGCTGTCTCCTGTTAAAGAAGAAGACAATTTTCACGATAATTATTTACCACATTACTCCTTCTTTCTTCTTAGTCTTGGCTTCGCACATCAAATTATTTACATTCGGGAAAGGAAGATAGATATCTTTTATCTATGCCTCGGCTTTCATCCATGGTCTCTAAGCATCGTTGAATTTAAAATGTACAAGAACCATGCATAAAAATGAAAGAAGACGACGATCTACCATTAGCTTGTATCTAACAAACTGTTTTTATGATAATTACTTATTAAATAAATCTTAACTTGCATACAAGTCTGACAGTAAAGACCGAGTTTTCACCTTTTACCGAATGAAGAAATGAACGCA
The DNA here is from genome assembly GCA_022818135.1 of Saxidomus purpurata. Lineage (NCBI taxonomy): Eukaryota > Metazoa > Mollusca > Bivalvia > Venerida > Veneridae > Saxidomus > Saxidomus purpurata. Next base: position 22,477,091 of record JAFMSR010000019.1, on the reverse strand, counting down.
TACTTTTCCCAAAAGGACGCTAAAAAAATCCGACAATAATTCCACGGGACGCATACAATTTCCGTGAAACACGTGCCCCCGATTCATGACAATATACAATACACGATTTGACAGCTGATGAAAGGTAAATCTGTGTACCCGTTTCGCGCCGTTAAACCAATAAACACGCGTGGTGTTTTCCAGTACTTGATTGACAGGTGTCATGTGTAATTGTGTTTAGTAGACATGAGACAATGTATATATTGAACTAACATCATTTTATGCCTTTGTAAAGGAAAGGCCGAATATTTTAATTGTGATTATTGGATTAAATCATGTTGCAAGTTAGTCGCGTGTTTGCAGAGGAGTGACTGAAAATTAGCGTGTTTGCACATTGATAACCTTTGTTTTTCGGAAACGTTACAAATTAAAAAGACATAATCATTGCTCAATTTTTAATATTGTTTCAACAATGGAAACATTTTGAGATATATACGATCGGTGTTTGAGCATTTTACACAGTTTCAAAACACCTGTTAGACTAGCCCAACTAATTGTGCGCCAGGGCTTTTGCTTTATATGACGGCCGCGTAAAGACAGACATCTATTTAATATCAGTTTGTAAAATCGGTTGGTCTTGCAGTCGATATATCATATATTGAGGTTACTCTTAGACTAGATCAAATAACTTTGGACAAAATGGGCATACAAGGAAATGCCCGACCGACGATTCTGAAAGTGAAGGTTCGGTGGAAAAAGATAGAAATGTATGGAATTATTCTTGGTATGGGACATTTCCTTGGATTGAAAAAGTGACTCATAATGATAGTATAGCAATCTGTTCGTGGTGTAAAGAGTCAAAACGAACGAGTGCTTATTAAGCGTAAGAGTAATGAATCAGATTACTAAATAAGCACTTTCTTTTTGCTATAAAAATATCAATATTTCGACTCTGATACACTGGCATTGCTTATAGCTTGTTTTGTATATATTTTGCTTACTTTCATATTTGAAAACAATACAGTTGAAAAAAACACACTTTTGTTTCCTTGTGTTATCCCAGGTAATCTATTTATATCACACCATTGCGATACTGTAATACATTCATGTAGAAGCCAATCTTCGGTTTGGGTCAGCGCTCTGTACTTATAAACATGGGACTCCAACATTTTCAGATGGGACTCCTATTTTTTCTGACATAGGAGTCCTGGACTCCTATTTTCAAAATCCTACAGAGAACCGTGGGTCAGTATGATGTCACAGGGAAGCCAAGAATTTAGTTCTAGAGTCCTTTGTGTAGGTGCTGGTTAAAAGCAATGAGTAATTATACTATAGACCAAGTATTTATGATATTTTACTGTTTATATTCATGCTGAAATGCGAGGTATTATTCTCGGCTTCACGGGTACTCTCAATTTTCAACGCTGGTCTCTATGCATGCCATCTTTGATTATAAAATGCTGAAAAATTGAAAAATTAAAATGAAAGAAGACAACTGCCTGCCATTAGCATATAATGATAGAATTTACTTTTTTTTAAATGGTTAATATTTCTATTTTGTTAACAGCTTTTTGTTAAGTTTGACCCCAAAGAAAAGTTTTTAAAAAACCCTATTCTTTTCCCTTTCCCAGTTTGAAATAAAGTTAAACTTGCATTTGACTTTGAGTCTACGGTAAAGTCGAAAGACCAGGAAAAAGGATATGATTTGATCATTTCCAATTTGGAATACAGGGCTTTTCATCCTTATATAACAGAGGCCGATATTCGGCCACTTCCCAATCCAAAAATATAGTATTTTTCCCCAACTGTGGCAGAGCAACTTCCCAACATGCTTGGTAAGTTTTCACCAAAGTTTAAATTTTGTTTACATTTTTGTATTTCTGGAGGTAGCATTTTAGTGTTACGCATTACCAGTTTAATACGTTATGTTCTGGGCTTGGATTTTAGTCTGTGTCTCAGAGGAGGTAAAATTATTTTGACTTCCGGTTGACTTTGACAATGTCGCATAACGGAAAATATTATTGTAAAATTTAATCTTTTCCCAAAATGGACTTTTATTGCGCATAAGTTTCCCAAATTGAAAGGTCAAGGCCTATTCCAAATTTCCTGATGAAAAGCCCTGGAATATATCTGTATATTGGCTATAAAATCGTCAAAAAACCACACTGCAGCAAGTATTCACCTTTTACAGAATGAACAAATGAACACAATCTAATTTATAATCTGATTTGTTAACTGGCCAGTATGATGTTACGGCAAAGCAGAGAATTCTTATTCTTCAGTGTCTTCATCAATTTCATGGCGGAGTTTTGAAGCAGAAGCGGAGTTACAGAAATTTTCCAACAGACTTTTGGAGAAATAGATTATTTCTATATCAACCTTCAAAGTCATTGTATTTATATAATCCATTTATAGCTCGATCAAACTTGGTCAGTTTTATATACCATTTAGTGATTTAAACCTGAAAAGAAAATTTGTACCTGTGCTAGCAATGACACTTGTGAGCCAGCAGGCAAGTCAAAAGTTTGAGGAATAAAGAAAAATGAAATGAATAATGTACAAAAGTCCCACTTAATCCTCTCAAGACTCTTGGTTTATGTGCAGTATCTTTATCTAAATTTAGCTCAGACTTTCTCAATCTGATTGGCACTTGATACTGTTTAAAATAAATTGCACACAATATTAGGAATTTGGAGCTGTAAATTGATAGAAAAATTATTGTCAAACTAGTAATAAGAATTCATAAGACAAGTCGGTCTTCAAGAAGCCGGACGGTGAAACGAGAACCCAAAATGCAACGCGATCAGGCCAAAAAAAATTGTTTCTGCTAAGGGCCCTAAAAAAATAGGGTAGGTAGGTAGGTAAACGTTTTTTTGTTTGTTTTTTGGAAGCTGGATGACAAATATTAAAGAAATCTTCATTAAAAATATCTGCAAAGGGGCATACTTTCTTCACCACTTCAAAATGTAATTTATGATCTCGATTTGGAGTACACTCAAAGCCATCATTCTTAATACTCCTAGTTACATGACGTTTGTTGGAGCGTTTCGCTGAAATGTGCATGATAAAAAGAGCGAAATGACGGCAAAGAAACGAAATTGTCAGAAATGGCCTGAATGACTTAAACACGAAATGACAAATTTAACATTTTAGTCAAAAATATCAATATTTCAGATCTGACAGAATGGAGTCCGAGCTGATGGCTGTAGGGGAGGAGGGGGAAGCGTCCTGGCAGGCAGACATAAGTGACGTTAAACCCGAAGGCGCGACACCAGAGGTTCCTAAAGATGACATGATAACGGGAGAAGGAGCAACTGGTTACGGTTCATTGATTACGGACCAGTCCACTGCAGGTCAGACGGCAACAAGTCCGCAGGTGCTGGAAGCTTGCGCAGAGGCAGTCGTCCAGCAGTCACTTGGTGGTATGCAATATTTCTAAAGCTTATATCATTGTAACTATGGTGATCTGTCAATATTTGATAACTGTGTATGTACCTGTCCTATGGGTGATAATGTTATCACTTAAAATACCATCTCGTGATGGATACATTATCAACAAATATTTTAGGAAAATTATCATTCTACCTGAAATGTGTTCTAATAGTGCCCGGCCGCCTAACATTCAGTCCGGCAAACACAAAGTTTTGCCGACCAATGGAACTTTTGCCTGACAGAACATCAGAAACTTTTGTGTGAAAGGCCATAACGTGCCTGACATTTGGCCAGACAGCAGCAACATTTTGCTTGACCTGAAATTTTGCGTGACTGACAGACGGGCACTTTTTGGGAAGACTGTAATATGTAAAAATTATACATGTTTAAAAATATGTAGTTGCTCACTAAATTGAGTAATCTTACATTGTAAGTATAACCAATTTAAGATTTTTTAATTGATAAACATGAGCCGGCATGGAGCAGTGGTAGCAAGTTCACCTTGAAGGGCCCCTGGTTCGATCCCTACCATAGTCATGCCGGTAGTGTCCTTAGGCAAGATACAAATAATTCCACATTGACTCTCTCTTTGAGGTTGAATCTGTCTGGAATTAGTCTCGAGAGTGATTAATATAAGTTGTAAGAACTTGTTTTGCAATTGGGAATAAATAAATAAGTATACTGGTATATCTTTTTAAAAAAATTATAATGTATGTAGTGGTATTTCTTGGGCGTTTCAGTATAATCAGTCATTACTCTACACCATTTTTCAGGTATGGAGACTATCAGTGCACCTGTCTGGGTACCCCCAGAGTCGCAGAATGTTGTTGCCATGGAAACCAGCAACCAGTTAGATTCAACAGCAGGTAAGTTATCTACAGTTATTTATGGAAGTAAATGTTAGGAGAAGTCACATTTCCTTGGCATAATGCCAGTTAAGAGGCATACCCAAAATCTGGGATAAATTTAAATAAATATTCAAATAACTGAAATGATTGCTACAGCATACATCAGCAAAATTAACATATCATGCATATTGTTAAACAGCACCCAGCCACCTTCTCACAAGGTCAAGGTCACACGTACATAACGTAGGTCTTGTACCTTGGGTTGATTTAGCTCTATCTATATTGTCTGCCTATACACATGAACGAAAATAAATGAATTGTGATATACACATTCTCCTCTGCATTTTCATTGTATTACCCTACGCTTAGTGTGCAGACGCGGTTGACTAACGTAGTTTACTTTTACCATAACCTAAATGTATACACTTTATAGATTGCTCCAAATCTCATCAACTTTAATGTCATGGACTTTTATATGTTTGTATGAAATTAGAAATTAGTTGGTTATAGTTTTTAAAAAAGTCAAATATCTTGAATACTATCGAAGGTATTGACTTGAAACTCAAACTATATGTTTACCATCAACATCTACACCTGAGGAAACATTCCCCATAACTCTGTTTTGATTTTTGACAGATTTATGCCCCTTTTTAACTTAGAATTTTTTGTTAAAGTTTTTTATAAATTCAAATATCTTGAATACTATTAAAGGTATTGTCTTGAAACTCAAAGTATGTGTCTACCATGAATATATTCACCTGAGGAAATAATCCCCATAACTCTATTTTGATTTTTGACGGATTTATGCCCCTTTTTTACTTAGAATTTTTGGTAAAAGATTTTATAAAGTCAAATATTTTGAATTCTTTCAAAGGTATTGAATTGAAACTCAAATTATGTGTCCACCATTAACATCTTCACCTGAGGAAGCAATCCTCATAACTCTGTTTTGATTTTTGTAAGATTTAACTTAGAATTTTTAGTTAAAGATTTTTATAGAGTCAAATATCTTGAATACTATCAAATTATTGACTTGAAACTTAAAAGGTATGTTTACTATCAACATATTCACCAATGTGTTTGATTTTTGACATATTTATGCCTCTTTTTAACTTAGAATTTTGTCACAGTTTTTACCAGACAATTATTATATGGAAATACTTGAAATGGCTTACTTTTGAAATGTCATAGAATAGTTATGCAACATGCAGTGGTCATGCTTTTACAATTTCATGCACATCAATTTTGAAATGTTACAAAGTTATTCATGACCAAATATACAAGGTCATGTATTTCTTTGAAATTATCCCCCCCACTGCTCCTCCCCCCCAGTTGGCTTACAGAATCCAGGGTAAGGCTTTGCACGTAATGTACATTTACAAAGGTCTTTGAACAAGTTTCATATCTTTTACCTTAATTCTTATAGACATCACACAATACACCTGTTCTTAGACAAAAAAACCTATTTTACCGACAAGCTTTCGAATAGTCAAGCGTGCTGTCATGAGACAGCTCTTGTTGTATTTCAGGTGAGTCACAATTTCGAACCCAAAATTTGGGTTATTGTTTCTTGTTGTCTGATACACATTTTCTGTTTTCTTTCAGGCTTTGTACCAAGTGTTGTTGATTCTAGTCAGATCTCTCCAATACCTCCATCGGATGTTCAGAGCAGCGTGCCTTACTGCGACGGTGCTGTAGTTCAGTCCGAGATCGCGACAAATTTTCGTAACTACATGACACACCTGTCTCAATTGTCTCCGGACCATGACAATAGGCATACAACTCTTTTTGACACTCGTAACGGTCAGACACGCTTACAACCGGGAAACGAAAACTGGAATGACGATATGGTTGAAATGTGTTCCTCAGAAAGTGAGTCTGAAGATTGTAGCTTAAACTGTGATCTGATTAGGAACTCCCACAGAAGTTCGAGGCATTTGGACCGGAGTAGGTCGGATGTTCGGATGGATAATGCACACGTTTGTGATATTCATGATCGAGGACTTGCGCGTAGGAATCCACATTTCCCGTATGAATCGTTGGGGACGCCACGTCTGGCTTGGGGCGAGACCCCGCGTGAAGCTTGGAGTGACACTTCCGATGATCCCATGTATGATTCACTGAATCCTTATGCTTTATTCAATCTGCCAAAGTCTAACCAACGTGGAAAACGTAAACAAAAATCTCACACATGCTCGTGCAGAAATTCAAATAGTGCAAATAGAAATCTGGAGAGTGCTCATGTTTCACGCATTGTTGACAGTCGTAATAGAAGTCACATTCCGTCTCCTCAGAACGACGCTTTCTCCGCGCATGATCAGTGTAGCCAACACATGCGTGAAAAATCAAACCACGATCGGCATTTGGATATTGTCTCTTACCCCAGCAATAGAGATCAGAGTCCGAGCCCAGAGCCTGGTTTAGACCATCATCGGAAACAGACACCTGGAGATGCCTGTCTGGACTCCCGAGGATATATAAGCCATCATTCCGGAAGCCCACAGCCATCAACAAGTTCCGGTACTATCGGTCAAACTCAGTTCGGTAACAGGATTCTAGGTCACTCAAAGTCACTTCCGATTTTCTCTTCTCAAGAAAGTATGGATACAAATAGTGAGACTGGCGAGTCTTCCGACACAGACATTGATGTTATGTCGGTTAATAACGCTACAGGAGGACTTTCGTCCAATCCTGGATCTCGTTCATTGGTACTGCCTCGATATAGTCCACATGAGGACGGTGTGTGTAACCATAGTGACCCATCACAGATAAGTCATCAGCATGATAATCTAGGAATTATTCGTCCGAAAGCAATAAAATTAGAATCTGGTCAGAAGTTTCATACGTGTGACAATTCTCATTGTGAACACTATCCAGAAAAAGGTGTTATTGAGTCAAATGCTAAAGGAAAAGCTCTTCAGTCAAGGAGATCTGTTCGCAAAGCGGACAATTTTGATCAGACTTTTCAACAACCTACTTCTAATTTCCCGCCAAGTTCGGAAACCCGCGTTTTGCAAATGACGCCGACACAGCAGATTATTAACAACAACAGTGTTGATAGTCGCCAGTCAAGCGTTATAAGAGACAATACAACGAGAAACTCAACTAGTGCTCAAGTTAACCCAGAACGTAGAAAATCAATTAAAGACATGCATAATTCGGTTATACGCGGCCGGCTTTGGTCGGACCAACCAAATAATTCTAACATATCAGATAATGAAAGAAGCATAGATTTAACCGGAGCAGATCCGGAAGAAAATGTGGATAATGACATTTCCGGACCTCGGTCTGACTCGCCGGTTTTACCGGAAGTTGTGTTACCCTCTGCCTCGGATGACAGCGATATTGAGGTTGTGAAAATAGAAACCAATAGGTAAATACTTTTTCTTTTTTCTGTAGGTATCTTTTTAGTCAAAGTTTTTCTGTAACAGGACATTTTTACGTTCTATTTCAGAGGCTGGTACATATAAAGGACATTTTCGCCAATTAAAATTTGATAATGTTATACAGTTTTCCCCAAACTGTGACTTTACACCAGGATTTTAGTGTTCCCTTTGAACAGCTAATTATCACTTAAATTTTTCCCTAATTTAGGGGCTAGGATGCTGCCTTTATCAAACATCGAAAAAGTGCCCAGTGTAAGCTTTTATATGTAAGTGTACATTGATTGTGGGGAATATTTTGGAATGACGTTGTCGGTTGATCTGTCAAGCTGTTGACATGAAAACTGGTAGATTGTGGCACAGTCTACTTTTTCTGTTTTCAAGGGATTTGAAGGAAACTTTTGTAGACTTGGCAATAGCAATAGTGAGAATTTTAAACTCAAATTTGAATAGTGAATTTTTTATGATGCATTTGCATGCTACTACATAAATTCATTGAAGTCAAAGCTATGTAAGTAGCGTCATATACTAGTATCACATGTATGCAGGAATCTTCTTTGGACCAATTGGAAAGCACCCTAAAAAAACAACTGATACTGTGAGAATTTCAGATACGAACAAGGACAAGGGTCTTCACAGACAAAAACCCAACTGCACAATTTTTATTTTAAATAGGTGGGAAAAGTCCCTCGATAAGAGTCGATATGAGAAATTCAAAACAAAGGGTCCTCTGTTCCTGACTAGCTTCTTTTATCTTTAAATTTCCTTTCTCTGCAGTCTTGTTTGACATTTTCAACTTTTTCATAGAGAAAATAAACTCAAGGTACCAGTTGATGCTTTTGACATATAGAAACAAGGGATTAGTTGTGTTCATATTCTATCTAAATGACATTTTGTATTTTATTCTACTGATAGCTGTATAAAGTATTTTCGCTGTTTTCAGACCGCCTCGTAGACGTCAGGATCTGTCGAGCCGAGCTACGGTAGTGGTTGACCTGACAGAATCTGATGATTGCGATGATCATCACAAGCGGAAAGTTCTGGCATCATCAGCACCTGTTAGGGCAGACAGTATAATCTCAGCGCCAAGTTCGGTTGTGGAGCCAACGGTGCAAGCCATTGCGGAGGCTCCAATAAAGCCAAAATCGGAAAATTTACATGTCAAGGATAAACCTAAATCTTGCCAGAATGAAGTACCGGCGTCAAGACAGCGAGATAACATTCTGCCGGAGTTGCAGTCATGGATACCACCATCTTTGTCTTCATCACCCTTGGCAACCAGTGTTGAACAGCCGTCTACAGAAACGTCAGCTTTATAGAGGATTGGCCGAGCACACAAGACACCGTCGTGCCCACACCCAGCCAATTCCTCTGCATATGCCTGAGGAGATCTGTCCAAGGGTAACTGACTAACTCTATATTAGACATGAAAGAAATTTAACTTTCCCGTCAAACCTTTCTTAAATAATGTTATCATTGGTCAGATTTTAAATGGGAATTACTGATATCCAATAAAAAGCTGTATATCTAAGGCTGGGCCTAACAGTTGCTGGGTACAGTAAGTTCATTTCCTAGCCTAAACTCACCATTATACACAAGTTATTTAAGAGTAAAATAGTGTCTAGCCCTATTATATTTGATAGTTAACACTCAAGGGCCAGGGCCAAGGTCAAAGCTTTGAATAATTGGTTTCTTTAACTAGTGGGAGTAACGTTTTAACATAACAATTTCCTTACCCTAGCATACAATAGCCGAAACTACTCTTAGAAACATTTACATGTTTTGTAACTTAAAAGTTGCAGATATTTGAACAGAATGTGCTCAAACTTTATTGTATTTTCTACGTTATTCACAGCATGTACATCCTGGTTTCCAGCCTGTGTCTTGCAATGAACGAACCGAGAGGTCAGCTTGTAACCATAGCAACCAAAACCTTCCAACATCTGGACAGTGTCATCCACATAGTCATGTGCCGGCCATGTCCTCTTCACACGGGCATCATTTACCTACAGGTACTGAACACTGACCAATCTTGATTTCTGAAATGGACTCAACTGTTTTTGAGTTTGGATTATACCACTTTAAGTACACGGGGATAGTAAATGAAAATTTACCAAATGAACACACTGGAACTAATGAAATCATGAGTGCAGATCATGATCAGCAGGGAATTTTTTTTTGCATTGTTATTATAAAGGGTGCTTCGAGGGTGCCCTCTGGCGATTTTTTTTTAATTTGCACCAATTTTGCACACTTGTCCAAAACTGCAGAAATACATAAAGTGACATATGAAGTGTTATTGTCGCTGAAACAGAACAATTGCCACTAATGAGATAATCGCATTTTGGAACATTTATGGGAGTTAACCCTGCTGTTTCAAAAGTTGTTATAAAGAATTTTCTGCATTGTTGTTGATTTACGAAAGATAAAACATGCTTTCATATAACATACATGTTGGGAAACCTTTTTAACATAATTATACTGTTATCCAAAATGTTGCCATGGTAACGTCATGTATGAGTAAATTTGTTCTGAAATATATTTGATACCCTTCTGTCTGCAAAATGACAGCATTTATTCCAGGACACCAGGGTCACTTAGTACATGGAGTTCATAGAAACCACAGTGCACATGGAAGTCACCATGGTAACGGACATGGTCACCATGGCAACCATTCGCATAGTCATCACGGACATGGGTCACAGTCGGCTTCATGTGAGTTACTAAAAATAGATGGGGGTCACTGTAACTGTTTCGGCATTGAGACCTTAAATTCTTCAGCAAACATTGATTTACTTTAGTGTTTTCTTTAGAATTTTTTAAGTTAAAACCGAAAACTATTCCGTTCAAAGTGAGATACTGTGCTTTTAGTCCTTTTTTCATGAGGTTTTTATTTTCACAAATGGAGCATTTTTAACATTTCACTGAACTCGCGACTAATAGAAAATTTAAAATGTGTGAAATAAACAACTTGCGATGATAAAGTCTTATACAGTATGTCATGGAGTGTTATGTTAAAAAATACAAAGAATATTTACAGGCCAGCCAACTAAGTATAAAGTACATACACCAAAGATGGTCATTTATAGAAGGTGGATTTTAAAAACATGTTAAGCTGGTTGTTCAGGGCAGAACAGCAGGGGCTGGTTAAAGGGGTCTGTTCTCTCCCTTAAAGCTGCTCACTCTCGTTGAGTTGATTAAAAATTATTTTAAGAAAATGACACAGTAATACATAAAATATAAAACTAAATGCTTAAATCAACAATAGAAGTAAAAATCTAGGTAGGAATGGGCAAAAACCGATTGAAAATGCTGGTTTTACAGCACCGCTACACTAAATGTTTTTAGTGAAATTTCAAAAGCGTTTGCAATGATTTATTATTTGGTAGCGTAGTATTTCAAATCAACAGATATACTTTACAGGAATTTATACTGGAACCTTTTTATATGACTATATGTTCTAAAACATGTTATTTTCATACAGTTTAAAGATACTTATTTTTTCACCAAAATCTGAGAGCGAGCAGCTTTAAGGCTGACTAGTTAAACAGTTCCATATGTTTCAGGTTCCTGCAGTCGAGGATCACACCCTCACAGCCACGTGCATCAGGGTCCGGCATCTCACCATCCAGCACGTGCCCACATACATCACCACCACTATCACCCGGCCCCATTCCACATTCCTCCTTCGCCGTTCCCGCAATTGAACACACCGCATCTTGTACGCCCGACGATTCATCATCCACAGATGCAGCAACAAGACTCCCAGCGGCTTTTCGACTTGATGAGAGCCCAGATGCAGCATGCCCAGCTTGTACAGGGCCCCAATCTTTTACAGGTTGGTATTTGTGTACAATATTTAGTCTCGTTTGTTTCTGGTTACAAAGTTCACACAGGTCTGGAAAAGTTTACGGAAGAAGTTTACAAGTTTTATCATGGAAAAGTTAAGAGATTTCAGAAAACTAGATTTTTTGTAAAACTTGAACTATGTAATGGTTTTGTTTTTACTCTCATATTGTAATAGTTCCTTCACTGTAGTTAAACATGTAAATTTTCATATATTTTTGTATTTCCATTACTTTTTAGATTCCACCCCACAGTCTGGTAGAAGCCCAGCCCACCCTGCCTCACCCCCAGAACTCATGCGCGATGGAGGGAGCCCGAGTCCAGGGAAATCCACCCCAACCAGCCAACACCCACCCTGCTCAAAGGTAACTAATTAGACAAAATGTAAGAAGTCCATGTATGAGGTGTTGTTATTTTGCTACTTCTGTGTTGCCTAAAGTTAGAATCACTATCATTTGTAATTTTGGCCAAATGCCCTGCATTTCAAATGAATATAAATTTTCATATTGTATTGTAAAAAAATAAAGTCATTTAAACACACCTGACACAAAGTGCCAGGATTAACTGTTGGGATCACTCACCGTCTGTCATACATCCAGCATTTCCTTCAAACATCTCTGAAACCACTGGGTCATATTAATGACACTTGGCTGGGATGTCAAAGGTGTTCAAAGAATGCTATTCCATGCAGATTTCAGGTTGCTATGGCAACAAAAAGCAAACACTCTAAAAATCCTTTTCTCAAACACCAGAGGGCCTAGAGCTTAGATATTTGGCATGAAGCATCGATTGCCTAGTGGACCTCTACCAAGATTGTTCAAATTATAGACGGGGGAAGGCCTAAAGCTTAGATATTTGGCATGAAGCATCAATTGCCTAGTGGACCTCTACCAAGATTGTTCAAATTATAGACACCCAGGTCAAAGTTGTCAGTTCCTGGGATGAAATTGTTGACCTTGTGTTATTTCCATATTGGCCCTCTTGTTTTAAACCTAGTCCAGATTATGGGCTCTGAGATCCTCAATTTCTGTTATATGTCTGTACTGAAAAAGGCTTTGATATTTGGAATTTCAGGCCTGAAAATACTTGGTCAATAACAAGCTTTTTGATAGTTGAAATGTAATAATTGAAATTTATGTTTTTCCATTTTTCAGTACCCCACAGGTGCCCCCTCAACACCAGCATTTACATCACCACCTGCACCATTACCACCATGCCAGTGTACCAGGCCTGCACCCCTTTGCCGTTCCTGGAATGCATTATGGAGTTCCGGTTATGGTAAGTTTTGTTTCGAAGCCAGTATTTGATATATACTACATGTACACTGAAAACAATGATTCCTATATTTAACTGCAAAAGAAATTTTATATACTACATGTACACTGAAAACAATGATTCCTATATTTAACTGCAAAAGAAATTTTAAAATTTGGGAAGTTGATGAAACTGGGAATGCAATGAGCATTTTTAGCTCGACTATTCGGAGAATATGGAGAGCTATTACAGTCACTTGTGCGTCGGCGTCGGCGTTGCTTCTTTGGTTAAAGTTTTGCCTGCTAAGTACTATCATGCACATATCTCAGTAACCACTTATGATACTGACTTGAAACTTTGTTCATGTCTGTAGGGGTGTCATACAATCAAGTCAGATAACTCTTGTGTAAATTTAGTACAAATTATGGCCCTTGTTTGACTTTGAAAATTTGGTTAAAGTTTTGCCTGCTAGGTACTGTCATGCACATATTTCAGTAACCACTTATGATATTGACTTGAAACTTTGTAAATGTCTTAAGGGGTGTCACACAGTCAAGTCAGATAACTCTTGTATAAATTTAGTGCAAATTATGGCCCTTGTTTGACTTTTGAAAATTTGGTTAAAGTTTTGCCTGCTAGGTACCATCATGCACATATCTCAGTAACCACTTATGATATTGACTTGAACTTTGTTACTGTCTTAAGGGTGTCACACAGTCAAGTCAGATAACTCTTGTTTAAATTTAGTACAAATTATGGCCCTTGTTTGACTTTTGAAAATTTGGTTAAAGTTTTGCCTGCTAGGTACTATCATGCACATATTTCAGTAACCACTTATGATATTGACTTGAAACTTTGTAAATGTCTTAAGGGGTCACACAGTCACACAGGCAAGTCAGATAACTCTTGTATAAAATTTAGTGCAAATTATGGCCCTTGTTTGACTTTTGAAAATTTGGTTAAAGTTTTGCCTGCTAGGTACTATCATGCACATATCTCAGTAACCACTTATGATATTGACTTGAACTTTGTTACTGTCTTAAGGGGTGTCACACAGTCAAGTCAGATAACTCTTGTTTAAATTTAGTACAAATTATGGCCCTTGTTTGACTTTGAAAATTTGGTTAAAGTTTTGCCTGCTAGGTACTATCATGCACATATCTGAGTAACCACTTACGATATTGACTTGAAACTTTGTTCATGTCTTTAGGGGTGTCACACAATCAAGTCCGATAACTCTTGTTTAAATTTAGTACAAATTATGGCCCTTGTTTGACTTTGAAAATTTGGTTAAAGTTTTGCCTGCTAGGTACTATCATGCACATATCTGAGTAACCACTTATGATATTGACTTGAAACTTTGTTCATGTCTTTAGGGGTGTCATACAATCAAGTCAGATAACTCTTGTATAAATTTAGAACAAGTTATGGCCCTTGTTTGACTTTTTGAAAATTTGGTTAAAGTTTTGCCTGCTAGGTACTATCATGCACATATTTTAGTAACTACTTATGATATTGACTTGAAACTTTGTTAATGTCTTAAGGGGTGTCACACAGTCAAGACAGATAACTCTTGTTTAAATTTAGTGCAAATTATGGCCCTTGTTTGACTTTGAAAATTTGGTTAAAGTTTTGCATGCAAGGTACTATCATGCACATATTTTAGTAAGGACTTATGGTAGTTATATCAAACTTAGAAATAGTGTTCAGGGGTACATTTTGTATCGAACAATTAATTTACCAAAAATTAAATATATAGTGATAGATGTTGACTTTTTTATGATTCAACTTTCCTAGTTTATACTTTATAGTTAGCAGAATTTTGTTTTGCTATTATACTGATAAAAGTTTTGTTTTATTAGCAAACACCCACAATAGTCGAGCTTGCTGTCTTATGGACAGCTTTTGTATATTGTATAATTCAAGTACCTGTGTTTGCCTTTACAAGGCTAGTGAAAATAAGTAGGCATTTATCAGTAGTATGGTCTGAGTGGTTTATAACTGTGCATCAGGACAACAAAGAGTTGTTTATCAGACGAAAAGGGTGTTATATACTAACATGACAAGAGATTATGAAAAGTGAATAAATGCAAAGCGTTATTTTCTATGCAGATATTTATTTTACGTCATGCGACACAAGTGTTATGTCATATTGACGGCATATCGTTACCCACGTTGTTTATGGCATAATAAACCATGATTGTCCTACTATTGATCAATACAGAGACATAATCGTGAGTCAATGTTAGAATGGTGTTTTGCTTGTTCTCTTACTAGACAATCACCAAGGCTGTTCAGAAACCTGTGTTTCAGATGAATGTTACCAAAACCTGATTGATGGTTGATGATGACGATGAAGATGGTGATTTAGTAGTAAATGATTGCAATGATGAAGAATTCTGCGTAGTGAGCAGAAAGAAATGAATTTTGATTATTTAAATTACATTTTATTTTAGTTAGAAAAGTTTTTTTTCTTCTACAGAGGCCATTCCCAGAATTCCCTGCGCTGCCAGATTTCCCAGCATTCCCTCCTGTTCCTCCATCATTTGGCAACATGCCAAGGAACATCCAGATGCGTCTGCAGCTTGGAAGAATGATGTTCAATCCTCATAGACCACCAACATATGAGGTAACACTGAACATTCTCAGTTTGTTTTTGAAAGACATTATATTACAAGAGATGCGCGAATGATTAGAAAAAAACTGTAAGAGTATTAGATTGAAATAGGTACTTCTTTAATTGCTCTGGCTTTTTGATGTATAAGCTGCAATGGTTCAGTGGTTACTGGTGGTTATGACTAAAGGTTCCCAGGTTCAAATCCCATCCGGAGCAGAAAGTCTGTTTCTTTGGCAAAGACACTGATGCCACATGTGCTTCATTCCATCCATGTGTAAATGAGAAGCAGTGATGAAAAATTTGCTGTCTCTCTCCCTCCCTCTTTTTCTCTCTCTCTCTCTTTCTCTCTCTTTTTTTCTCTCTCTCTCTCTCTCTCCTCTCGCACGCATGTGTGATGACATTGGGGTAGCATGCCATTTAAGGGGGCACAGACGGTTTGTTTTCCCCCTCGATTTGGAATGAGTTTTTAAGAGCAATTGAATAAGCTACAGAGTCTTTCTTTGTAATCAAAATAAATGTGAAACAAAAAAAGAGAGTGGAACGGATGACCAACAACTGTATTATGTTTAACGATGGATTAATTCACCTAGTTTTGACCCAACAAAGATATTGTTTGGCAAAAATGAAATAAAGATGGATAAACTAACTATGTTTTATCTGTGAAAAATTCTCAGTTTGCTATTGGGATATGAAAAGATAGGTAAAGCAGAATAAGAACATTGTAAAGTTTGCTATAGAATGTGTTAAAGATGATATCGTCTGTCTTCAGGAGTTGTTACATCTGGAGGAACGTCTGGGAAACGTGAACCGTGGTGCTAGTCAAGAAACGATAGAGCAGTACACATTGCCGCATAAATACAAGAAGGTACGTACATGTGTGCTTATTTTTGGCCTTATTTGGATTTCAGGCATTGGAGTTAGCAATTTCAGGCCTGAAAAATCGTGGCCGTAGCATGCCTGATGTTTTGCAAACCAATTTTCAGACTTCTTAATGTTCACATTTTGATAATGTCTAACTAATTTTCCAAATGTTTTGGCATATAGCATTGTGAAGTGAACCTCTACCAATTGTGTTAAAATCATGACCCCCCAGGATGAAATTGACTCTTCCTATGGTGTGATTGTTGACCTTGTATTATAGTCAATGGTAGCCAGATGAGCGATAAAGGGTGATCTTGGCCCTCTAGTTTGTAATATATTATGACTTGTGTTGTTTTAGATGAAGAGGATAAATGATGAGGAGGAAGACGGGGAAGATAATCACATGGAGAAATGTACGATCTGTCTCAGTGAGTTTGAGGATGGTGAAGATGTCAGGTACGTACAGATTACATTCAAGTCCCATTTAGCACTTTCGATACAGTAAAGTTCCGCTATTTAGATCACTTGATATTATGACTGCCCTCGATATTAAGACCAAACATTTCGGAACCAAATGGCAAACTTAACAGGAATAAGGTCTTGATAAAAAGGCAGTTTCGTTATTAAAGACCACTATATGCTGGTCTGAAAGGGTGGTTTTATTTCAGGAGTTGACTGTACTCTTATATAGATGTATAAATTTACAGATAGAAATTTAGAATGCATCACAAAATACTTGCAACTTTTTACCAGAATGCATCACAAAATACTTGCAACTTTTTACCAGAATGCATCACAAATACTTGCAACTTTTTACCAGAATGCATCACAAATACTTGCAACTTTTTACCAGTCTCTGTCTTCAGTGGTTACGGTCACTACTGAACCTCTTGGTGATTGATGACTATTGGTTGGACCGTTGAAGTGTCACTGCCGACCGAACTTAATACAGTCAAACCTGGCTTGACATTGTGGTTTCTTAAGACAGGTGGTCTTTTTATGTGGGAAAGACTATGATTGTTTGAAATCTCAACGGTGTTATTTAAACTGGTCGCATAAATCAGGATGTAAATTAACTCGGGTGATGGTAAAGACAGGTCCGACTGTAAATGTGTTAAAGTTGACAGTTTCTGGTGAAAAATGGGATCATAGTACAGGACCCAGTTGTTTGAAACTTTAACCAGATGTTAACCTAATAGTGGATTAACTTTTAGGATTTTATTTCTCCATTGATCGAATTATTGAAACAGATGTATTTATTCCAGTAGATAACTAAAAGCTCTTTATAGTAAAATAAAAATATCAAACTTACACTTAGTCTTGTGATTTTGCCAAGAATTATATTTTGAATAAAAATTTAAGAGGTTGAATAAAAGTTTCAAGCAACTGGTTCCTGGTCTCTTAACTAGGTCAATCACACCCAAGATTTCATTGGTCGCCGTGATTGACCTACTTTTTGGCAACCAATCAAATCACTCTTTGGCTGATACTGGCTTGAAATTGCAGTCAGGTAAATCTCTCCCATTTTGGACACAGAAAAACACTTTTGATAGGTATAGGCAGGTCTCATCCACAAATACAAGCTAATATAGTTGCTCTTATGGATGGACCTTTATAAAATGTGCTTCAAATCAGATCAAAAGTCCTGGTCTCTTTTCTAGGAATAATTGCTATGTGCTAAATAAATTGTTGACATGGGTTTTAAAACCTCAAGAAAAAAAGTTAATCTGAAATTATTTTCCAGGAGGTTACCGTGTATGCACCTGTTCCATATCGTTTGTGTCGATCAGTGGCTCGGGATGAACAAAAAATGTCCAATCTGCCGAGTTGACATAGAGGCGGGGTCTAAAGACCAGGGGGCGGCGGCTTCTGGTTCTGGTGAATGCTGATTGGCTCATCTTTGGATGGTCAATAATTTATTGGTTGCTTACCTTTTGTAAAGTGATATGTGATTGGTCAATATGCAAGTCATGTGATTTCTACTGGTAAATTGTTGCTTGATCTACAAAGGAAGTGAAAAAGTGTTTTCAAGCATGAAAGCCCAGCAGAAGATGAGGTGATGGCAACCAAGCGAGTAAAGAAATGTAATATTTATATGATTTAGAGTTATTTGTGTTTGTTTATTTGAAGTAGTTGAGAGCCAGTAAAGCTTATAGCTTGAATATATACATGTACCTGTGATGGACAGGTAAGAAATGCATTTGTGTTGTTGATGTCAATCATGTATACAAATTTACCTGTTTATAATCACATGATATTTCCTCAGTATATGAAAGATCAAAGTATGTCACATTTTTCTAGATGTTTACAGTGTTATTTGTTACGGGATTTTTTTTTCTATTTACCTCTTTAAAAAAATAGGTTGCCATGGTTACGGATGGCCTTTCTTATTTACTACCTTTATCATGTATCGATTTACGCTTCTTTCAGGTAAAACAAAATTGTTTCTTCTAAAGGTTGTATAAGAAGTAATTATTTTTTAAAGTATTAATATCCATCATCTGTACAAACAAAAATTTCATCACTTTTTTGCTGCCATATTTGACCTATTAAGTGAATTAACTTTTCATATTTAGCCAGGTCTCTGCTGCTTCTTTTTTCCATTGAAAATTGCACCGAAATGTTTCATAACAAATGCACGTTTTAGAAATTTGCATTCCATTATGTCTCTAGTTAAAATGGTGGAATTGATGTGTCATGTATATTGAGTGGAAGTTGACCTTCTGTAACTGATATTTTGACATTTCATTTTTACCTTGTTGGGAAATTGCATTTTTATCTAAGATGAAAATAGCGTTTTTATTTTTGATGGAAGTTGCATTTTTATTTTAGATGGAAATTGCAGTTTCACTTAAATGGAAATAGAATTTTTTAATGGAAATTTAGACATTTTGTCTTACAGGAATTGTATATTTATCGAAGTGGGAATTGCATTTTCATCGTTTGAAATTGTAGCATTATGTTGATGGAAATTGCATATTTATCTTGGATAAAAGTTGAAATATAATCTCAAAGTCTGGAAAAAACAAGATTTTTGCACGGGTAGTTAACAATTTTGAACCATTCATTCTACAGATTTTTGTAAATACAACATTTTTCATATGCAAATTATTGATTCACCTTTCAATATTAAAAAAACTATTATTACTTAGTGAGTATTGTTAGATTTATTCCTTGAAATATATTCTTGAAAACTACCAATTTTGTGAAACCAGTGCAAGTTCACACAGCAATATCATATACTGTATATTCGAAAGTCGTCATTTACACAGGGTAATATTATATGTAGTCATTTAAATGTTGTTTCTTTAACCATTGTCGCATTTCCCCTCCGATTTCCCTATCGACCTGCATTTCCCCTCCGTATCTGCATTTCCCCTTTGTATCTTTACAGCAGAAGTAGTACACAACTGCAAAAAGAAGCTGTGAACCAGTATATTGCAACCAGTAAAAAAAAAGATAATACCGTTGCAAATATGAAAATTACAAAACAGTTAACTCTGTATTTTAACGTGATATCACATATTCACTCACCTGACTTTTGAAGCAACTAAAACTTTGCCATAGAGAAGAAGCTTTGCTCCTGTTGTCAAAATTTACCATACTTTCTGGCTGATAGGTGTCAAGTACATACAGTCACGTGTCAACTGAAATACTGTTGAAATGGGCATTAAACACTAAGGGAAAAAAGTATTAAGTGTTTAAGGAAGTTAGGTGGATTAGTATGTTATTTAACCTAAATCATGCAGACACAAAGTTAGGTGGATTAGTATGTTATTTAACCTAAATCATGCAGACACATTATTTACATTGTTTACGTAATTACTGTTTAAATACTACACATTAAAGTCCTGGGATCACATTTACAAGTAGCTCTAATTTTATCAAAAAAGATGTCTTACTGACAGAAATGACCTTTATTTGTACCCAAATATTCTTAACTTTCTTTTAAATCAATATGTACATATAAGAAATATTGCACAGTATTTCTTTCAATGATACTGCAAAAAAACAAGAAAGGCTTTCTGACAACTCTTTTACTTGAAGAAAAAGAAAGGCAAATGTCTAATTTGTTTTAGAGTGAATAGAACATAGTTCTATCATTATACTATCAATGAATTTATGTTACTATATCAGTAAATTCAAGGTGATCCAGGGACTTTAATAATGTCAGTTTTTATTAGTTATGCACAAGTATGATGCATTTCAATCTCAGATTTCTGTAACAATTAAAACCTTTTCTTTGCACATAGAAGACACTACCATACAAAAGCCAAAACTTTGTGTAAAGTTGATGTTTTTGATATGAAGTACATGTTTGTAGTAATCAAAGGATTTCACCGATCTCGTTTCTTTGCTAAGGTCTGTAAACTTTCCTCTGAGATTAATGTAAAATCTCTGGCTTTTTGATTGGCTGAAAATTTGCTCCTCAAAGAAATCTTGAATCGGAGTCAAGATATAGAAACAAAAGATAAAAATAACCAATCACAATCAAGAGATAGAAACAACCAATCAGAACCAGGAGATAAAAATAACCTATCGAATCAGGCGTTAGAAATAATTAATTAGAATTAAGAGATAGATATAACCAATCAGAATAATAGGATAGAAATAACCAATCAGATTCAAGAGATAGAAATAACCAATCAGAATCATATGATAGAAATTACCAATTTGAATCAGGAGGTAGAAATAACCAATCAGAATTAAGAGATAGAAATAACCAATCAGAATCATATGGTAGAAATAACCAATCAGATTCAAGAGATAGAAATAACCAATCAGAATCATATGATAGGAATAACCAATCAGAATAAAGAGATAGAAATAACCAATCAAAATCAGGAGATAGAAATGACTAATCAGTCAAGAGATAGAAATGACCAATCAGTCAAGACATAGAAATGACCAATCAGCCAAGAGATAGAAATGACCAATCAGAATCAATAAATAGAAATGACCAATTAGAATCTAGAGATCAGAATCATGGGATTTGACACTGAACTCAGAGAAGTTTGATAAAAAATAGACCCAGGTGATTTATTGTTCCATTGTTATACATGTATATGTATAACTGTTTTGCCTTGTATTTAAATGTCTAGTACTGATTATAAAAGTGTTGACTTTATTTCTCCTTTGTTTCTTTGTGGTTCAAGCTTGCAGTTTAGTGTTCAATTTATTTATACTATAATTAAAATGCAGCAAAGTAGCTTCTACCCTGAAATTATTATAAATGTATGGTTTGTTTACATCTGCTTCAAAAAATTTAAGTTAAAAAAAAAAACTTGATTTTTTTGTTGAATAAATACTGTGGTCTTGGTGAAAACTTGCCAAGATATTTCTCTTGGATGTCATAAAGACATAATGCATGGTTTCTGTGGAGATTTAGAAAACTATTTTTAAAAAAGGTAGAATCCCAGTGGCAGTTGAATAAATTGATTTTGAAATGTGTGAATTACTGACCGGCCTGCCTTTGAGGACCGGTGCAAGTTCATGGGAATTTTTTACCAAGAATGTGTTGACATTTTTGTTACTTATAACGTAGGGGAAAGAACTATACCTCAATGTGGTTGTGTCTTTTCTGTTTTATCTAGCTTAATTATTTAACCTGCAGTTGACACACTTGTTCTTTTAAATGATTACATTTCTTATTGATATATTCCTGTTTATTCCTGTTAATATTAAAACTTTACTTGTCTTAATGATGTAATTTTCATTTGCTTTCTTTGTTTTTGACTGTTCAAGCGTATTTATTTTATTTATAGAGAAAAAATTCTTGTAAAGAATGTTAAAAATTTGTATATATATATAATATGACACTATTTTTACAAACAGTTGTCTTTTTTGTTGTGCTATTAAGTACATTTTGCAGCTTGTTGCAAAACAAATGTATCTATTTTTCTGATTATTTTGTATCTGATAGAACTGTTTGGCACTCTGCCAACCTATTTTAAATAATTCAGTGCATTAATTTGTTGAACACAATCAACTTTATTGTATGTGTGAGTTATTTGTGATTAGTTATAATGGAAGAAAGTTTATTAATACTTGAAGATTGTAAGATTGAAAATTAATTAAAGCACAGAAACTTTAATTAATTAATTAATACTGAAATAAAATAAATTGATTAATGCTGGCAAGCTATCCATTAATTAATTTTGTTGGACTGTCAATTAATTCTTATGAACTGTCAATTAATTAATGACCAAAGACTAAATTAATGATCACAGACTGTCAATTCATTAATGACCAAAAGACTATTAATTAATTGACAGTACGTAATCATTAATTAACAGTCTTTATTAACAGGTAAATTCGTAGATATTTTAATATTATAATACAGATAGAATGTTGAAAGTTTTATTCAAGGTGAATGGTTCTCATTTTTCCTCTTTGACATTTGCAGGAAGAGAATTTTAATGACTTGATGAATTTTTATGGGGTGTGTAGGAAATGCCAAAATATTTCAATGCTGTGTTTGCTTATATTTCTTATGTATACTTAACCAATTATGATGTTTAATTAAGGTAGGGACTGTTGTGGTTGGATTTTTCTTAAGATTTTCTTGTTTGTATTACAAGTCATCAAATATAGATTACAGTTACTGTTTCACAATGTTTTAAAGTTCATGCATATTTAGACTGCACTCCTAAGATGTTTTCTGAAACAGACTTTAGTCTCAGGCTGCAATCGTAAGATGTTTTCTGAAACAGACTTTAGTCTCAGAGTGCACTCCAAAGTTGTTTTGAAACAGACTTTAGTTCTCAGAGTGCACTCCCAAGATGTTTCTGAAACAGACTTTAGTCTCAGACTGCACTCCCAAGTTGTTTTCTGAAACAGACTTTAGTCTCAGACTGCACTCCTAAGATGTTTTCTGAAACAGACTTTAGTTCTCAAACTGCACTCCTAAGGTGTTTTCTGAAACAGACTTTAGTCTCAGAGTGCACTCCTCAAGTTGTTTTCTGAAACAGACTTTAGTACTCTTCAAAGTTGTTTCCCTATATAGACTATACTGTAAATTTCTATAATTCCTGGTATTTGATGTTGTACTGATGGCCCCCTGTATATTTGTGCACCTTATTTGAGCACATTAGTACCAAAATAGAGAAAGTTCATACTATCTTTGTGACAGTTCATACTGTTTTTGTGACACCAAAATAGAAAGTTCATACTCTCTTTGTGACATTTCATACTATCTTTGTGACACCAACATAGAGAAAGTTCATACTATCTTTGTGACACCAAAATAGAGAAAGTTCATTCTATCTTTGTGAAAGTTCATACTATCTTAGTGACAATGAAAACAGAGAAAGTTCATACTATCTGTGTGACAGTTCATTCCAGCATTGTGACACCAAAATAGAGAAAGTTCATACTATCTTTGTGACACTGAAAATAGAGAAAGTTTATACTGTCTTTTTGGCATCAAAATAGAGAATTCACACTGCCTGTGTTCATATCTAAAGTGGACATATCTGTTGTAAAGTTCCTGTAAGCAAACCGCCCTGTAGGTTCAGTCTAAAGTGTTCTTACGATTGAAATAGATATGAGTTTAGTGAGCCCTGTCACATGTGAAATTTTTAAACACATTTAAAAGATTTCTTGATAGTTTAGGAAATATTTTGGTGTTAATATGTCGAGTGGGAATAAGACCGAGGGCAAATATTTTTGAGGACGAATCTTCAGGAGCAGTGTATCAGCATTGTTTCGTACGTCTGCTAACCAGTTGCAAATTAGTACCTAATTATTTACGAGTAATATTAGGCACTCGTTAGATTTATATTAGAAGGGTCTGTTACACTAATGTGTTTTTTGCCAGCCATATTTGGTCCAATAAATGCTTTTCCTCTTGTTAACAAAGGTAACCGGATAATTGTTATATTTTTATTGGCTTGAGTTGCAATGTTGCTAAAAACTTGTCCTGTTGCAATAAACAAATAATTGTATATATAAAACTATATGTATAGATTATATCATAATATTTTTAGATTGGTCGCGTATTGTTGCATTTTTCGTAGTTGTTATATATGTTTAAATATCTTAATTGGGTCGTAAGTGAAGACTTTCTTTGAAACATTGATTATTTTGATATATAGATAATAAGATATTTATTTTTGTCAATCTAAGTGTAGTAATTTAACCAGTGTTTTTGTTTTTGCCTTTTGATTGGAAATGCGTTTAAAATACTTGTTTTATGATATTTACAAGAGAGCATGCTGGGTAATTGAATATAAATTATTTCAGTAAAACGTGTATTGCCAGAGAGCATGCTGGATAATTGAATATCAATTTTTACAATAAAACCTATATTGCAAGAGAGCGTGCTGGATAATTGAATATCAATTATTTCAGTAAAACGTGTATTGCCAGAGAGCATGCTGGATAATTGAATATCAATTATTTCAGTAAAACTTGTATTGCCAGAGAGCATGCTGGTTAATTGATTATAAATTATTTCAGTAAAACTTGTATTGCCAGAGAGCATGCTGGGTAATTGAATATCAATTTTTACAGTAAAACTTGTATTGCCAGAGAGCATGCTGGATAATTGAATATAAATTATTTCAGTAAAACTTGTATTGCCAGAGAGCATGCTGGGTAATTGAATATCAATTTTTACAGTAAAACTTGTATTGCCAGAGAGCATGCTGGATAATTGAATATAAATTATTTCAGTAAAAACTTGTATTGCCAGAGAACATGCTGGGTAATTTAATATAAATTATTTCAGTAAAAACTTGTATTGCCAGAGAGCATGCTGGATAATTGAATATAAATTATTTCAGTAAAACTTGTATTGCCAGAGAGCATGCTGGGTAATTGAATATAAATCATAACAGTAAATCTTGTATTGCCAGAGAGCATGCTGGGTTATTGAATATAAATAATTACAATCAAACCATTAATTGAATATAAAGCACTACAGTCAGATCTGTATACAATGTCCACTGGTCAGAAGTATCTGAAGTTTTCTTGGTTTGGGGATTGTCTTAGGGCACAGGTGTTTCCACTCTACATAGAGTTAAAGATGGTATTATTTTCGTCCAACTGTTTTTTTGTTTTTTTTAAAGGTTTTTCTCAGTTTTGGAAATGGTGTTTATCACAGTTTGACTGTAATGTATATAACTCTGTGGTTGTTCAGGCTGATCATGATCTACACTTGTTTCAAAGATTGGAAAAAATACTGTAATGGAAAAAAGCAGACGGTATTTCAAAACTAAACTGCGAACTGCTTACTATTAAGATCTATGTTTTTTTCAAAGTCTTGAAAATCAGTGAAAACTTAAGTTTTATCATGTTTTTCTGTTCTTTGCAAGATGTATTTTAATTACTCTGACTAGGAAATGCAGTTTTCTATGTCCTGACACTTAATACACATGAATGCTTTCAAAACACAATAAACTGTTGTGTAAAATTTTGTATTTCAAAGTTTAGATTTTTCTGTAGGAGTAGATTTTAAATGATTGCCATGGTATTAATCCAAGAGCTTTCTGTTAATCTGTGTGCACTAAAATTTTAGACTGTGTACTGCTTGTTGGTAAATTAGACTGTGTCCCAACATAAGTCTGTTAACTGTTTCGTGGTGACTGTACACTGACATTAGACTGTCTCCAGGCATTAGTTTGTTTACTGTTTTTTGGTGACTGAACGCTGACATTAGACTGTCTCCAGGCATTAGATTGCTTACTGTTTTTTGGTGACTGTATGCTGACATTAGACTGTCTCCAGGCATTGGATTGCTTACTGTTTTTTGGTGACTGTATGCTGACATTTGACTGTCTCCAGGCATTAGGTTGTGTACAGTTTTTTATGACTATGCTGACATTAGACTGTCTCCAGGCATTAGATTGTTAACTGTTTTTTGATGACTCTACGCTGACATTAGATTGTCTCCAGGCATTGGATTGTTTACTTTTTTTTGGTGACTGTATGCTGACATTAGACTGTCTCAAGACATCAGGTTGTTTACTGTTTTTTGGTGACTGTACGCTGACATTAGACTGTCTCCAGGCATTAGGTTGTGTACAGTTTTTTGGTGACTGTATGCTGACATTAGACTGTCTAAAGGCATTAAATTGTTACTGTATGGTGACATTAGACTGTCTCCAGACATTAGATCGTATTCTGTTTTTTTGGTGACTGTACGCTGACATTAGACTGCCTCCAGACAATAAATTGTTACTGTACGCTGACATTAAACTGTCTCCAGACATTAGATTGTGTACTCTTTTTTTTGGCGATTTACACTCACATTAGACTGTCTCAACCTTAGACTGTGTACTGTTAGTAAATGACTGTTCACTGACATTAGACTGTGTCAAGACATAAAATTGTTTACTATTTGTTGGTGACTTACATTGACATAAGACTGTGTCCAGACCTTAGACTATGTACTGTTTGTTGGTATGCTTGACTGTACTGACGGTAGACCATGTACAATAGACTGTGTACAATAGACCATGTACAATAGACTGTGTACTGTTCTTAAGGGTATAAGGGCTCTTTTTCATGTACTTTTCTCTGCTTAGATATTACAGACTTGGACATATTATAGAACAGACATTGGAAGTGGATATAAACGCTGAAGTAGCGGGGTGGGGGTTATGTTATTTTTTCCTCTTTGTTTCCAGATTGGTGCTGGTGTGCCAAGATTTAGACAATTCCCTATTGGTCTACAGGAAGCTTCCAGTGTCCACTATACAGTACCTGTCTGGTTGTTTTGGAGACAGCTTGTATTCATAGAGTTTAGATTTTTGATCTATGTACAAACTTGAATCCCTTTAATCAAGAAATCAAAGCCCAAAATGCTTCTACAGACAACTCCTTTTAAGACAAAATTTACATATCGAGACTCCGGATGTTCAAGGGATTTTGGTCCCGCAATCAAATTCCATGTATTGTCAACTTGTTAAGTGAGTGCGAAAGTCGCCGACGGATCAAAGGTGCGGCGGGTCAAAGCAAGGGTGAAACGGTCATGCCAATCACACGTGTCGTAATGATGTGTTTGTTTTTCATGGATTTACTTTAATTGCTGGTGACTTCGTGAATTAATGATGAAAAAGCGGAATTACTTTAAAGACTTAACTTATTTGAGAGGTTAAATGATAATAGTGATTTGGTTATATAAAAAAAGATGATTTCTGAACGAATATATCAGTCTTTAAATATTTTGTTTTGTAGTTAGATGCTGTTCTTGTACGAATGTTCTGACTTCCGGTTCAAGAAACGCTACTTTCACTTCCACCCGACGCGACTTTCGTTCTCGGCCGATACAAGTATGTAGAGTGCTTGATATTTATTAATAAGACTGTTTGGGTATAAGCAGAAATAAAAGTAATAAAATGAATTTGTGTTCCAAGTTCAGGGAAAATTTGCACAATAAAAAAATACAAATAGTGTCTGTCTTGAAAACAGGGAATTTTGTGCACTATTCGTCCATATACGTAAAAAAAACAAACAACTAAAAGCCCCTCCTCTTACCTCGAACTTCGTTTATCTCGAAGTAAAAGGTCTGGTCCCTTGAAATTCGAGATAACGAGAGTCAACTGTATTTTACCTTAAACAGAATTTTTACTAACATTGAATGTTGTGACTAGTCAAGAATGCTTTCATATTACACAGTAGAATTTTTCCTCCACACAGAATTTGTCTACTTTCCTACCAAATGAAGGAAATTTGCTGTAGACTTGGGTACATTTTGCCAAAAAAACTTGTTGATTATGCATCAGTTTGTAATTACTGTCAGGTTAACTTACATTATTTGAGGCATTTATTCTAATATCCCAGAGCGGCGGTTGTTGGTGATTGCATTGATCTACTTCATTGCTGTTCTTTGGTCAATTTTTAGCAGATGCTTGATCAGTGTAATATAGAAGCTTACTCTCTCCAATACAGAAGCTTGATTTTGATCTGTGTCATGTAAGGGTATGTTTTGAAGCTAAGCCTAAGCCAAAAGTTTTAAGTGAGCTATTATGACTGTGGCCTTTCATTTGTCTGTTCTGTATTTTTTGCAATAGTGGTTTAGAGTCACTGTTACCTCTCATAGATTGAGGGTCTAGGTTCGAGCCCTGTTACCGAGCATTTCTCTTTACATGAGAAAGTTGGTATTTCTTATGCAGGATAGGATTGTTAGATAAACTGCCTGTCTGTCAGAATACAATTGAAACTGGTATTTATAAAACAAATTTCCTCAGGCGAGTGATAGGGCGATCTTGTCCTCGGCACCCACATTGAAATATGCTCTAAAATATAGACATTCGTTTTTGGGCTTTGGAGCTAAAGATCTGCCCATTTATGCATGAAAAAGGGCAATTACAGTTTTAAATCTATTAATTTTTATGTTTCAAAAGTTGGCCAGTAAAATAAATGAAACAATTTTAAGAAACATTTGAAATATGTCTATAGAAATGTGTCAGTTTTCTAAATAAGGCAAACAGTTTGCTATTTTGCCCAACTGGCAATTTATTGAGAATAAATAGATACACATATAGCCTGTTTCCTCATTTATGTAGGACAGTTAGCGTAAAACAGCTGTGCGTGTTATTTAATCAGGGGAGTTTATTTGTTTTTTTCAAATTGTGCTTGGACAACCTTGAAGACTTTCTTTGTTTGGCAGAGCTTTTTCAGACGGGGAGAGAGGGGTTCTATTTTACTTAACTGTGCAAGTTTTAAAGAGTCTGTTATATATCAGTTGAAAGGGAAGTGGTAAATGTAAAAAGCTCCAGGTTTGCTCCTGAAAGCTTGGATTTGGATTATTTTAAAATCATTTAAGTTGAACTTTATTTTATAGACCTCTGAAACAGTTTGTGCAAGTGGTGGTCAAAAAGAAAAGGGAGATTACTCATGAAAGTAACTAACTGTTGTAAATGGTGGTGTAATTCAAAAGGGAGAGAACTCATTCCAGATAAAATTCAAAAGATAAGGTGTAGTTAAACAAAGGAAGTTTTCAAGGTTAGTTTTGGACCATTTTATCTCACTTTAATACCTCATAGTTTAGTTTTTATCGTGTGTTTGAAGAGTAACTATTTTGTATACCTAGGTTAGTCATACGATACTTGCTTTTTCTTGCTTAATTGATATTTTACGGTATTATGGTATAAAAGTATAACACAGTATTTATAGTTAATCAATAAATATGTTTGCCTGCTAATTTTCATGGTGTTTCTTATCTTTTTGTTCCGTGAACAACTATTGAAAAATGTCAAAATTAATGGGAGAGTTATTAAATCAACTATAGAAGTATTACCATGGTGATTATTTCACCAATGCTCTTTCAACTTTTTTGATACTCTGGACATAAAATGTACAGTTTATTTAAGATAATGTAACAGTGACATAATAGATTTATGCGCACAAAATTTTGTGTGACCATTGTATAAATATGTAGATCACTCATTATTGAAAAGATTTATTCGTTACGTTATCAAATGAATTTACCAAAAAATATTGAACTGTTCTGTTGCGTCACTGTCATGTTATACTAAATGAACTGTAGTGTATAAGGGGACATAATTTGTAATTCAAACCCAGCAGCCACATAAGAACAGTTAGAAAGTACGACAATACACAAACAAATGTTTTACACATTTTTAATCGATGAAAATATTGTATAGGATTTGATTTCTTTCATGACAGCTTCATTACTAAGTGTATAATTCATACTAAATTAAACAAAATTAATTATGCCGGGAATTTCTTCAACCTCATTCTTTTCCCAAGCTTTCTAACAAATATATTTCAGTCATGGAAAACTGACTACACTATTGAGGTTTCAAAACAAGGGGTTATTAAAGTCATGCAATTGACCTGCAAAGAGCAACTGGTTCCACTAATGAACTCATTTCAAGCCGGGGCCAGCCAGGGAGCTATTTTCCTGATGATACGATCACACTACAGAGTTAACTGTGAATGCATTTACATGTTAATCCATGGGCATAAGACTTTATGGACTGTTACTGAAATTTCAATTCAGTTGCTGTGTCAATTTTCTTAGAATCCTGATATCACCTACCCACAAAATCAGTGAACATTTGAACACCTGGAACATTAATGCTTTCACAGTACTTGTTGTCTAGAATCTAACTTTACCCATATTAACAATCGCAAACTTGCCATTTTCTGATTAAAACAAACAAAAATTTCAAATTGATATGTTAATATAAGATCATTTTAGTAGTTGGGCTTCTTTCAAAAATGGGATAAAATGAACACATAAACAACTTTACAAATACATATAACATTTAGCACTTAATATAATAATCAAAATATATATATATGTTCTATGAAGCAACAATTACTTTGCACTTTGACATACAGTTATAATGCTTAGTGTGATCTACAAGCAGTTGTGACAAAGTATACTGAAAGTAAAAAGGAAACGCAGGTTAACAAAAAACGCAACATTCCTTTACTCCTCACAGAAACGCATTCCACTTCATATATTGAATCGTTATTTCTTGCAATTATGGTACAGCAAACAGAAGTTCAGAGGCGTCATAAACGGATGAATTTTTGAAAGTTTGCTCATGAAAGAAGGATCTTGATACAATTTCAGATAACGTCATAATACATTCCTTCAAAAAAACCACCACGAAAGTTAACCCCGTGTTTCTATTTTTTCCTACAGTATATTTACAATCATACATACAAACAGAAATTAACATGCCAAGTTTGCTCAGAAAGTTTTAACTTTCATATTTGCTACACGATTATGTTTTTGCAGCTAACTTGGAAACCTGTTCAGGAGCCTTGTCAAGTATTAAGTTCTTCCCTTTAGATAAAATCAACATTCTATATATTACACCTTGTAAGAGAGAAATTCAATGAAAAACATATTTATCATATTGAAGAAAATTAATTTTGACATACTGGCATTCATATTTTTTACACATTGCCATAGACAACACAAATTGCACAAATCATACACTCTTCCCTGTCCCTGGAGTGTAGAATTCATCCTCTCCTAAATGTGTACACTCCTACCCCTCTCCACACTTGATGTCACTTATCTTCTCCAACAAAAGTGTACATCTTCTCTCCCCAAAAACTATACACTGTCCATTTGAAAAAACTATCCACTGCACTCCCTTTGTAAAGTTTACACCCCTCTTTCTCCTCAAATAGTACAACACATGCATAATGGAAAAAATATTAGTCTATTGATATGAACAAGTTTCTGCGATATGTATGTGACAATGAAAGCCCTGCTTAAGTCTATAATTATGTTACATATAATTATATACATGTATATACAAAATAGAAACATCAATACATACATACAATAAAAAAATTAAGACACTACTGTGTATTTCATTAAAATAAAGCAAAAGTACAATGTTTCCTTCAACAATAGCACAGTTTGTGTCACTTAATTACCATTCCAAGCCTATCCGTAGGTTTCTGTAATAATAACAGACAATGTCTCGAGCACCGCCCTCCAAGGGTAATGTACGACCTTCACAACCCGATTTATTAATGAATTATGGAACAAGATTACGTTCATGCTGTAAATTATTGACAAAAATTGATGAAAAAATATCTGGTTATTGTTGGTGCCCCTGTTCAGATTGATGATTAGGACAATGATGATGATGATGATGATGACAGTGATGCTTATGCTGATGATGATTAAAGTTGGTGATGATGATGACAGTGATAATGAACATGGTGGTAATGATGATAATGATGGTAACTGTGTTGGCTATAACGATGATCATGATGAGGCCAGTGATGATGCTTATGGTGATGATGCTGATGATAATAATGATGAAAGATGTTACTGATGATGATGAAAGCTTATCTACCTATAATGTTGTGGAGAAATTTAAACCAGGTCATGCTACCGAGATTCAAAAACATACCAGTGCTCCAACGAGCTCCAGAATCGTGGAAATAAGCCATGTGAGTGCGAAACACTAAGTAGAGCAAAATAAACCATGCTAAATAATAAAGCATCAGATCTTCTGAGTATACATAGAATAGGCTAACAAAAGTAGTTGTTATTCAGAATAGCAGCAATGAAAATATTATCCTCAATAAACTGTAATATATGCATAAACATAAAAAACATAACAACAAATATCACAGAAGAAAACACAGTCGTGTAAACCATGCCACCAGGGCATGAACATTTATCTCAAGAAAATAGAAAAAAATATAAAATTGGGGGCCTGTCAAGAGAAAATATTACAAGATGATAAATTCTTGCATATCAGATCGGCATTTTCAGTGATTTTACCCATGCACCCCTCTTATGCCAGACGAATCTCATGCATCACTTGTGACGTAAAGTTAAAAACATTGTGACATCACTTTCCCAAACACAACGACTGAATATTGTTGTTTTTTCTGATGATGTATCATTTTGATAAGTTTTTTCATTTAGAAACTAAATCTACTTTAAAGTGCAAGATGGTATGCAAGAAAAAGTTTCTATCGCAAGACATTTGGTTCAGATATACATATCCATCACCAGTCCTCTTGTAACAGATATTTAGATCTGGTCTGCGTGCTCACGACATAAACTATTTACACAAAACCAAAGATTAGTCTGTACAAAAATCGTTAAAATTTCCGTCACATGAAAATACCCAATTTAAAAACTTGGAAATTCTTAGCAAAAAAACACCATTTAAGAAAATCACCAGTTGGAATGTCACATTTATTATGGAACTTTAGTGCATTACATAAAATTTATCTGCAACAAGAAAGCATAATGCTTTTTTTATTTTTGAGCACATTAAAATTTTATATTTGATATGTACTGCATATCCCGAATATGAAATGCAAACAGTATTTTGAAACAAATCTACAATCTATGTACATAGCACTTATGAAATGTAAATTTTCGTTGTAACAGAACAATACGGGCAAACTATTGATTTCCTGATAACTTAATCATTGCCGATGCATAGAATTGCTGTCTGTGATGTGTCTGATTGCAGACAAAAATATATCGCCATGATATTAAAGATGCACTCCGTCAAACTGGTGTCAAATTAAATAACTTTAAAAGCATAAACGGTATAATGTTTGCAAGCATAATTACTTAACCTGAAAGTTTAAGCTATATGTTCCACTTATCATCAATGAAATCAGCATTTTACAATATGTTGCAGTACCATAAAACATTTGATAATCTGTTTAAAGTTGTTGTACAATTAATGGGTGGATAGCGATTTATTACAGAAGGTCTCTATGCAGATTATTTGTGCTAAAATGAGGAATTTTTATATACATTGTTGTTCTTTAAAATTTATTTATTTATCTATCATTTTTACGTTAACATTCTTGTTCACCAGCGATTGGCCGAGCTTTCGGACAAACATGAAATTATATCATGACAAGAATGTACATTCATTGAACACATTATTTATGTTTAAAGAATATAATCTGCTAGATGTAGGGAGTGCCCCTTTAATTTTGTCAGTGATGAACTCTCAACATAATAAAATCAATCAATTATTGATACAACGTAGGGTTAACTGTTTTGTAGTTTTAACATTTCATACCTGTATAAACTATAATGTTACAAATGTAAAAATCACTAATTTGTTAACCTTATTCTAAGGCACAATTCCCTAAAATGCAACAAGAACAGACCATTTGATTTTGGGACTGCACAGTATGCTTTTTAAGGGTCACAAATTTAAAATGAAGTAATCAATTAAAATTGATGCTACAATGTTAGTGTGTTACACTAAAAGTCTTCAAAAATATACATATGTATTTACACAATGCGCGGACTGAGTGCAAAACGGTTGTAACTATATATAGAAGTTATACAGAGTTACAACCATTTTGCACTCAGCCCCCGAATATTATGGACAAATAGTATGTATTATAAAATATATACATGTAGGGACACGGCTTTGGATTACATCACAGTTTTAGACTCGCATGATTTTACAAATCTGGACCCAGTCATTAGAATTTAATGCTTTGTTAAAGCTGCTCGCTCTCAGTTGCCGTTGAAAAAAAAATAAAATTTAAAATTGACATACTAATACATATATATAAAACTAAAGGCAAAAATCAACAATATTAGTAAAAACTTGTAGGAAGAAATTGGCAAAAATCGGTTGAAAATGCTAGTTTAACGGCACCGCTACGCTATAATAATTATGTTTATATTAGAATTTCAAAAGCGTTTGCAATGCTTTATTATTTTGAAGCAAATAATTTCAAATCTACAGATATACTTGACAGGAATTTATACTGGAACCTTTCTATATGACTATATGTTCTAAAATATGTTATTTACTAACAGTTTAAAGAACTTTATTTTTTTACCAAAATCTGACAGCGAGCAGCTTTAAGTTAACCGACCATTACTAAGTGACTACTAATTTATTTACTCTTGATTGTGAAACAAATTCTTACAGCTTAGATTAATCACTTCCTAGACTCACTCTAGATGGAATGGACTTTGAAAAGAGAGGGACCAGTTCAAACTGTGGAGCTCATAACAGACATTACATTTTTTAATTTCATTACATTCTTTGTTCAAGTAATACCGGTGTTTTCATGAAATATAAAAATTTAACAGTCCATTAGTAATAATAATGAAATATTAAATTTAACAGCCTTTTAAAAAATTGAACCTTTGGCTGTTTTTAGAAAATGTTCAAGCCATACTTTGCTCTTAGCAATTACATTGTGAATTTCAAACGCTTCATGCAAAAGTATCTGGTGTATTGACCTCATTTTTCGGAGTCAGGTAACCATTCGCTGTTGGAGTTAGGTAGCCATTTGGATTTTTATTTACATTTTCATGTTTAACAGGAGGGGAAGTGCTTGGAGTGTCATATGGATTTTCTCGTTTATTTGTGTCGGTGTTTCCCTGCAGCAGATCTAGATTGGAATTAGCGTAGCCTTGAGATTCTGCGAAACCTTGGTCAGAAGTCTGGATTGGTGAAAGTCTTGTAGATTTAGGAAAATCATACAGCCTAGATTCTTGCTGAACCAAACTTCCTGTGGGATTTTGATCAGTGTTAGCAGAAGCTGTGGAAGACAAAGCATCTGGATGATCCAGACTTGTTTCATTTGTAGATTGTTCTTTATTGTCATATAGTGGTTGGGAAAAAGCACCAGTGGATTGATCGGCAGAATTCAAACGTGTTGCTCCATTCATGTCAACTGAAAAAAGAAAAATAATCAAAGCACTGAAAGCACAGACTGATGATCAGTGAAAAAAAAAGTTACAGACATTGTTATACTAGTAAATCTTTTAAAACTTGGGCAGTACCATTACTTGTTAATAAAAGAGTGCTCAGGTAAAATTTACTGACTAAATAGTGAACAAATTATTAAAACAGCATCAATCATTAAGGCAGAATCACAGGCCTCTAGCAGGACAAAAGTAGTGGTGGTGTAGAGATTTAAGTGTATGCAGCTCAGCCTGGAGGTTGCGGGTTCGAGCCCCACCAAGGTCACAACCGTACCTCCTCATATGAAACCAGTACTGGTTTTTCTAGGAAACAGACTCGAGAGTGACTTGAACTGCTCAAAGCTTTCTTCACAATCAAGCTAAAATAAATTAGTATAAACTAGGACAAAAGTCAATGTCTTATGCAGACAGTATTTAGTTTTCTGAAGTTTACCGTTTTTCTTCTGAAACATGATTCATTCAACATTCATTTCCATGAATTTAATTTTAAGAGGCAGTAATATCAAAGTAACCAAAATAATTAACTATAATCCATTTTGAGCTGAAAAAATTTTTGTATTACATTAAAATATTACATTATTTTAAGGTGAGAATTTGTAAGATAAAACTGTGCATGTACAATGTCATATAATTCTAACATTCTGTCCCTTAACCCAAGCTACAACATGTGTAATGATGAACCCAGCAATCACCCTTAGCCAGCAGTTTATATGTTTTCGTACTACATAATTCCCCACTTGTTGCTTATAACAGTTGATTTGCACAAGGAAGGAAACCGGTAAATTTACAATGAATCTAGAAAAGCAAAGGCTGCTACCTCTGTCAAAAAAAGGTCATTGACCAGTATTCAATATGTAAGCATTTTCACCAACGATAATTGTTTTTTAAATTTTCATAGTTTATCTGTACCCAATCAAGGCAGACAACTCTTCAACTTTGTAACTTTTTATATATCATTCTTTCACCATCTCAAGCATTATGTACCATAACCTAATGAATACATACAGTGCCCACAAAAAAAGCTTCTTTTTACTATTCAAGCTTTTCTTGCAGTGTCCATGCAAATTTATGGTTTAAGATTTCAACCTTTTGGAAGGCACCATTTTATTGAATATATTTTTGATACTCAACCTTGCAATCCATCAAAGCATTTATCATTTGTGCTTATTTTATATGATGCTATACAAAATAAATATTTTCATACCCTACATGTAATTTCCTGAAAAAATACATTGAAAATCCTTACTTTATATTGGTCAAAATATTCAGATATGATACAAAATTTATAATTGCACAAATAA
Source organism: Saxidomus purpurata (assembly GCA_022818135.1). Taxonomy (NCBI): domain Eukaryota; kingdom Metazoa; phylum Mollusca; class Bivalvia; order Venerida; family Veneridae; genus Saxidomus; species Saxidomus purpurata. The sequence goes on along the minus strand of JAFMSR010000019.1, from coordinate 22,440,402 downwards.
TTCATATTAAGATTTTTTTTTTTTTTTTTTTTTTTTTTTTTTTAATATTAAGATTAAAATTAGAAACTACAGCTATGACTGAAGGTGATTAAAATACCTCCACAAACGTGCCTATTGTCACAATAAATGGCTTTTCTCATTATATATCCTAACCACAGTAACTGTATGATTAACAATTTGAAACCCAGTATCTGGTTCAGAAGTTACCAAGTGGACAAAAAAATGTACTGGTCGCAAATCTGGAATCATTTGCCACCAGCTAATTAGAGAGAGGGTGCTAATTAGAGAAAATACGGTAAACTGATTTTGTAGATCAGGAAATACAACAGAAATATTAAGAGGGCAAAACTATTGAAAGAATACTGTAAATTGGCTTTTATTCGCGATGATTTAATTTTCAATATTTTTTGCAGATTTCCCACTTTGTTTTTTCAAAAATCTCAAAAAAGATTCATTTCACATATATATACTATAAGATAATTCTTTCGCAATTCTTTCTTTTTTAAATTTTCGCATAGGTCAGCCTACTCACAAATCGTGAAATTTTTCATCACGCAAAAATCACCGAATTTACAGTACCGGTATATAGAATGAAGAGAAAAGGTAATTTAAAGTTACAAGTAGTGGAAGAAATGACCTTTATTTGTACCAAAAACATTCCTAACTTAAGCGATATGGACATGTTTGTAACAGCGCTGTATTTCTTTCAATGATATTGCAAAAAATTAGAAAGGCTTTCTGGTATCTCCTTTTCATGAAGAAACAACTTAAATACGAAAGAAAGGCATGTCAATATTGTTTTAGAGTGAATTGAACATGGGTCTATCATTGTTCGATCAGTAAATTTAGTTTTTTTTCTTCTTCAAATTTGAAGGGATCCTGGGGCTTTAATGAAGGGATCCTGGGGCTTTAAAGCAAGATTCACCATAACTATAAGTCTCAACTGAAAATGTTATTTTCTAAAATTGTCAAAGTTTCCTTGTTTTAACTCATTTAGAGAACTTTACATGCATTGAACACATAAACTATGTTTCGAGAATAAAATCTGCTAGATGTAGGGAGTGCCCCTTTAACAAAAATGGGATAAATCATAAACCCATCTGTGTTAAATGTCTGATATAAAGTATACCTTTTCAAACACTTTAAACTCCACAGCAGACGGCAAATACAATGTTTTAAGAAATAGACTTGTTTAAATTGGAAGTCAAAAGATCCCTTTGTAAAAATCTAGGTATAAATATTGAGGAATAAGATTTAAGTAAAAGCTCACAACATCCTTAAACTTAGATAAGTAAAGATGTGATATTATACACAACAAGAATCAGTTAGGCCAGAATTTTTTTATTTCTTGTTACTCGAAGTTTGAAATTAAAAAGCTCTTACGGAGGAGGGAAAAAAAAAAAAAAGGGTTTTTTTATACATGACAAACTTTGTTTCATTGTGGACCTGCTTTCTCTTCTTAAATCCGACTTAAGGACACCCCTCCCCGAGCAAAATGCCCTTGAAAATTTGTTGACTTTTATTTCATTATTCTTTTCCCAATTATATATAGAGAAGAATAAAAAATTTAGCCGAATTTCGGTCCCAAATCGGTCTGAAAATAATCGTTAGACGAATGCAGCTTCTGGGCGTTATTATTTGTATAAACGGAACTCTAATTTCGCGATTTTAAATTTTGATTTTTTTTTTTTTGAAAATACGAAAAAATAGGGGCGGTAGGTTCGAGTAACGACAAATCAAAAAACACTGGCCTTAGGAAATTTGATTATGTGGCAAATCTACACAGCACACATGAAATGGCACACTTGCGCTAAAATGTCTTACTGTTTGAGAGAAGGTTTTCTCCCTTTTATTTCTCACTGAAGTTAACAATTCCTGAAAAACAAATCTTTGAAGTTTTAGGACACAGGGTCTGGCTTGATTGTTTGCCCTGTTTTGGAGAACACTGGGAATTTGTTTGGGTTTGTGTTTCATGAAATTAAAGAAATCAAGCTTAGATCGTGAAACTATACACTTTTGAGGCAAGATTTTTTCAGTGTTTCAAAATAAGTAATATGATCTTAAAATATACAATAAAGCAGCTAAAAAGAAAGAATATAAGGTATCAGAGACAATTTATGATTTATTCTACTAGGAGACTGGGGCAGGCTTAAAAGAAAGTAAACAATTACCCAGTCTAATAGATAGAGCTGAAATCCTACTGGAATTGGCTGGGATGAGGATATTGTATTATAAAATGTCTGTTCTAGGGAAAGCAAAGGGAGACAACCAGAAAATGCATGTCATGTTGAAAGAAAAAGGAAGACAACTCAAAACTTTTGGCCTACTTAAGGTCTGGGGAGAAGCAGAAGAAAGATTCTGTTAAATATGGGATGATCTCTTAGACTCACCAGTCTGACAATCCTATTTTCAAAGGAAATCTCATTAACAATTCTGAGATTTGATCAAATTCAGTACTTTCAGTGCTTTGATTTATTTTACATTTTAATAGCCTGATTTCTTTTTGGATATTGAAATAAAAACATAATCTACTATTCAACTAGTATTGATTAAATCCCCTGATTGCATATAGATTTGATGACAGAAAACTAGTAATTTGTGTAAAAGTCAATTCCTTTATAATAACAACCCTCTTCTGATCTACCCAAGCTTCATCTTGGAAATATGTGAATAAATTTAATAACGGATAATAAATACTGTAAAAAATGTTTTAAACTGAAAACAGAAAATGACAAAGTAAGATACAAACGTTGATATATAAAAATTCCAAAAGCTCTTGTAAGAAAAATGTCTAAAATCAACATCCTCTAAGTCAATTTTACTTGTTGTTTAACACCAGTTTCAACTGCATTTCAGTTATTTACAAGTGATGAAAGAATGGCAATGACCTTAACAACTGTAACCATGGAGACAAGTCAGAATAAAGTCCTACATCTTCTGTAAAGGAAGGTCCTAATTTGTCCGTAACAAGACATCCTAAATTACAGGAATAACTGTTTTGTAATTTTGATATCTGCAACTGAATTATATGGTTTTTGACGATTGCAATTTTTTCTAACTGCAACAATGTTAAACTTTAAAATCACAAAACAGCTACCTAGCCCTGCTATGAAACAAAATGTGCTAAAATCTCGTAATTAAAGGTTGTTTATTTTTAAAACTGTATAATACGTTATACAACCATCACAAAGTTGCAAGATGTAACTAATCAGAATGAACATTATAAGGTAAGTGCGTCAGAACATGTTACGGGCTTACCGTAGGCTTTATTGCTGTATCCGCCACTGGCTCCAGAAGTGATCGATGATGACCCTGACCTACGACCTTCATCTTCGGTCTGATCTTTTCCCGTGTAAAACTGGAAGCCTCCTGACCCACTGCCCATCGTTTCAGCAGCTGGAAGAGAACTACATTTTGCACAACCAAGAAAAATTCAACTTCCTAAAATGAGAACTACATTTTGCACAACCAAGAAAAATTCAACTTCCTAAAATGAACTTGTCCATTTTTCAAATTTGACAGTGCATTAACTTTTCATAGGTGGTAGGGCATTCGTCTCCGGATTTGAATGCCCCCAGGTTTGATCCCTACCATAGCCATGTCGGTAGTGTCCTTAGGCAAGACACAAATTATTCCACATTGCCTCTCTCTCTTTGAGGTTAATTCCGTCTGGAGTGAGTCGCGAGAGTGATTAATCTAAGTTGTAAGAACTTGCATTGCAATTGAGAAGAAATAAATTAGTATAAAAAATAAAACAAGTACATGCAGGTTTTGAATAATTTTACCTCCTACAATAGACTTGTGGATGTAAGTAATGGTTCTCAAATATTGTGCCTGTTTAAGCCACGCTGCCAAAGCAAACTGTAACCCTTCGGCCATAATTTGAATAAACTTGGTAGGGCACTACTAGACAATACCTTAAGTCTGGCCCTTGCAGTATTGAGCCAGAAGATTTTTAAAGTTTTTCCTTCTGGTTGCCATGGTAACAAAAAAATATATTTTTTGCATCGAACAGAATTCTTCGACAATATTTGTTAAAAACAGTTCTGCATGAAATAATTCTTTGGCAACTTTTGGTAGAGAACCAGCTAAAACACGAATTCAAAGTGAATTAAAAAATTGACTTAGTACTTGAAGCTCCAGCGACTGATTTTAGTGTAGTGTAACGATCCTCTACGTCATCAATATCGGCGTACTGTGAAGACATCGGTCGACACGTCCCCGTGTCCATCTCTACTCGTAATTTTTCCACATCGATGTCATCACAGGGGTCACATGACTGAGAACGAAGTGGAAGCGGTGGCGCGGCTGAGGCGCGGTGACTCAGATGAGGGTATCGCCGTTCATTGCGCGCATTATCTTCTTCATACGTGGGATTGACTACACCAACACCAGCATTCCCATTTGCAACATTTCTATCTGCAACAATTTGTAACCAGTGACTTTTAGGCAATTACTAAAGTGCAAAGTGATACTGAAAAAGCATTTTATATTTGAATACTAATATAATTGAGCCTATAGATATAAATGTATAATCATGTTCACAAGAGTATAGATTTTGAAAAAAAGCTTGGGAGCAAAAGCTTCAATCTATGAGCAAGGATCAAACTCAGCCAACAGGTTTCAAACCAGCTACCAGAAATCAGACCATCTACCCTGTATGACATATTGTTTTCCATGCAATTTCATGTAAACACTAACAGACAGAATACAATTTTGAAAAAAAATCATAAATCATTTTTTGAAAAAATCATAAATCCATTAAAATTCATAAATCAGTAAAAAGAAATCACAAATCCATTAAAAGAATCATAAATCAGTAAAAAAAGATCATAAATCCATTAAAAAATCATGAATCAGTAAAAGAAATCATAAATGTCTGAAACAACTACTAAATCAGTACAAAAAAAATTAAATAAGTAAAAAAATAATAAAGCAGTTAAAAACTTTCTTACTAAGGACAGTGGTCTGTGCGGGTATAGTTCCGTTGGCATCGTAGCGTACTTGTACTTTCTCCTCCTTCAGGAATTTAATCTTCCGCATGAAATACATCACAACAAGCACAAGGATAACGAGCAGGATCACACAAGGGATCACGATTCCGATGATCAACGGCATTGTGCTGGTAGCTGCATCACTGGGGGGGCCACCCTTCTGTTGTGCAACTACAACAACGCCATTACTATCTGTAAGAAATATGAAAATATAATAGAAGAAGATGATGGTATTTCATTACACGTGCCTCTTTGTTGTTCTTGTTGTTGTAGGAACTTAACGCCCATTCCAATCATATTTTGGTCAATTTTACAGGCAGGCAGTTTACCTAACCATCATTCCTGGGAAGAACCAGTATAAGACTCCTACCCTGCTTAAGAAACTTTCTCAGTCCGTAGCAGTGCTCAAATCCATGACCCTCAATCTATACGGTCAGTAATTTCAAATCAGCGACTCTATAATCGTTCCACCTTGGAGGTGAAAATAAGATGTACCTCAGAATTGCATGAACTGTACAAATACATCCAAATTGTCTGCATTTATAATTGGCTTAGAGCCTACACTTCACAGGTAAAAAGTAACTAATACCGACTTGGAGGAAAAGAATATTTCTCCAAACATCCGTGAAGTACTGCATTAGTTTTTTTATACAATTAGAACTGGGGTTGTGTGGGCAACATCCCCAATAACCTTACAAGTTATACCACTGAAGCTGAAGGACATTGTGTCCTCTATTAACTTATTGTTCGATCGAAGGTCAGGCCACTCCGGGTAATGTCCTTTACAATACACTTAGCCCTCTGTTTACAGCGGGATGATTTGGTGAGTAACTGAAAACTCTATTTCTTTTGAATCGTAATGTTAAATTCAAGGTATTACCAGTTCGACATCGCTTTGACATCACTACACAGTATAGCTTAGATGAAAACAAAACATTTACCTAGTTCACAATTGTCACCACGGTAACCATCAAAGCACGTACATACTCCTAATATTCCATGACAGTATCCATTTCCACTGCAGTCACATGTGTTGATACAATTTTGACCCCAGTTATTTTTGCCACATAGAATATCACACCTTTTGCCTACATATAATTTAAGATTGTTTACATATATTGTTGTCACATAGTATGTCACATTTAGTGAAAAGATATCTTTAAATGCATAAAAGTAGCAACATTTAGTAAAACAGTTAAAATATACTAAATAGTACCTTCTTTATAAGTTTTGTTTCATCAATACTTTTTTCTATTTGAGTTTTACACCCATTTCAGGTATTCACAGGACCCCTATCCTTGGTAATGATCTAAAAATAGACCCTTCCCTAAGATCTAAATATAGACCCTACCTGTCCAACCTCCCAAACAATGACAGAATCCTGATTTGGGGTCACATGACGATGTGCCTTCAGTTGCACAATCGCAATCAGAAGCACAGAAATAACCATACTTCCCCGTACTACACGTATTTTGGCAATTCTTTCCTTCAAATCCTGAAATATATGGATGTCTAAATGTTGTTACCATGGAAATATATGGATGTCTACATATTGTTACCATGGTAATATATGGATGTCTACATATTGTTACCATGGTTACCATATTTTTTCTCAGTCAAGAAGTATGAACGTTACAACTGCATCTACTACACTTTTTCTTTCTTTATTTTCTTTGGGTTTAATGCCAATTACATGTATGAAAATAACATATTTTGGAACATAAAGTCAAAATTGTTAAATTTAAGAAAATCTTAAGATTTAGTTAGAGCTATTAAACCCTGACCATACTGCTAAGGCAAATACAGTACATGACAGTTGTGTAATTTTTTGATTTAGTAAATTTTCAGCTGCACAACCCTCAGAACAGTTATATATGGCGCATCTTGAAAGGTGGACAAATTCATCACACTGTACTTGAAAATACACATTTTTTAGAAATTAAAGTCATATAAAAAGATTCCAGTAGTAAATTCCTGTCACGTATATCTGTAGATTTTAATCCCACCATGCCGGGGTAGGGGCACCCTAATTAGAGATTAAATTTTAAACATAGATTGTGTGTTCAATGAACGTACAAATGATAAAGTAAATACAATTAAAGAAGAACATAGGCAAAAAAGCCTCATTTTACCACAATTCATCAATATAGAGGCTTTCTGTAATAAATACATATTAATTGATCCTAGGTACAACAACAAGTCAGATAGATTATTGAATGGTTTACAGTACTAATAATCGCTAATTTTTCGATAATGACTGGGAATGCATAGCTGAAACTTTTAGTTTGAGTTACAATACTTCCAAAGAATCTATTATTTATGTTTTGGAGGTTATTTAGTTTACCATTATAGGGTATTTGCTTTAAGTCTTTAGGAAGTGATAAATAAATACATATTACCGCTTGAATTAAATAGGGAACTCATTACACAGATCAAATGAATTGAGTACAAATACTAGGATACATACCAGGTTTGCAGATCACTGTCCATCTGCAGTGCTACTAGATTTTCTGATTTCAGTTACAATTGTTGGAACAACTGTGCACATACTTCCTTATGAACAATGTTTCTCACAGTAAGGTACTGAAATTTACAAATATAGTTCATCACTTTGAAAGGTGGACAAATTCTGTAAGCTCAGTACTATCGACAGTGATTGTATTCAAAAATGTAACATTCTCATTAAAGAGCGTTGTCGTTCTTAATTTTTTTAATTACATTGAAAATTGGAGGGTCATTTAACAGGGTTGAGTCCAATACCGAGTGCCTTGGGCAAGAGACAGAATCCTGTTTGGACAGCGAGTCCAAATATGGTTATTACTCGCTTTCTATCACGAATTGATTTCATCAGGTTAAATGACCTCTTTATTGTCAGCACATCAAGATTTAATGACAAGTTACAGTAAAAACATATTTATGAGCATTTACCAGGTATATAACCTTACCTCACGCTTATCTTTCCGCCGGACTATTTTTACGTAATTACAAAGCAGACATAAAACTCAAAAAAGACTGTAAATGTATTTTTGAAATAAACATAGGGTTATGGGGTATTCATTTTCTTCGTTAGCATTTTCAATCCATCTATAGCAGTTTTGAAGTAAAATTGTGGCCAAATTGATTTTCCTTTTTTCACCATGTATTTACACTTATTTCTCATGTCCTGAAAATTTCACTAAATATAGGTCTACCATTTCCATTGAATTGTGGACAAGCTTGTAACCAAGTCAATTCAAGGGTAAAAATCGACAGTTGTCCCGTATTTGACAAAAATGGTTTTTGGGACTCGAGTCCAATACTAAAAATATGGCTTTCTTTTAGGTTTCGATATGCTTTTATTAAAGTCTTGCCCGTAAATGCATTCAAATCATACAGTCAATACTGGTTTCTATTTTCGCTATTAAACAAAGTTTTCAATTGGTGTAAATCATCCAGGTGTGAAATAATGCGCTATATTATATCGCATGACATTGTGTAATTTGGATTTAAAAGACAAAGTAAGGAATATGTTTCATATAGTTTCTCTGGTAAGAAATCTTTCTTAGTAATATAATGAGATACAAGTAATTTTACAAATAAAGTGCTCCACAGACTTTAAGCTGCAGTGATTACCCTCATCTTTTGACTTTTCTCTGAGAGTCTAGCTGGCTGTTGGTTTGAGCATTGTGCTTGATGGTGTTTGGAGATTACTTTAGCTTTTGAAATAAAGCTGCGAAAGTGGAACTTGATTGATGGAAGGAAATACTTTTCTATATGTTACAATTTTTTTTCAATAGTCTGATTTTGTTTCTGAAAGAATAGGTAACTCTTGTAGGTGCAGTTTTAAGTCTGATTTTGTCTTTGAAAGGGGAGGTAACTCTTGCAGATGGAATTTTAGCATCATTCCAATTTTTGCATTTAATTTTGTCTCTGACAGGATTGATAACTCTTGCAAGAAATTTTAATATGATTTTGTAAAATGGGAGGTAACTCATGTGGATGAGTTTTATCTATTTCTTATCAGATTTTGCAAAGTGGACAGAAATTCTACCTGCATAGCCAGGTTTACATTCACAGTATCCTGACTTCACGTGACATATGGCATCGTTCTGGCATGTACATCTGTTTGAACAGTTCAATCCCCACGTCCTATCTGGACACGACTTATCACAGTTTGTACCTGGAGAAAAAAAACATAATTTTCACAATATCAGCAAGACTGTATTTTCCAGAAAAGAAAGAGATCATTTTATGTGTATTAAATTTTTCCTACATTTTAAAAACCATAAGAAAGTATACTTAAAGTGCTGCCTTGAAGCAGTGTTAGCATGCTGGAGTGGTGATCCACATACTTGCTGTTCAAATCACTGCCAGTGGCGGTCATTTTTTTCATGACACCATTAAGTTGACATAATGAAACAGCTAAACCATTATATTCTTGTCAGGGTTACCTACAGACTATGGTTATGGCTGGATAGCTCAGTCAGGAGAGTATTTGCCCTGTAAGCGAAGGGTCCAAGGTTCGAGTCCTGGTCAGGTAACGCACATATTTCTCACCCTGTGACATAAAAGGATTACACGTGGACCATTAATTACTATAATACCTCAATTCTATTGTCAATTTAAAACTTTTATGGACAGAGAAGTATGTACTGTACTGTTACTGTGTACTGTACTAAGCTACAGTATGACCACAAACTGATGTACTGTCAGCCATGCAAAGGTTTTTACTGTCTGCACCTTACTACATTTCCTATAGTTATTACAGTTCCTATACTTCTTGCATTTCCAGTTATTGGCAGATATCCAGGAATGCAGAAAATAACATTATAGTTTCGTTTTACTGTATAATAAAATATGTGTCACTTAATTTTTCGTAGCACTGTAATTTTGTCCATTTTCGGAGAAAAAACTGTCAAACAAGTTTTTCGTCGCCTCATGACTGTGACAGTTTTTTCTCCGAAAGTCGACAAATTTACAGTGCTACATAAAGCTATATACTATATCTAAATGACAATAATACTGCAGACTTATGGCTGAGGTCAACTTATTGCCGAGTATTTACGAGTATTTACGGTACTTAAATACCCTAGATAAAACAGAGTCCATTGCTTTATGTAAATAGCCTGCATTATATGCAGTACTGTAAACTCTGTAATACTGTTGATGATTTATTTTTTGCTATTTTCGTGAATTTTCCATTTCGCTAATTTTAAAATCTTGGAAAGATTCATTTCACATAGATTTACCATTAGAGAATTCTCCTTCGCGAATTTAAAATTTGCAAAAAAGTCTGCCTGCTCACAAATTGTGAAATTTTCTCCACGTCAAAATTACCCAATTCACAGTACAAAACTATATATCATATCCTCTATTACACACTGTATCCTCTATTACATACTGTATCCTCTATCACACACTGTATCCTCTATTACACACTGTATCCTCTATTACATACTGTATCCTCTACTACACACTGTATCCTCTATTACATACTGTATCCTCTATTACATACTGTATCCTCTATTATACACTGTATCCTCTACTACACACTGTATCCTCTATTACACACTGTATCCTCTATTACACACTGTATCCTCTATTACACACTGTATCCTCTACTACACACTGTATCCTCTATTACACACTGTATCCTCTATCACACAATGTATCCTCTATTACACACTGTATCCTCTATTACACACTGTATCCTCTATCACACAATGTATCCTCTATTACACACTGTATCCTCTATTACGCAATGTATCCTCTATTACATACTGTATCCTCTATCACACACTGTATCCTCTATTACACACTGTATCCTCTATTACACACTGTATCCTCTATCACACAATGTATCCTCTATTACACACTGCATCCTCTATTACACACTGTATCCTCTATCACACAATGTATCCTCTATTACACACTGCATCCTCTTTCACACACTGTATCCTCTATTACACACTGTATCCTCTATCACACAATGTATCCTCTATTACACACTGCATCCTCTATTACACACTGTACACTACTTGTAAATTACCTTACCTACATATCCTGGGTAACAGGTAGTACATTCTCCACTCTGAAAATCACAATCCCCGTGGGCACATTTACATTCCTCGGCACAGTCCTTTCCATAGAATGGCATCTTACACTTCTCAGAACAGTATTTCCCCTTGTATCCAGGGTAACAAGAACAGGAACCAGTCAATGGATGGCAGCTACAAAACATGAACAAAACCACAACTGAGCATCTTTATGTTTATTCAGTGAAATGGTCTGTTTTAATAAATTACTAGATTGCTGACACAATTACCATGATGCCAGGTGTCAATCAATTGAGTTAAATAACCAATCAAAATTGGACTTTACCTATGACAACTAGACCTATCACTAAATGTGATTATTACACCTAACAGAATACCTTGTAAATAAACTAAAATAGAGTAATGGTTCTTGGCAATAACTCTGTAATTAGTCAAGATACAAGTATTGTGCTTGACCATTATATGAAGTACTATTGAATTCAAACCAGTAGTTTTCAAGTAATGCTGCAAGACAAGGAAAAGTAACAAAGGGTGATAAGTCAAGCTAGAGTTATGGTTCTTGTACACTGCACTTTCTCACATTGTGCTTGACCACTGTATGAAATTGTATTGAACTCCAACCAGTAGTTTTCAAGTAATGCTGCAGACAAGAAAAAGCAAAAAAGGGCAATTACTCTGTAATTAGTCAAGATAGAGTTATGGTTCTTGTACACTGCACTTTCTCACATTGTGCTTGACCACTGTATGAAGTTGTATTGAACTCCAACCAGTAGTTTTGAAGTAATGCCGCAGACAAGGAAAAGCAAAAAAGGGCAACTACTCTGTAATTAGTCAAGATAGAGTTATGGTTCTTGTACACTGCACTTCCTCTCATTATGCTTGACCATTGTATGAAGTTGTATTGAATTCTAAGTTTTCAAGTTATGCTCAGACAAGGAAAATGCAACTGACCGACCGACCAAACCCCATATAGCCCCCACCCCCCGCCCAAAAAATAAAATTCATTACAGGGGTATAAATAAATGCACATGGAAAAAAAGTTTGAATAGATACTATTGTTATAAATACTCAGACATCAACAAAAGGGTGAGATCGCATCATTGGCGTCAAGTTTATTATGTAGCACTCTTTGATAAAAATGCCATAGTTGAAACAAGAGTCTGATATAAACCTTGTAGAAAGAATTACTGTATATCACTTTGAATTTGCGAGACAAAAGTTCACAATTTTTTATCTCTGTGTCAGTTCACGAAATCATTAATTCACGAACAAGCAATCCCGTAAGTTTCCAGAAATAATTGATTTCCAAAGCAATTCAATTAGCGCAATGATGAATTCGCAGCTGCAATTTTACAGGTTGCAGTAAATTAATTACATCACAGGAGTTAGGAATAAGGATTAAAAGAATTTCTTACCTTGCAGTATGCTCATGGCTTAAACACTCACAACTCTGGCACTTCTGCGTGGAACCAGGAACTAGATATTCATTGCTCGGACAATCTGTAAAATAAGATGGGTTGAAAACACTGAAAAGTTTCTGAAATTTCCAGGAGCCCAGGCGGGAATTTGAACCGGGGGCCTCCTGTTTGGTAATCCAGAGCGTTCATCACTGGACCACCGCACCACCAAATTAATATGTTATATGATAAAAAAGTAAAATCATACAAACTATTACAATTTTACTAGAATAAAATATAGTGCCATGAGTATTCTAATTTAACCATAATAAAACACAGTGCCATGGTAACTCACCACGGATGGAACATTTGTTTCCATGGAAACCAGTATTTGTACAGTTGCACTCTACCATTTTACTGCTTTCGTTGCGGAAACACTGTCCACCATTTTGACAAGTACATGCAAGCTCACAGCAGGCACCATAAAACCCATCTTGACACTTGATTTGGCAGCTAAAAGAAACAGCAAAAAAAAAAACAAGTAAATTCTAGGGAAAAAAAGAAATATATTTGAAAGAGATAAACAGTGTTGAGCCGACGTACATTTTAGTATATACATAGACATCGTTCCTGGAAAGGTTATCAATGAAGGTGGTTGAAAACGCAGTCTATATTTAGACCAGCAGCTAATCATTATATCAATGAAGTGATCATCTAATCAAGAGAGCTGTATGCAAATTCCAGTCACCGTTCTTCCATTCGTATCATTTGATTGGTCAAAACAGAAGGTTAAAACCCAGCTTATTCACCTAACGCCCCTAAAAAAACCTTCCTGAGCAGACATTTCAGTTTGCCCTACTTTCTAAACCAATCAAATGCTCCACTTTCATTTAAAATGCAAGATTAACATTTTCCATATTGACACAGTATCTGCAATATACCACTTTTTCCTCAAATAGGAAAGATTGTGACAGTGACCTCACTGAGATAAGCTCCACCCTAAATCTCTACAAATACTCTCTGTAGGTGGGACAAACTGTAAGCCAGTTATAGCTCCGCCCTAAATCTCTACAAATACTCTCTGTAGGTGGGACAAACTGTAAGCCAGTTATAGCTCCACCCTAAATCTCTACAAATACTCTCTGTAGGTGGGACAAACTGTGAGCCAGTTTTTTGGGGGGGGGGGTGGGGGGTTTTAAGTTCAACCTAAATCTCACAAATACTCTCTGTAGGTGGGACAAACTGTAAGCCAGTTATAGCTCCACCCTAAATCTCTACAAATACTCTCTGTAGGTGGGACAAACTGTAAGCCAGTTATAGCTCCACCCTAAATCTCTACAAATACTCTCTGTAGGTGGGACAAACTGTAAGCCAGTTATAGCTCCACCCTAAATCTCTACAAATACTCTCGTAGGTGGGACAAACTGTAAGCCAGGGGGGGGGGGGGGGGGAGTTATAGCTCCACCCTAAATCTCTACAAATACTCCTGTAGGTGGGACAAACGTAAGCCAGTTATAGCTCCACCAAATCTCACAAAACTCTCGTAGGTGGGACCTGTAAGGGAGGGGGGGGGGGGGGAAAAGTGTAAAAAAATTAGGTGGGACAAACTGTAAGCCAGTTATAGCTCCACCCTAAATCTCTACAAATACTCTCGTAGGTGGGACAAACTGTAAGCCAGTTATAGCTCCACCCTAAATCTCTACAAATACTCTCTGTAGGTGGGACAAACTGTAAGCCAGTTATAGCTCCACCCTAAATCTCTACAAATACTCTCCATAGGAGGGACAAACTGTAAGCCAGTTATAGCTCCACCCTAAATTCTCTACAAATACTCTCTGTAGGTGGGACAAACTGTAAGCCAGTTATAGCTCCACCCTAAATTCTCTACAAATACTCTCCATAGGTGGGACAAACTGTAAGCTAGTTATAGCTCTGCCCTAAATCTCTACAAATACTCTCCATAGGAGGGACAAACTAAGCCAGTTATAGCTCCACCCTAAATCTCTACAAATACTCTCCACAGGAGGGACAAACTAAGCCAGTTATAGCTCCACCCTAAATCTCTACAAATACTCTCCACAGGAGGGACAAACTAAGCCAGTTAAATTTCCACACTACAGGAATAAGCAAACTTATTGCTGTAGTTAGATTTAAGCTCAGAATTCCCTCAAGCTCTGTTATATATCAATGATGCAAATACCGTCTGCAGCTGTCACAAACTGTATCCATACTACAGGAATACTGTAACTTGGGTAATTTTCACATGACGAAAACTTTGCATTTTGTGAGCAGAAAATTTAGATTCACTAAAGGTGAATTCTCTACTAGTAAAGCTATGTGAAATGAATCTTTTGCTATGTTTCAGACTCACCCTTGTCCAGAGTAACCATGGTCACAAACACAGGTGCCATCTACTGAATTGCATTTGCCATAGTTACACTCACAGATGTTTGTACAGTTAACTCCCCAGTGGTATTTATCACAGAACTGTGTACAGTACTGTCCCTGTTAAGAAAGTTAAATAATTCATACAATAATTTTTTTTTCCAGAGAGAGAAGCAACCTTGGATTATTACCGGTATGTCTTGCTAAGGACACAACCATTAATTGGCATTGGCAAGGATTGAACCCGAGACAGTCCAATCCTGAGGCAAACGCCCTACCACTGCCCAAAGGCAGCTCCAATAGAAAGAAACTGAAAGACTATATAATATCTGCTGAGTTGGCTAACTGCACATTAACATCAGGGCTACTACTGGCCCTTTTTTTCTCTTTAAGCCATTTCTTTCACGCAGCACTGTTTAAAATGTTGTATTCTTAGGTGAAGTCAATTCCCTGTTTAGTTATTTTGCCAATTATACCTTTTTGTAGCCTATTTTGCCAGTTTTTTGCCAATTATACCTTTTTGTAGCCTATTTTGCCAGTTTTTGTGCCAATTACAGTAAAACTTCGTTAACTCGAGCATCGATAATTCGAGAGCACCTGATAACTTGAGGACTCCTGTCGGTCCCAGCAATTTTACCTCTATATTTAACTAGAAAATACTATGGATAACTCGAGCATCAATAACTCGAGAACCCCGGATAACTCGAGGAACACCTGTGGTCCCGCCAGGTAGATTTCTTACTAAATTACCTGCGGCAACTCGAGGTCACTGATTATCAGACTTTTCTCACCTCCGATGATGCATCATTATTTTGACACGTCATTTGAAAAACTTCTATTGTTAATTGATTGTTCTCGTTAATTATCGATTAATCGGCCGTCCAGTGGCCAAAGTGTATAGAATGCTTTTCGCACATTTAAATTGTCTTAAATCATGTGTAATTACACCCACTTGCTACTTTTATTGAATAAGAAGAAAATAAAGAAAATCATGTTTGCGAGTTTTTATTTTAGAGAACTTGATGATGAGATGAAAATTTTGAGTCTGAGTAGGCTTTTGATGATAAAGCTTGAGAGAAAATCCCAAACTGCATTTTCTTTCGTTTGATTTCTATAACCTCTACGCTAACTGAAAGAAATGTACTTTTTGTTTCAAAGCTGTTTCATAGCTATCTTTTGCCTATGCATATATCGATCTTTATCTATATTTTGATACATTTGTTGAGCGATTAAAATGATATTAACTGTCATGTGTTTCTTTATTTAACTCTATCTCAGATGACATTTACAAAAAAACATATTGAATCGTGTTTGTAATGCGTTTCTTGAAAATGCCACGAGTGATGTGTTATACCATTTCACCAGTGCTGTGCCTATACAACAACTGGTGTGAGATAATAATCATTATTCGCTATTGAGTTAATTGCAAACAAATTAAGCTTAGGCCAAAATTGCCTAGCATACTAGTCGCCTGGCATTATTGGAAAACAGTAAGAGAAACCCAAAGTGACTCGTAAATACACTGGACGAAGTAAAGTAACATTGCCCCGCTTTCTCCATTAATCAGTTGTCAAATAGTAATTACCCTGACTGTATGTGTATGCAAACAAAAATAACAGGATTTTATCAAATAAGTACGAAAGGTAATCAGAGCTCGCGATTTGATGTAATAAATACATTTTGTAAATGTATTAATCTGACCTCAACATAAAGGTCCTCAAATAACTCGTTGTCCATAAGGTATATGACAGCAGAAAAACTTGTAAAATTTCTATGGTTCGGATAACTCAAGAACCCCGATAACTCGAGCATTTTACTCGTCCCCCTGCGACCTCGAGTTATTGAGGTTTTACTGTATATCTTTTTGTAGCCTATTTTGGCATTGGCTGGTGCCAGAGCTAGCCCTGAGAAATACTTGCTGATTTTGGCCAACATGCACACTGGTCTTAAGTATATTTGTGGTTGGGGAACAGCGTTGACCTCCTTAACCACAGGTACCAAGCAATGAATTTTACCCCATCATCCCTTCTTTTTGAAATACAGTAAACTCCGTATACATGTATAACAAATCCGGTTATAGTGAAATTCATGATATAAGGAACAAATTTTCTGGGCTCAGATTTATTCCCTTCTTTATTTTAGATAATTTTTTTAAGAATATAACAAACTCCAGATATAAAGAACAAATTTGAGTGGTTCCAAGGAGTTTGTTATATGAGATGTTTACTGTACAAACGTTCATACCACATGACATTGTATTCTTCAATGTTGCAAACAATGACGTTTCATTGTATTTGTAGGACTTTAACGCCTGCTCCAACCATATTACCGTTATTTTACAGGCAGACAGTTGACCCCTAAATGTTGTTTGTGGGAGGAACCAGTACTAGATTCCTATCCTCAATAAGGAACTGCCAACTTTCTCACATAAGAAGACATGGTTGAAAGCAGGGCTCGAACCCATGACCCCCAATCTAGGAGAGGCTGCAGGGATTTCAAGTCAGCAACCCTAACCACTCGACCATGGAGGCAGACACATTTCTTTGTACTGTTTTCAGTTAGGATAACACATGTTAGCTGTAAGAACAACTTTGTATACAAGTTTAGTTTATACTAATTTATTTTAGCTCGATTGTAAAGAAAGCTTAGCTTATCGAGTCACTCTCGAGTCCGCTTCCTGGAAGAACCAGTACTGGTGTCTTATGAGGAAGTATGGTTGTGACCCGGCTCGAACCCACAACCTCTGGGATGAGTGGCAGACACCTTAACCTCTACACCACCGCTCCCCATGTACATGAGTTTGAGTGATACCTTGACGCCCGCTGGACATATGCAAGCCTTCGTGACTTTGTCGCAGATTCCGCCATTCTGGCATGGACACACTTGCTCACAACCTTCCTCTCCAATGCTAGACGGCTCACACTTTTTGTGACAACTGAAAGTAGATAGTCAGTAAAATACTGTAAACTGTTTTGTGTGACGAAACTTTCACGATTTGACAGCAGACAAAATTATTCCGGAATTCAAAATTAACAAAATGAGATTTCAGTTATAATAAATCATGTGAAATTAATCTTTTGAAAATGTTTGAATTAGCAATATTGGGAAGTCACAAATAATACCAAGCTCAGGACAAGAAAATGTACCAAAGGGGGATAATCAAAAACTTAAACACGGTAGAGTTATGGTTTGTGCACTTCCTCTTATTGGCCTCTATGACGGTATAAAGTTTAAGTTATTCCCTATTCCCTTCAATAGTTTTTGAGTTTGACTCTGAACAAATAAGTGTGGATAGACTAGGCAATTTCTTTATGCCACCAAACATTTGATTGTGAGTATAACATTGAATCATCCTGAATATTACCCAAAACACTGTTATTGTACCCGTCTGCATCACCTTACTGCAGTTATACAGTTTCGCTATTAAGACCACCCGACATTAAGACAACCCTCAATACATTTTTTTGTAGTGAGACCAGACATTTCAGAACTAAATGCTCAATTTCATAGTAAAAATGTCTCGCTAGTAAGACGGTTTCATTAATGAGACAACTTTTTACTGGTCCAACTGATGGTCTCAATACAGGAACTTCAATTTTTATTAACTTTTGTTCTGTTAATAAAATTTTTAGATTAATATGCCACTCTTACTATTAGCTTGCAATGATCAAAACCCAAGGTCCACACAAACTGTTGAAAGAGACCAACCCACTCCCCACCCACTTCTTGTTTGATTGGATAAAAAATTAATATGGAGTGTTGTAGGTTTAAAAGAACTAAATCTTGAATGAACATAAATATACTTACTAGGCACCGTAGAATCCCGATTTGCAGGAACATCTTCCATTGACATTGTCACAAATAGCATCGTTCTCACAGACGCATGGATGTATGCAATGCATCCCGAAACTGTCCTTGCACATCTGTGAACAGTCTTGTCCTGTGTAACCTACAAATATAGTACAGTGTAACCTACAAATATAATTCAGTGTAACCTACAAATATAATACAGTGTAACCTACAAATATGTAGTACAGTGTAACCCACAAATACAGTACAGTGTAACCTCCTACAAATATAGTCAAGTGTTACCTACAAATATAGTACAGTGTAACCTACAAATATAGTAAAGTGCCAGTTTGACACATCTATCAACTGCAATGAGAAAACAACAAATATACTATAGTGCCAACTTATTCAGCAAATTGGTGCTGAACGAACTGTCTTTCAATGTTAGTATAAAATCTTAACAAGAAAAACTGTGATACTATGTATCATAACCAGCCTAGAACAAAGCTTTTATGTAAATATTTTGAAACTTTTTAAACGTGTTCAAATTGATGTGTTCCTAATCAACTTACCAATGTAACAAATACAGTTGCCATTATGTTGGGTCACATGACCAAAGTGTTCAACATGACCCATGTGTCCAAATTAATGTGTACCTAATCAACTTACCAATGTGACAAATACAGTTGCCATTAGTTGGGTCACATGATCCATGCGTTCCACAGTTACACGTCTTTGTACAATTTGGTCCCCAGAAGTTTCCGTCACAACCTAGAACGACAAAAACTGTCATTTACTTTGTGCTTCTGACAAATGTTAGTAATGAAATGCTAAACAAGAGACCGGAGTTGATTTCAGATCAAAATAAATGTGAATATGTTCATTGGCATATAATTT
Source organism: Saxidomus purpurata (assembly GCA_022818135.1). Classification (NCBI taxonomy): domain Eukaryota; kingdom Metazoa; phylum Mollusca; class Bivalvia; order Venerida; family Veneridae; genus Saxidomus; species Saxidomus purpurata. The sequence goes on along the minus strand of JAFMSR010000019.1, from coordinate 22,420,905 downwards.
TGTAGATTTTATGTTAAATGCAAAACTATGGGTAGTGGAATTCATGGATTCAGTAATTTTATAGAACAGGAGGTTCATGATAGCCTTAGATCACTCACCTGAGAAACATTGCTCAAATTATTCAGTTACTAGCCAGTTATATTTTTACCTTTGAATCTCAGGTTACTGCTTTAGAACAGTACACATTGCAACTTATATTTTAACTATATAAAGACAACATTTGCACCATTTACAAAAGTTAAGGACAACTCAAACAAAATATAGACACAACACAAAGCAGTGGACAAACACACATCTGAGAAATATCGAGGGTTGATCGCAAAACTATTGTATCTGCATATAAAAACTATTGTAGGTACAATAGTTTCACGATCAACCCTCGATATATTGAAGCTGATGTAACTAACCACCTTGGAACGGTCAAAGTTACCCCAAAACTTACCTGATTCACAGTTTTTGCCGTTAAATCCCGGGTAACATTTACATCGTCCAGGCGTAACGCAATATCCCTGTTCCTTCTCTTTATAACAGTCATGATCACATTTCGCTGAAATACACAAAAGTTCAATCTCTGTAAATCTACGTAATTGTCACCCTTGGTCTACTGGTTTAGGCATCCGCCTTGGGAGCTGGAAATCAAATGTTCAAATCCCAGCAGGGGTCTGTTCTGATTATTACAGTGAAGTTTCTGCAAACAGACCACCATTCAGACCGCCATAAAGTGGTCTTTACACTGAAATGGTCTTTTTACTGAGACCTTTATACTTTAAGATGGGCCATTTGGTTCCGAAATGTTTGGTCTTAATAGTGAAGCTAGACTTAATACTGAGTGGTCTTAATAGTGAAGCTAGACTTAATACTGAGTGGTCTTAAAAGTGAAGCTAGACTTAATACTGAGTGGTCTTAATAGCTGAAGTTTAGTGTAGTAACAATACACTTTTTAAATTTATGCAAGATTTTCACATCAAAACCATGATGAATCATGGTCCATCATAACATGTGTACAGTATGAGTTCACCCGGGGAGATATCCCTGGTTTTGCCGGGACTTTATACAATCTGAATGAAGAACTACAGGGGAATTAACTCCAACTACCAATAACAACTTGTCCTGTGTGCCTCTAGATTTTAAAGGTGGTCAATTACTTTTAAGCAACATTTTATGACAATTTTTACTTTTTGTTTATTCTGTTAGAGATTAATTTAATGAACAAAAAGACCCATTACACTGAGTTAGACCTATCAGAAATTTACATTTTATTAACTTTTAGAAATTTTGTTATTACTCCCTTTAATATGGAAGTATTTAAAACGTTGAGTATTTCTTTGCTATTTCAATATAATTTCTACTTTTACATTTGAATTGGATAGATTTACAAAATCCTAACATTCTGAACCAAAAGCAAGTTTTAAACCTACGTGTAGCTTCTGAATTGATTTATTTCCAACCTATCTTGGGTGCGCACCCAAGACAGGTAAAGGGAGGTAATAATATCGTTTCAAACTTGAATTTCTAATGAATTCCATCTAAATATATATTATTTAATGCAAATATTTCACAAATATAATATAATAGGTCTTATATTTATATCTTTCTGCAGGCAAAAGTAGTGTATCAAATTTTTACTTATGATAAAATAACTCTATCTTGGTTGGGCAACCAGGATAGGAAAATCAAATTTTAAAAATACCTCCAGTGAAAATCTTACTTGAATTAAGTGCTAAGTGAACATGAATAAGTGCAAATGATCAGATGTTAAAGTTTCAAACAAATCTATTACATGGCCAAATTCCAATTATAAACCTTTAAGACTAAATAATTCAACATAATTTAAGTTTATTTTAATCTTTTACATAATTATCAACATTCTATTGTACTTTTGAAGTTTTAAACAATATTTTGTCATGGCTCAAAGAATGTTGGCAGAAAATAGTTAGATACAGATCTAATGTAAACAAGGTGAACAAATCCACCTTGATACATGTATTATCAAACACACCATTGTTAGGCTTGGATGCCTTTTTTACGTCAGGAGACAAATCTGAGCTAGATAATTATATCCGTCTGTATTTATAGCGAAGTTATTCACTTGAAAATAAATTATAGTGTATCACATTGACGTACCGTATTTGCTCTTAATGAAGTGAATTACCGTATTTGCTAATAGATGTACATATTACTGCATGCATGTATAGACAGCATCAGTGTTGTCAAACTATATGAAACCTTCCGAACAGTAATTAAAATTCTAACTTGTGCCTACCTTTCAGTATTGGACAAAATGTATAGCCATGTAGAAAAACTTTAAAAAGATTTTCATGCATATTAGACTATTAAAAGGCAATTTTGATGTACAAGTCTCTTAGCAACGCAAGCCCTCAGTATCTAACAGACAAATTTAAAAGAAGTGCTAATTCAGGACTAAAATCATCAACCAATCAAATTTTGTATGTACCAAAGCCCAGACTTTAATTTTTTAGAAAGTCCCTATCATATTCAGGACCCAAAATATGGCACAATATTCCAATTCAAGTGCGGACAGCAGCAAATTTAATTCCTTTAAAAAGATGTTCTAAACATGGAAGTTCTCTGGAGGTAACTAATATTGCTGTAAAATACATTTGTAGATATCACAACATGACACGCACCAGAAAACTATTGCATTAAAAAGGATAATGCATGAATACTGAATACTGTGAGTACATGAATTTACATTTATTTATTATGGGTTTTAATTCATACCCATGCTGCTGAATTTCTAAAATGGACTTGTCAATCTTTTATTTTAGGCAACAACTCCAGATTATAGTGAAACTTCAGATATAAGGAACAAATTTTTTCTGCCCGGAGTTTTTTTTTCTTCATTTTATATGAAAATGTTATACGGATATAACAATCTCCTGATATAATGAATAAATTTAAATGGTCCCAAAGACTTTGTTATAAAGGGATTTTACTGTACTTGCTCAAAGGGGTGCTCTCTGAAAATTAACTAACAGATGATCTGAACTTGCCACCTGCCCCCCCTATCCCCCCCCTCCTCTGCACCACACCCCTTCCCGCTCTCTGCTGCCCCGATTTTATCACCAACAGATTCAATGGTCCAGAAAAACCTGTCAAAGTCCTTGGAGATTTATTATGGCCAAAACGCCATGTCTAGTAGGTAAAGATTGCCATAGAATGTAATATCAGAAGAGAAAAGTAGATTTCAGAAGTAAACAAGGTTGACTGGTACTTACGAACACAATAGTTATGACCCAATATTGACTTATAACCATCGCAACAGAAAAAACTTTTCCGCTCCTGGTAACGGGTTTCTATCCTGTACGCTGTTCTTGAGGCAATTCTAAATGGAAACAATTCATGATGGATTAAAAGTACGTCAGTCCAACACTGACTCTTGCAAAGTTCAAAAATGGACTTGTCCATATTTCACTTTTGGACAAAACCATTAATCGGCAAAGGGGTGCTCTTTCTGAATCTGTTTAGACATACTAGAAGTGCTGGGTGATCATGATCTGCACGGGTTGTAAAGGCAGAATCACTTGCTAGCAGCTGGCGGTAAATATGCAGTCACAATCAAGTCTGAACCCAGCATCCGTGAACAAAAACAGGCAGTGATTACCTTTGTTTTTTGTCGAAACTTAGTTTTGTTTAGACTTAAATCTATATTAGCTCATTTGTGAAGGAAGCTTAAAGCTTATCGAGTCTCTCTCATGTTCGCTTCCTGGAAAAACTAGTATGGTCATGACCCCAGTCAGACTCGAACACACAACCTCTGGGATCGTTTTTACTTGGATTTTGATAAATTTGAATAACCTGGAAATAACTGCTGGTGTCTATTCAAATATTGTAAAAAAGGGTTAATCAAAATGCATTTAGTCAAGTAATAAGGTCATGTATGCTGAAATACAGTGATTGATTTGAAAATGCTTATGTCCAGTCAAGGATACACCTGGACCCGGATGCGGTTTTTTGAAACTTTAACTGGCCGTTAAGCCAACTGTGTTGATTAATTTTGAATTGAAAACAATGATTTGTGGCGGGCAACACAAGCGAAGTATTTTGATTTTGATCTGAAGAGTTTTTAGTCCTTGTTCTCTTGAATGCAAACAATTTTTTTAATAAATCTTTCACAGTGTAGGAATATAACCCTTAAAATTAAGCAACTGCTTAGCTTTATTGTCAGTTAAAGTTTCGAACAACTGGGTCCAGGTGTGTCAGGTCCAGGTGTGTTAGGTCCAAGCGTGTCAGGTCCAGGGGTCATATTCCAGTAGCATCTTAAGTCAAATCTTAAGATTTTCCTTAAACTTAACAACTTCCTTAAGAAGATAATTTAACAAGAGCTGTCTCATGACAGCACGCTCGACTATTCGAAAGCTTGTCGGTAAAATGGGTTTTTTTGTCTAAGAACAGGTGTATTGTGTAATTGTCTATAAGAATTAAGGTCAAAGATATGAAACTTGTTCAAAGACCTTTGTAAATGAACATTACTTGCAAAGCCTTAAAATCAAAAACATTGGTGAAAATGTTGATAGTAAACATACATTTTAAGTTTCAAGTCAATACATTTGATAGTATTCAAGATATTTTACTTTATAAAAATCTTTTACCAAAAATTCTAAGTTAAAAAGGGGCATAACTCTAACAAAAATCAAAACAGAGTTATGGGGATTGTTTCCTCAGGTGAAGATGTTGATGGTGGACACATAATTTGAGTTTCAAGTCAATACCTTTGAAAGTATTCAAAATATTTGAATTTATAAAATCTTTTACCAAAAATTCTAAGTTAAAAAGGGGCATAAATCTGTCAAAAATCAAAACAGAGTTATGGGGATTGTTTCCTTTGGTGTAAATGTTGATGGTTGACATATATTTTGAGTTTCAAGTCAATACCTTTGATAGTATTCAAGATATTTGAATTTATAAAAATCTTTAACCAAAAATTCTAAGTTAAAAAGGGGCATAAATCTGTCAAAAATCAAAACAGAGTTATGGGGATTGTTTCCTCAGGTGTAGATGTTGATGGTAGACACATACTTTGAGTTTCAAGTCAATACATTTGATAGTATTTAAGATATTTGACTTTATAAAAAACTTTAACCAAAAATTCTAAGTTAAAAAGGGGCATAAATCTGTCAAAAATCAAAACAGAGTTATGGAGATTGTTTCCTCAGGTGTAGATGTTGCTAGTAAACATATAGTTTGAGTTTCAAGTCTATACCTTTGATAGTATTCAAGATATTTGACTTAATAAAAAACTTTAACCAACGCAGACGCTGACGCCGACGCTGGGGCAAGTGTAATAGTCTCCTTATTCTTCGAATAGTCGAGCTAAAAAGGAGAATGTGTATTGCAGCATGTTGAAAATTTATTAAATCTTCTATGACTATTTTCTATAATGATGATGAAATTGCACACAATCATTCACTTTTAAGCGAATTATAATACTTAAAAGTTTTGGACTTAAGTTAAAATACTTAAGAAATCACTTAAGATGCTACTGGAATACGACCCCTGATGTGTCAACAGTTGATCTAAAGCTTTTACCTATACTCAGTACATCTTGGAGGAAGTGATGCACACCATGTGTTTGTTGATTGTCTGTAATACTGCTTGTACGACACTCGTTGTGTGTAAGGTTCCCTGCAATATACAAAATAAATCGTGCGAGTGAAAGGTAACAGTAATCACAATCCACAAAACCTGAGCCCCCGTCTGGCAGCTTGAGATATGTCTGTTGGCAAGCCATGTAAATAAAACATATACAGTCCCTTAAACAACACCTCCGTAGACCAACAACCTCCCTAAAGACACGTTTCATTTTCTTTCCCATTTTGTCAATAATTATAAGGAATTGACCTCTCTAGTATGTTAGTACAGGGACGTTTGCTCATTAGAGGTCATACTGTACACACCTGTGGAACGGATCAAACCTCCACCAGCCAGTTTTAGAAAGTAACTTTTTCACATGTACCATCTGCTTTCATAAAAGTCTGAAGTTTCAAGTAGCTCCACTTTTTTTATATCTAATTGCTACAGACTCAGCAAATGATACTGGTCACTAGAAATGAAGTGTTCTTTTTACTTTTCCTTCTTCACGATCATATTTCACCTTAATAACTGTTATTATTACCTGTCTGTGCAAACTACTTGCACAAGACAGCAGTAAACTTACTGTCTGTTGGTTGTTTTTCATGGAAAAACGTTCTTGTTGCCATGGTAACAAGAAATCGATCAATATCTATGTAAACTTTTATTTACCTGTGTATATCCTGACACACATGGGCAGCATCGGGGTCTAATTTATCTGGGTTAATTGGTGTAAGTTGCTCCGTTGCTACTGGATACAGGGACATTACCATGGAAACAAACACGATTATCACAGATTCTAGCCTCATTTTGATATTCTACCTCTGCCAGCACTGCAAATAAGATCAAAACTGTTTCAGTATAAAGTTACTATCATCAGAAAATTTGCTTTTAACTGGCCTTTTCTATAATTAATGCAAGTAAATATCTATATAAAATTTGAGAAAATCTGTTGAAAATGTTGATGTGATTGGTTTTACTGCACCGCTACATCAACCTTAAATAATTTCAGACACATCGAAGAGCCTTATTTTTTTTCACCAAAATCTGAGAGCAAGCAGCTTTAAAATTGACACATCTTTAGTAATCTATTCAAATAATTCATATACCAAAGGTAGTATTACAATGTCATGTCATGCATCGGCATCCTTAGACACCACATAACTGAAACTATAGACAAAGTTTTCACAGACTTTTTCAAGGTTTTTTCAAGGTTTTAAAGTTTTTTCAAGGTTTCAATCTTTTTTTTCAAAGTTTCAAAGTTTTTTTTCAAGGATTTTCAAGGTTTCAAAGTTTTTTTCTTTCAAGGTTTCATTTTTTCAAGGTTTCAAAGTTTTAAATTTTCTTTCTCAAAGGTTTCAAAGTTTATATTTTCAAAGTTTCAAAGTTTTTTTTTCAAAGTTTCAAAGTTTATTTACAAACATGCATGAGTCCCGTCTGATGTGGGCAGCAATAATCGCAATATACATTTCTGTCTACAAAGCGTATCAACGTGACAAATGGAGAACGACTATAGTCTATTATATCATAATTATAACGTGTATCTATGTACCGAAATATCACATATCTCACTATATCCTATGAAATAGAGTAGATCTCGACACCTCCTTCAAATTTTGAAATGGAAATGGTTCTTCTTCATATTTATTAATTTAGCCTATAGTTGATATTTTTATGTTAGGTCAGGTTTTCAAAGGCATTAGGGCTGTGTAGGTTGAGGATAGGTGAACAGTAAGGATTCAGACTCAAAAGACTTCATGGTTGTGAGTGCCAATCTGGAACCATACTGGTCACAAAGACCTAACTTTAGGCCACAGCAAATCAATTTGTTGGTCATCAGATACTCTGCCATAAATCCAGTGTGAGCGAAATTAAACATATAGAAAAATACTATTATTTGCTCCATGAAATTTCCTTCGAGCGAGATAAAATAACTGATAATTAAGTATGCGTACATTGTATAATATTGTGTGATATATTTCAACTGTATAAAAAATTCTTACTCTCTAAAACAAACTAGAGCTATCACTAAATGTGATAAATACCCCCGAAAGACTGCTTTATAAACTGAGGAAGTTCGTAGTAACATGATACCTTGCAGAAAAAAATTAAAATAGAGATATTGTCCTTGGCAATAACTCTGTAATTAGTCAAGATAGAGTTATGGTTCTTGTGCACTGCACTTCCTCCCATTGTGCTTGACCATTGTAGGAAGATGTATTGAATTCCAACCAGTAGTTTTCAAGTTATGCTCCGGACAAGGAAAAGTAACAAAGGGTAATAACTCTGTAATGAGTCAAGATGGAGTTATGGTTCTTGTGCACTGCACTTCCTCTCAATGTACTTGACAATTGTATGAAGTTGTATTGAATTCCAACTAGTAGTTTTCAAGTTATGCTCCGGACAAGGAAAAGTAACAAAGGGCAATAACTCTGTAATAAGTCAAGATGGAGTTATGGTTCTTGTGCACTGCACTTCCTCTCAATGTGCTTGACCATTGTATGAAGTTGTATTGAATTCCAACTAGTAGTTTTCAAGTTATGCTCCGGACAAGGAAAATGCAACGAACCGACTGCCCGACCGACCGACCAACCTCCGGGTGACTCCTATATACCTCCCCAAAACTTCGTTTCGGGGGTATAAATATAGCTAGAATCAGGTGAGTTTAATCAATAATTTTCAAAGAAATCAGACAATTTGGAATTTTCAATTTTTTTCATGGGTTTTACAGAAATTGATGGGAGCGAGTCCAATAACCAATTTATTAATTTGGTGTAGCCTTAATTTAGTTTTTTCCCATGAACCTTTCTGAGAATCTGACCAATAGCTTCAAAGAAAAACAATTTCTTTTTTATATAAAGAAATGCTGACTTAGAAATATTCTAAACATTTACCGGTACTGTATTTTTTTTTCAAACTTAAAAATTGTTTGCACATGTTTCAGTGAATAAAAGAGCTAATATTATGGCTTAACGCACAAAACAACTTTAACATCAGATTATCTGGAAAAACCCAGTTCTTATTGTATGTATGACGAAGTCGGTTTTCCCAAACAACTCATATATTTACAGATTAAATCTTTCTTGTACGCATGATCTACCATTTTATGCAATGAATGTAACCTTTTGTGTACACAAAATTAATATCCACTACATCACTGTTACATTTTCCTAAATTGGACAGTATGATCTACATTTTCATGTGATGGTTGTCAACTTTTGTGTATGTGTATGTAATATATATGTTGATTGGTGAACACAACACAGGTCTAACTCGACTTTTTGTCAAAAATGACTTTTTTGCATAATTCATATTTCTTTCACAAAATACACTTCCCAATAAAATATTAAGAAAACATTCTGATTAAAATCGAGGCAAGGGACCAGTTGGCATTTAGGTCTAACTCATTTATTCATTTGTTCAATGCAACCAGTGCATGTAGAATTTATGTCACTACACATTATCCTAAATAACATAGATATTAATGCTAATAATGCATGTATAAAGTAATAAAACAAAAGCTAATATGAATAATTATGTCACTATCACATTATCCTAATAAACTGTACACATTATTATTATGCTAATTATCTAATACATATTCATGAAGTTATAAAACAAAAGATGATAATGCATGAATTAGATATTAAATGTTAGATATTATAATCAGTCTGTGTCATCAAACTTGACATTCAGTAATTGATTTACAAACAACAACAACAAATCTAAAGTCATCTGCTTTGCAGGCATAGGCGTGAAATTAAGAAATCAAAATCACACACACACCATTAATTGTCTACATTTCTATTTACACTTAGGTCTGTTTTTAGTTTATTTGAACTCTTATCTGGCTAGCAGCAAGTCACGCTGCCTTTGAGACCAGTGCAGATCATGATCAGTCTGAACAATATGTGCAGTCATATCATAATCTGCATTGTTTGCTATTAGGTCAGGTAAATTTCCGTAAAAGAATCAATAGAACTGTCCAATTAAAAAAATACTAAACTGGAATAATTTACAAAGTACATAAGCTAAGCGTTCAAATGAATTCTAACTTGAGGGGTTTTTTTTGCATTGTTCTGGATAGCACCAATCAGCAGGTAATTCACAATTTCATTTTCAAGAAAATCTGCCTTCAACTCTTCCAAACTCTCAAATAATTAAGTTCGATTAAGTACATACTCTCATACAATTAATTTCAATTAGTGTACTTGCAATTAGTGCACACTCATATAAATTCAACTAGTGTACTATCATGATATTTCAATTAGTGAACTCTCATATGGATTTAAATAGTGCACACTCATATAAGTTCATTTTTGTGTAGTCTCATGTATACTCAATTAATGTGCACTCAAAACTTCAATTTGTCTTTCATGTTAATTGAATTAGTGTACCCTCATATAATTTCAATTATAGTACTCTTAAATTCAATTTGTGTACTTTCATGTATAATTGAAATTCAACTTTTGCACACTCATATAGTTTCAGTATTTAGTGTACTCTCATATGAATTCAAATAGTTCCCATGTACCAGGAAATAAATACTTTATTATTGTCAGTTTCTTTAAGTGTGCTGCCGTATTACGTGATCAACAAAACAGTTCCCAGGAGTCTGATACATCAATTTCCTCCTACCTTTGGTTGAAATATACCCATAACTTTATTGTGTACGAGAAAAGAAATACCTTGACTATTGTTACTTTTGTGACCAGATGTCTGCTACCTTTTGTTAACGTTGTTACATGATTGACAAAAGACAAGTTCCCCTCCCATGTAAGAATGTCGGCGGAGACAAAAATATAACCTAAACGAACTAACACGCATGCATGACCAATTCACTACAGACAAAATAAGGAAGAGAAACATTCTTCATGTGATTAAGCATTTCGTTTCTCACTCATCGCTTAACAAATTGAAAACATACATTTTAAAACGTTTTTGTATATTGAGTCCCAGGGGCCTAGCGAGGGGGCGACTAGGGCGACAAAGTCGCCTTTCACACCTAGACTTCGCCCATTTCTTTGACAAAAGCGAAATTAACTTCGCCCGAAAATATCTCAATAAACAATGAAGCGAATATACATACAAGTGTCAGACATTTTTCTCTGACCATTAACTCCGCCCCCTCAATCAATTGTGACTGACAAAAATGTTGCCTGAAGGCTGATTTCACAAGTGATAATCATAGTGAAGGTTTCAACAGAAGATTAAAGCCGATAAATTATTGGCATGTCCGCGTAAGCGTCTATCCGAAATTAGGTACACTTTTTGTATCTTGGTCGTATTTCCAGCGAACAAAAATGAGTTTTGTACCTCAGACTTTCCAGTTAAACTTGTTGAAGGGTGGACTTGATTACCCATCTGTTATTTCTCCCAAAATATTTTACCAATAGAAAGAATTAAAGTTTTGTTTTGGTATACGTTTTTTAATACCATGCTGACTACCGGTAGATATTGTTGTCATCTAACTTACAAAGAATGCACACCTAATAACTATGTTGTTTGTTGGCAATTGATATGACCATCAAACTTGACCATTTATGGGAACAAAGACATATAACAACAGCTTAATAGGTCTTTAATGGGAATGACAGTGTGTGTGTGTTGGGAGGGGGGGGGGGCTAGTGGGGTGTAACTGCATGTTACTGCATGTTACATGTATGTTAAAAATGTTTCATTCAAGCAATATAAATGCATGAAAATTGGTCTCTAAACATCTCCTGTGTCTGGATGAAATCTCACAATAATGGCCAATCTCCTGATTTATCACACAACTATGTAGTTGTTTAAGATGTACTTTGCTTGAAAAAACGAACAACAAATATCTTGCTACATCCTCACTTCTCCTTGTAGACTCCAAACTTCTCCCTATTTTCAGCTCAGGGAGAAGTGACTTCTCCCTAAAATTTTGCTCTAGCTAGGTCCCTGTTGACAATTTGTTCTAAACCTATAAATACACATAATTGGAAAATTTAGGTAAACTTTATTTGTAACACACCTTTAGTTTTCACCTGCCATTTTAATTCACCATTGATTCTATTAGGTAAACGGATGTTATCCCCTAGGACATTAGCCCCTTTTCTCAATTTTGCACAGGAGGACATTAAAGCCCCTTCATTGTTTTGCAAAAGCCCACATCAGCCCCTTCATAATTTTTTTCACCTTTCAAGTGTGAAGGGGCTAAATATGATTTCGATTATTTTCCAACTGATGATCGATATATTTTGATTGGTTCAGTTCAATTATAAAACTTTCTCTGATTGTCCAACATTAGTTGGTACTTTTCCTTACCTTATTTAAAAATACTCTCACCTGTTTACAAAATCCACAACACTTACTTTAAAACGCGAATGTACAGTAACTATTGTAAATGATCCAACATTATACCTACTTGGTTTCTCTATTAACTCATTAAATTATAAAATCAGACAAACACTTCATTGATTCGATACTGGTCACTCATGCGTGTCGCACAATTTCACCACTTCTGCTCTTACGTTTTATTCCCACATTGTCGACAATTTAAACCACTAGTACTGTCAAGACACTGTAACAGTGTTTGTATGTACTAATTAGCTAATTAGCTACAGGCTAATTAATGATAACAGGTAAATAAGGAAGCTTTGGCAAGTTTAACACATACTTACAAGTAGTTGCTGATCAGTTCATCTAACTGTCTGACCGGGGTAATATATGATTTTGTAAAACATTCTTTTATAAGTTAGTGCTTTTGCCTCTTTATTTCCATTCAGTTTTTATAACATTTGTTCAATTTAACTAGATTTTAAAGCTGCTCGCTCTCAGATTTTGGTAAAATAATAAAGTTCTTCAAACTGAACAAAAACAACATATTTTAGAACATAGAGTCATATAAAAAGGTTCCAGTATAAATTCCTGTAAAGTGTACGTAGATTTGAAATAACACACTAATAACAAGATAAAGCGTTGCAAACGCTTTTGAAATTCTAATAAAAATATATAGTGTAGCGGTGCCGTAAAACCAGCATTTCCAATCGGTTTTTGCCCATTCCTACCAAGATTTTTACTTCTATTGTTGATTCTAGCCTTTAGTTTTATATAAATTTTATGCATTAGTATGTCATTTCTGTTAAATTTTATTTTTTCAACTGCAACTGTGAGCATGCAGCTTTAATGCAATGATTAGTAACTTCTCCTTATCGTTATATGTAAATTAATTTGCTTATGTTTTAATTGAACCGCTCTCGAACACTCGTGCCCGAATTGTCATCACCCTCGCATGAGGTCAGACGGAGAGGCCTCGAGCTTTTTATCACTGCTACCCATACTGTTTAGTCTACTAATTCATTATTGAATGGCAAATAATTATATATTATCTTATTATTAATGTCGGTGAATTTTGTCTTGTGATATAAATTGATGAGACTAATACACAGATTTTTTACTTATTACTATACCTTTTATATACATATATTTAAAGTCCCTGGAGCACTTTGGATGTAAAATTACATAAAAACAAAGAAAAATATCTTACCAGCGAAATTAACCTTTAATTAATTTTGTACTTAAAACATTCCAAACACTGAATTTTTAAATTGAAAATTTATGCTTTACATAGTATTACAGTGCATTCCTTTTTCCATGAAATTTGAAAACACTTTCTACCAATGATTTCTAATCAGGAAGTGATAGGAGAGAAAGGTATTATGTGTCATATCAACGTCAACAAAATATTATAAATAGACTTAATATCATCATAAAGCTGAAATTGAAAGTTTTTGTTTGTTAGATTTATTAATTTTGTCAAAAACTATAAAGATAATTGCATCTAGAAAGATAATTTGATGAAGGGACCAATGTCCGCTGTTGCATCATAATGTCCGAGGGGATAATGTCCGTGGGGATAATGTCAGTTTACCAGTTCTATCAGGCTCATTTTATGTATAAGTATATAAAGTGCTCCTGGGACTTTAATGGTTTGTAATTAAGTAAGCAGCGTGAGAGGAACTGATGTTATCCCTCTTCAAATTTGTCCTAGAAATGAACAGGACCAAACTTGTTCTAGAAATGAACAGGACCGAACTTGTCCAAGCAATGAACAGGACCGAACTTGTCCTAGAAATCAACAGGACCGAACCTGTCCTAGAAATCAACAGGACCAAACTTGTCCTAGAAATCAACAGGACCGAACTTGTCCTAGAAATCAACAGGACCGAACTTGTCCTAGAAATCAACAGGACCGAACTTGTCCTAGAAATCAACAGGACCGAACTTGTCCTAGAAATCAACAGGACCGAACTTGTTCTAGCAATGAACAGGACTGAACTTGTCCTAGAAATCAACAGGATCGTTTTTTTGGGTATAGTTAGATACATAAAATGACCTTCAGAAGCTTTCTTTCATAGTCCTTGACACCAGGAGACCCTGGATTTCATACTTGTCATAAAGACAGTACATTCTGACTAATTTAAATGAAGATTGGCTATAAAACTTGGCCTCTAGTGACTGTTCTAAAGGTCAATCTGAACAGACAGCCAGACAGATGGCAGACAAACATTAACTGACACCAGACAAACAAAATAGCTCACATTGGACAATTTGTGCTCAGATGAACTGATGAAAAATTCAAAACATGCAGCAGAAATAGCATCTTTTATGTCCTTCAAAATGTTAATTTTTAAAATCTCAACCGCCTGCAGATTTGCCAATTTATAGCAGAATCAAATTTTATTTAGAAGATGAATAAAATACAGTTGGCATGCACCAAACGTTAATGGAATAATTCAAATTCAAATATTCAATCATGGCTTTGACATCAAAAGAGACATATTAAAAGGTATATCTCTATTATGTATAGGGATACAAACTTCAATGGAGTAAAAAAAAAACAGTATTTGGATATCTATTTGTTACTGGTCCATATGTTATGACTGTGAATTGAAATTTAATGTGTGAGATTTTTGTTTACCTACTGGCAAATATATCAATGCATGTGAACTTGTTAAGAAAAGTAGAACAGTTTGTTCATATAAGCAAATATCAATGCACATGAACTTGTTTACGAAAGTAGAACCATTTGTTCATATAAATAAAATAAAATTATGTCAATTTTCAAAGCATCTAGGGCCCTAGACCTTACTAAAAGGGATAACTTCCACTGTTTTATATACATGTATATCAAATCAGACCAGCTGCATCCCAATTTTAAGTTTACGAAAGAAACAAACGATCCTAGTGCATTTTCAGTCTGAGCGTCTGCGCTTACTTTAAATTTGGAAACTTTGAACACAAATAGTTACATTGAACACCAATAGTTACATTGAACATCAATAGTTACATTGAACACCAATAGTTACATTGAACACCAATAGTTACATTGAACACCAATAGTTACACTGAACATCAATAGTTACAATCATTTTGAAAAAAAAAATTGTCACACAAAAAATAAGATTTATTTGCAAATGAATATCAGTTGTAAAGGGAAGTAACTGCTGCAAGGCATCTAGCAGGATACAGTGATCCATGAACTGTGCAAATGACATCTTAAACAGCAGCAAATCAATTTAAAAGTTCACTGACCTTTTGAAAACACATTAGACAAGAATAATATTTTGTTTTCTTTCAATTTCACTGCTGCTGTTGTAGCTGGCCAATGACCTTCCAGTCACAGGGGTCACCCAACCAACCATCCGTGGCACATTATTTTTCTTTTCTTTGATTGTTTACAAGTCGCGGCCGACCCTGGGACTTCTCCCGGGCTTCCAAGACTCTGACAGGCGCGGGGTTGAAGAGAGACAGAGTAGATACAAGGGAAGGGTCGGGTCGGCTAGCTGCTGTTTTACGAATAGACCCCCTTGTTATTTTCTAGTGCCGGTGTATAGCACTGATACAGTGAGACACCTCTGGGTTTCTTACTAGTTCATCTCTAGATGGGTGGGAAACACTGAAAAGCTTTTCTGAAATTTTCTTGGATTTGAACCGGGGACATCCGGATTGGTAGTCCAGAGTGTTGACCACTACACCATCATGCCACCCATTCGTCACACATTTATCATGCCAGATAGATAGGTTTTCAAACAGCTTTGCTGTTAGGTAAGCTCTTTAGTTTATACTAATTTATTTAAGCTCGATTGTGAAGTAAGCTTTTAGCTTATTGAGTCACTCTCGAGTCCGCTTTCTGGAAAAACCAGTACTGGTGTCATATGAGGCAGTACGGTCGTGACCTTGGTGGGGCTCGAACCCGCAACCTCCAGGATGAGTGGCTCTACACCACCGCTCTTTAGCAACATGGTAAATGTGTGATGAGCAGTGGTGTAGGGGCGGTCATCACTGGAGGTTTCACCATGTTGCCGTAAAGAGCTAGCCCAACAGCAAACCTATTTGTCTACAGCATCTAAAGACTGCCTAGGTATTTTGGAATAAAAATGTAAGACCTTATTATTGGAGAAATTTTGTTTAAAATATAAACATCTAATTCTTTGTCACATTTGACAATACATACATATATATCATTTCTCCTTTGTATAATGTCATAGTCAAATGATTATATATGCACATAACTGATTTGTCAATCAAGCTGACTGATCAGTCAATCACTGTGTCATTAATCAGTCATTATCTATGTCTGTTTAACTTCCATTGTTACAGTTATGAAACAAAAAAATTCAAACTAAGTTAGCTTGACTTTGTGTTTTAAAGGTCATATGAAATTAATTAATTTATACTAATTTATTTATTCTCCATTGCTAAACAAGTTCTTTACAATTTAGATTAATCACTATCTAGACTCACTTCAGATGGAATACACCTCAAAGAGATAGAGAGGCATAATGTGGAATTATCTGTGTCTTGCCTTAGGGCACTATCACTATTTGGGCACTGGTGGTGATCGAACTTGGGACCGTCCGATCCTGAGCCAAACTTGCTACAACTGCACCAAGGCCGCTCCACATTAATATGAATATTAAATAGAATGTACCTGGCAATTGTGATACCTACCAAATGTATACCAAAGAACAACATACTGTTTCATGTACATCTAATATAATAATTATTGTTATAACCATGAAGTCAGTTTTATATCAACTTTACAAAAGACAAGTAGCATTTTTTAGAACAGAATTATCACATAATTATGGTTGTTGTGGTTGTAGAAGTTTAATGCACGTTCCAACCATATTTTGGTCATTGTAACAGCTGGTGGGGCAGTTTACCTAAACCTCGGTCCTTGAACTCAAACCCACGGCCCTCAATATATGAGAGGTTACGGTTATTTCAAGTCAGTTATTTTTGTAAGCACTTGACCATGGAGAAGGAACTTCACGTCAGTAAATCCCTTATCAATAGGCAAAAAACATGAGACTGTCTGTATAATAAATCACCACTTTTACATGTAAACTTGGATTGAACTTTCTTCTCTCCTGTTTAATTTTGTTCTTCTATGTCAAAACATCTGTAGAACTTATACTGGTACAGTTTATTTAGGATAATATGACAGTGATGAAGTAGATGAGTCCAATATTACTGTGAACAATTTTGCAATGACAGATTAAACTTTCTTAAGTGTAACCTTCCATGTACACAAATACCTATTACATCACTATCACATTATCATAAATGAACAGTATATTTTTGCCAGTTTGACAAAATACATCAGTAGTGTCTTCATATGAACGTCTTAAGCCTGTAACAGTATATATATTGTCACTTTTACTTATGTCATCAGTATTTGCTTTCATGTAAACATCTGTTGTATTTTATGTTATGGTGGATTAGGATGTGTCTACAATTTATGTTTCTATGATCTCAGATGGTATTAAGTTATAAAACTTCTGCTTCCTTAATAATACAGCTTCAACTTCACAACTTCCTCACATCCTACGCAAAGGTGTGTCTTACCAGCTTTTCCTCCTCTCCCCGGGGCTCTTTATCAACCACACACTGGATGATACAAAATCCACTTTCCGCTCACCTTAATCAAACTCAATCAAGTTTATATAATTACCTCTTTACCAGTATATTACTCTTTCCCCAAAAACAAGTGCACACCCTGCGCTTATCTGGCATCTCCAACGTACCACATTAAATGCTCGCACTTAAGTTCTGAACTATCTGCGTACCACTTCAGTTTTCCGCCCTTTCTCTCCCCCCTTCCCTATTAACTACCCAAAATTGCTCAGAATTGTTAAAGCAGTCAAACTATTTAATTGGTCCAGTGCTTATAAAAGTTTTTTGAACACAGTCTCATGCTCAGTATGAAATCATGCTCATTCACAATTAATATGAAGTCCAAAATTAATCAAGTTATATTTATTTCCAAAGTCAGGTTTAATATTAAAGAAACATACGCTCAGGAAAAGAGCTTCTGATTATTGTTGTGTAACCCGACTTCTTAAAAAGATATAACTTGACTTGACTTCATATTACTTGACTTCACTTCATATTACTTGACCTGACTTCATATTACTTGACTTGACTTCATATTACTTGACCTGACTTCATATTACTTGACCTGACTTCATATTACTTGACCTGACTTCATATTTCTTGACTTGACTTCATATTACTTGACTTGACTTCATATTACTTGACTTCATATTACTTGACTTGACTTCATATTACTTGACTTGGCTTCATATTACTTGACTTCATGATACTTGACTTGACTTCATATTACTTGACTTCATATTACTTGACCTGACTTCATATAACTTGACTTGACTTCATATTACTGGAGCATGATTTTGTGCTGGGCATCTCAGACTGTGGCTCAAGATGCACAAGGCCTGTTATTCAATATGTCTGCAAAAGCCAACTGTCCATAATATATACAGCAAACACCTCTTAAATGTGCAAAATTAATTCATAGGCTACTGTTTACACTTGATCGGTAAATTAATACTATTTCGAAAAATAATAAATCAAACAAAAATCATGTTGTAGCATACGATTCAAGTAATTAAATGTTGTTGCCATGGGCAAATTAGCATAAAACTTAAAATGTTTCAATTTATTTTCAACCTCTATGAAGGAAGTTCAAGTTACACGTCATTTGATGATTAATTTTGACGTTTTCTTTCCCGCCCAACCCTTACACTATCTTCCAGACTTGAACATCTACCTGTACCTTGCTGTTGCATTGTTAATTGCATGCTGTTGTTATCTTTGTTATTGTTGTTGTTATGGGTTGAATGTGGTTCTGTTTTTGCTCTCTGTCACTTTTATATTATACTTATGCCATATTCCTCCTATTAAGTGCCCCTGTCAGAAGAGGGGACACTTATTGGACACACAAGGCCAAATGCTCATCTAACAGGATAACCTAACAAAGATAAGTAACTGCGCAGGTACTTTTAGGTACTGGTGAGGAGTTATTGCCCTTGTATTATCATAAATGCAAACAGTTTGCAAACTATTCACCAGATTGAAAATTTTATTATACAAGAGTAGTACCCCTTTAAATTGAAAAATTATTAAGCTTATATATTTTACATTGAACAGTCATTGTTGGAGAGAGCAGGTATACATTTTATGCACGCCAACGTAGGCAGGCGTATGCTGGTATATTCATTTCATATAAGCCAGGCTGAATCCTGCGCATTGCCTGCATAGCGGTCTCGATATACTGGCATAAACTGGATTAAACGTATATTCTATAATTTGATATCGGTTATGTAAATCTTAGCGATGGATCTATCCACGGTAAAGATTTATTCACACGCATTTTGTGACAGCTTCTTTATATGGAAATGTAGGTTTAGAGATGTGTGGTTGATAACATCCTTCTCTCTTAATAAATAGAGAATTATTTTTACATCTCATCTGATTAAGAGATACATTTGTGATCTCAAGTTAATCTTTTTTGCCTATTAAAATTACAAAAGTTTCTATTCTGTAGGAAAGGACCACGTCAAATTGAAATATTTGCATAATTTGTGGATGTTTTCTGCAGTGCCACAGACATGAGAAACATACAAATACTAAACTATTTTGGACTAAGACAGCAAGTCTTTGACTCAAGAAAGCTGTCTTTTTATAGTTTAAATTGTCACAGAGTAGGAAATATATGTGCAGCCAGACCCAAACTGTCATGTTAGGCATGTTTTTTTTTCTGACATCACATACCCTTCAAAATTGTATGTGTATAAAATTATACGTAATTTGATACAATTATAAATCTTTTGCGTATAATCTTTTTATTTTTTACTCATGACAAGCGTACAACTTGTTTAAAAGAATTTCTGACATAATACACAAATTTCTTTGTTCATCTGAACGTTCATGATAGTGTATAATACATTTCTATTAAGTTTTTATACTTTCCCCAGCTGTGGTGACAAATGAGATTCAATAAATCATTTTCGGGATGCATTAATTTACATAAATTAAGACAAGTTTCACAACGTCAGGGATTAAGTAAGCTATAATTTGTACTTCTAATTATAAACTTAACACCATGCATTAACAATGATAAACAATGGTATACATTATTTCATAACCCTGCTATAAACAGTTTATTCAAAAACTAAATTTTTCACCAAGAGAGGTATTAAAGCAGCACACTAATATATATTCATTAAAACATTATTATATAATCAATAAAAGTAAACATTTATAATCTATTTCAACAGGTTACAAAACAATTACCTCAGTTCTATTTCCGACACTATTCTATCCAATACGGGTACAAAACTTATTTTGGCACAAAATTCTTCACTTTTATTTAAACTTATTATAATATGCACAAAGTTTTATAATCAACAACACACTTCAAAAAAATTACAAATCATGATTATGGCACGTCCTTTTTTCCTAACGTCCTTCTTTTTGTATATTTTGTATTCTAAATTTTTCTCTTTATTAATATAGGGTATTAAACAGTGTAAACTAATGATAATGTACAGGCTCTATAGTAGATCCATAGAAATTGTAAACAAACCTGTAAAAATCGATATTAAAACCTGCAAGTATTGACAATGACCTCTACACTTCACTAACCAACATTTTAAAGTTGGTTAACCATACATTCATTGAACTGAAACTGTCAAATCCACGGGGATTCTCATAGGTGACTCATTTAAATACTGTCGTGAAAGACGTGGGTTTCTGCTTCAGAGTTCAAATTGATTTGTTTACTGGTAATAATTCACAGTTGATAAATCATTTCTTTATGTATGAAATAATCAAACAAATACATAATGAGAGAAAAAAGAGGGCCATGATGGCCCTTTATCGCTCACCTGAGTACAACTGCTTTTAACAAAGTTGCTAGAAATCATCGAAACAACCTTTCTGACAAATTTCCAGGATATCTGGGCTGAAAATGTTACCTCTAGAGTGTTAACAAGGTTTTTCCATATTTGGGCTCTGTGACCTAGTTTTTGACCCAAGATGACCCATATTCGAACTTGAGCTAGAAATCATAGAAACAACCTTTCTGACAAATTTCCAGGATATTTGGGCTGAAAATGTTACCTCTAGAGTATTAACAAGGCTTTTCCATATTTGGGCTCTGTGACCTAGTTTTTGACCCCAGATGACCCATATTGAAACTTGAGCTAGAAATCATAGAAACAACCTTTCTGACAAATTTCCAGGATATTTGGGCTGAAAATGTAACCTCTAGAGTGTTAACAAGGTTTTTCCACATTTGGGCTGTGTGACCTAGTTTTTGACCCAAGATGACCCATATTCGAACTTGAGCTAGAAATCATCAAAACAACCTTCCCGACAAATTTCCAGGATATTTGGGCTGAAAATGTTACCTCTAGAGTGTTAACAAGGTTTTTCCATATTTGGGCTGTGTGACCTAGTTTTTGACCCAAGATGACCCATATTCGAACTTGAGCTAGAAATCATAGAAACAACCTTTCTGACAAATTTCCAGGATATTTGGGCTGAAAATGTTACCTCTAGAGTGTTAACAAGGTTTTTCCATATTTGGGCTGTGTGACCTAGTTTTTGACCCCAGGTGACCCATATTAAAACCTGAGCTAGAAATCAGCCAAACAACCTTTCTGACAAATTGCCAGGATATTTGGACTGAAACAGTAGCCTCTAGAGCCTTAACAAGATTTTTCTATTTTTGGGTCATGTGACCTAGTTTTTCATCCGAGATAACCCATATTCGAACTTGTCCGAGTAATTACTGGGACAAACATCCTGACCAAGTTTCGTGACAATTGAGGCAAAAATGTGACCACTAGAGTGTTAATGAACTAAGTGTGGACAGACGACGGACGACGGACATTCATCGATCCTAATAGCTCACCCTGAGCCAGCTCAGGTGAGCTAAAAAAGAAAGAAAGAAAGAAAGAAAGAAAGGGAGAAAGAGAGGATAGAAGAAAGAAATAAAGAAAGAAAGAAAGAAAGAAAGAAAGAAAGGGAGAAAGAAAGAAAGAGAGGGAAGAAAGAAAGAAAAAGGTTGCAAATTTCATTATTTTAGATTATGAAGCCTCTGTGACTTTGACCTTTGACCCCAATATTAAGAGTAGCCATCTTTTTGGATTGAGGTCACTTATTGTGTTACCGTAGCCACAACTATGGACACTACATAAAAAGCTAGATCATTTACAAATATGCTTGAAAAAGGCCACTGCAAAATTCAAATAAAACAGTCAATTAAAATATAAGTACAGTGTTTCTTATATTATCTTAAATTGTCGGCAATCTTGTCAGATAGGTCAAACCATGTATTAAGGTGACATGTCTGCTGACCAGGTATGTGGTATGGGAATGATGTATAATATTTTATGTAGCCTATTATTGTATCAAATTCCCCACCAAATTACCATAATCAGCCTGAACCCATCTTAGGTAAACAGATTTTATGTTCCCAACAATTTACTCAAGTGTTCAAGCATTAAATGTAGACATATTTATTTTCAAAAATAAATAAGAAACAACTTCTGTCTATATTGAGGTGATATAAATCATGATATTAGGCCGACTGCAAGACTGTTTTATCTGTATAGAGAAGTAATGGCAGATGGGTCAGTTTTGCAGCCAGTGCTAACAAATTTAAACTTAAGTTGTTTTTTTATTTATTATAACGTCTCATGTAATGCATGGATATTTTGTTTTAATGTTTCAGTGAAATATAAATTTTATTTCATAAGTGCATGAGCACCAAAAAAAAACTGATATTTTTGTTAGTGGCATATTTTAATATAATGTTTTCTTACTCATTTTTACCTGTGGATACCTAAACCATATGGTAAAATTAATGGACTCAAAATGTGTTTTACCAACCCTCCTACCCTTCTAAATGTCCGAGATGAACTTGCCCATTTCTAAATATGGACAGTACCATTTATCGTTTGGTACTGTCCATTATTCAGAGGGGTGTTCTCTGCAAATTTACTGACACTACAATAAACAGTGCAGATCATGATCACTACACATTACCTCCAGTCTGATCATGATCTACACTGGTCCAATGTCAAGGGCACAATCACTTGCTGCTAGCATGTAAAAATTAAAAAAAAAACATAAAAATTATTTTGTTCCCTAGCTTACATGTTTCCTTTTGGTCATAAAAATATAAGTCTGACAAAAACATGTTTGTATTACAAGGTCACAGCAGCTGTTGACAATGGGAAAGCTCCCAGGAAGAGATTTATTCTCCAAAGTTTCATTATACCTGAAGATAACCCTATTGATATTGTTTTCAACTCTGAAGTTACCTTTGTAAAACCACTTTCTTTATATCTAATAAATATTGTCAGAGATTCAAGGACAAAGCAAACAAAATATAAGATCTATAGTCCATTTAGGATAATGCGACAGTGACATAACAGAATAATCAAATATTATTGTGTAAATCTGTTTGATAACACAAGGATTAATACTTTTCCTGCATGCAATATGTATCTTATAAATTATATTCATGCTATACTTGTAAAGTTTGGTGCACGCATATCATATTTATTACGTCACTGTCGCATAATCCTGAATGAACAGTAAAAACAAATATATGTCTGGTTTCTGTAGCATGCTGAAACAAAGATGGGTCAGTAGGTAGCGATTTTTTTTTTTTTTAATGTTTACTTGTAATTTGATGAGTACCCATAACAGTGTTCAGGTAATACGAATAGGTCTTTGATGTAATATTTAAATGTCTTTTGAACACAGACAACACACAATTTCATGAAAATTGGAATTTTCTTCATACTCATTTTTTTCAAAGTCATAATAAAAATTTGGGTAGGGGTTACAAGGGATGTATGCCCTCCACATGAAATACAATCTTTTTAAGACAATATTAGTACATGTAATTTGTTCACATTCTATTTTCAAACTTTTCAGTAAAACTACCTACATTAAAAACTGGAACAGAAATCAAAACTTACATAATTATTATTATGACATACCAATAATGTTTATCTAAATATATGAAAAAAAATTTGTACAAAAAATGTAACTTGAGATTTTAATCGCTGTTCAATTTCTATGAGAAAAGCAGTTTGCTTGCGTTATATAACCGGATTCAACAGTTTTTTCGTTAATCTATGAACATGTGGGCAGTTTACTTAACCATTACTCCTGGGTAAATTTAAATCCATCCTTTGTAAAAAAAAAAAATTTACGTTGATTATCGTTCCTATCTAACGTTAAAAAAAAAAAAACAGTTAAAATCAAGGGCATGTAACTCCTTTAAAAGTTAAATCTGCATTTTCACAGTTTCCTGTGAAAAAATTCAATTTATCCAAATAATAAACTAAAACATAAAAAGTATAAGTAATGGCCAGAATCAACAACCAAAGTAAAAATGTACATAGCAATTTCAGAAAATTTGTTGAAAATGCTGGCGAGCTTGGTTTGACAGCAACTCTATACTGTATTATTTTTTATTTAGTTTATTATGTATGTTTAAATTGGAATTTCAAAAATGTTTATAACACATTATAATTTAGAACCATGTAAAAAATATTATTGTATTCTTTAAAGGGGCACTCCCTACATCTAGCACATAATATTCTCGAAACATAGATTATGTGTTCAATGAACGTAAAATTATAAATAAATACAATTGCAAGAAAGAACCTATGCCAAAAAATGCCTCATTTTACCACAATTAATCAATATAGAGGCTTTCTGTAATAAATTGCATCCACCCATTAGTTGAACAATGACAACCCTACATAGATCATTGAATGGTTTGCAGTACTGCAGTATATTTTAAAACGGTGATTTTATCGGTAATGACTTGGAATGCAACTTTTAGGTTAAGTTATTATACTTCCAAAGATTCTATTATTTATGTTTTGGCGGATATTTAGTTTGACACCAGTTATAGGGTATGTCCCTTTAAAGGCATGTTTGCGATTTGAGTATATTGTGACAAAGTTTTGCCTAAACCCCGTACCTTTCAGGCATTATATTAATGTACGTGCCTAAAATTGTCTAATGAGCAGCTTCAAAATATACCAAAAGCTAAAAATACTCTGGAGAGCTTTATACACCATGTATATATAACTAAACAATTTTCTTACCTTATTTTGAAAACAACATTTAAATCCGTCAAACACATTGAAGTAACATCGAAATTGGTGAAAAAGTGTAAACTGAATCAAGTGATTCACGAAATCGTGATGAAGTCTCGGCCTATATCCTGGGTATTTTCTTTCATTTTCTGGTTCATGGAGCTTATTCAACCTGAAACAATTGTTACCTATATGTTAAAGTGCAGGATACCTATGTACTGATGTATATCTATATACCATTATATGGCATATATATGTGATGTTATCATGATTTATCAGCTAATATTGAATGATCAATTAACAGATAAGACGGAAGAAAAATTACCATACTAAACTGATTTTGTGATTTCCATGTGTTATTTCCCCCCAAAAAAAAGGGCGCAGGGGCAAAAAAAAAAAAAAAAAAGAGGTCAACAATCTGTAATAGAGAAGAAACTATAGGTGTTTTTTAATTGTAATTAAATATAAAAAAAAATAGTGAAAACCACAATGCATAAAAAAACAAAACCTCAAATATCTTACAATTATATTTATATAAAGAAGCCTTATATTTGTCTATCGGAGGAAAAACGATTTTACAGGCTGACATTTTTGTAGTTGTTCGATCACCTTTAAACAGAAAAAAAAATAAATCTATAAAATGGGTGAAAGCATTCAGCCGAATAATTATGGCGCTCATTATTGATTATCATAATATTATGAGGTCTGAAAAAATCACACTGCTGGATTAATATAATTTCATACAATACATTCTCCTGTGAGATGTCAAGAGAAAACGCGCCATTCTGGTAACATACGTTAAGTTAATATTACCCGTGTCCACACCTTTATAACATACAACGGACAGGGGGGCGGTGGTGTAGTAGATCAATTCAGACAGATGTAAACCTGGTAACGGGGGGGTTGGGGTGTTGGTGGGGGGGGGGGGGGTTCTTGGTTCAAAAGCAATCTTTTACTAGAGACCAGTACGGTTTAAGAAGGGGGAAAAAAAGAAAAAAAAAAAACTACAACCTTTCTTATATACTAAATCAAGAAATAACTACAGCTCAGTGGATCTGGCACTTTGTGCACAGTGGACTAACAAAAAACAACAACAATCTTTTACTAGAGCCACACTGAATCATATTACCACACAAATATTTTACCAAAAATATGTCCCTGCTCAGACAATAACAATCTTTAAGTACAGACGTACTGAATTATGTAACCTTATAACACATACATATACAAATCAAACCTTACAAGGACAAAATGACAGGTTATTTACAACTGAATAAGTTTTTTATGTGTCATAAAACGCTATAAACACAAAAAACACATAAAAACCAAACAAAGCATCTTAAATATTTATATATAGAGCTTACCTGTCTATCTTTATTGATTTACCTATATTATGTCTAACAAGGGTCTCTCACTATACTGTTCTCTGTTCTCACTCTTCCAGCATTGTTACAATTGATCTGAAAAACAAATAATAGGGTGATAATAAAAAGGTGTGTTTACGGTGTCCAGACCGTCCATAACTTTTTACTGCAATCTTCAAACTTTTTATTATAAGAAAATTATAAAACGGACCAATTTTCAAGTGCTTTTAGGGCAGAAAATGCAAATGTTTTTTTTTAATTGCCAGCAAACTGAGCCGTGTTTTGTTTTACAAGGAGACCGGGAACCAGAGATATATTTTTATTTGGCCTCAAGTTACAATGTAAGCATGAAAAACACTTTTTCTAACATGACAAATTGATTTCTATTTTAAGACAGATATAGGTTAGTAAGATACATTATATATATATCTAATATATCTAATAGCTGATGTGAATCAGCTAAACTGCGCATTAAGTATTGATATCCACCCAAAAAGTCTGTATCATAAACAACTTTAGATTAAGGTTTTATGTCCCAGAAGCACAATTACACGTAGTGAATATAGAGCGAAATTTAGCAGTCACAATTTACTGCAACGATGTCTTATCCTTAGATAAACACCAACATTAACGCCAATTTTTGGCAATTCTTTTCGCAAAAGTACCTTTGCTGTGGTACATGTATGGACTGGACTGTATGCCTATTCGCCAAGACACTATTATATGCAAATTGCAAACTGTTATAAAATGACTGCATGCCTAAATCACAAAATATGTTAATTTTCTATTTCTGGTAATTTCAGATAGCAGTGTTATTATTGTAGTTGATTGACTGCAACATTCTTCAGTGAAATCATCAAATATTGCATTTGGTTTCACGCAAACAGCATTCTGAAAATCAAAGCGAAATTTTTTTCTAGGTGACAGCACATACAAGTGCACTCTCTTAATTCAAACTTTGAATTTGCAAGCTGTAACTTCTGAACGTTTTGCCAAAAATAAGTTTATTTCATGTATTGAAGAACCGACGGAACATAAGATTAAAACGTCTAGCTATTTGGATGACAATGATATATTTATCTCTCCAGAAACGGTAATAAGACTTAGAATAAATAAAGAAGAACCTTTATGATGAAACTATTGAGAACTTATAAGTTGAGTATTTTATGACACGTTTTACGACTATGATTCAATGTAATAATGTATATAATAAATGCAGCAGTAAGTGTACTTCAAAAGGTATTTTTAGATTACCTACCTCGATATGAAAGAAGGTAATAGGGAAATGAATTTAAAGACGGTTATCTTCTGGTAGGATACAGTCGGAGTTCATACACTGTGACATAGGTAATAGTTATGTAAAATACCTGTACATGTCCTTGATGGCTCTAACATAATGTGAGCAATGACCATCCAGCTTTAATGAAACAGATACAATATTGTAAATTGGGTTTATTTTTGGGTGACTAAATTTTCTTTATTTGTGTGCAGACAGACATATTAATTTTGCGAAATTTATATTTGTGAAAGAAGAATTGTCTTATAGTAATTCTATGTGAATTTAATCTTCCATAAGATTTTTAAATTAGTGAAGTGGGAAATTATGCAAAAATGGCGAAAATTAAACCATCCCAAATATTAACCCAATTTACAAGTCTACCCAAGAAGGGTAAATGACACTGTGTGTACACAAGAAGGGTAAACGACACTGTGTGTACACAAGAAGGGTAAACGACACTGTGTGTACACAAGAAGGGTAAATGACACTGTGTGTACACAAGAAGGATAAATGACACTGTGTGTACACAAGAAGGGTAAATGACCATGTTTATCCAAGAAGGGTAAATTACACTGTTAACACAAGAAGGGTAAATGACACTGTTTACACAAGAAGAGTAAATGACACTGTTTACACAAGAAGGGTAAATGACACTGTTAACACAAGAAGGGTAAATGACACTGTTAACCCAAGAAGAGTAAATGACACTGTTTACACAAGAAGGGTAAATGACACTGTTAACCCAAGAAGGGTAAATGACACTGTTTACACAAGAAGGGTAAATGACACTGTTTACACAAGAAGGGTAAATGACACTGTTTACACAAGAAGGGTAAATGACACTGTTAACCCAAGAAGGGTAAATGACACTGTTTACACAAGAAGGGTAAATGACACTGTTTACACAAGAAGAGTAAATGACACTGTTTACACAAGAAGGGTAAATGACACTGTTTACACAAGAAGGGTAAATGACACTGTTTACACAAGAAGGGTAAATGACACTGTTTACACAAGAAGGGTAAATGACACTGTTTACACAAGAAGGGTAAAGACACTGTTTACACAAGAAGGGTAAATGACACTGTTAACACAAGAAGGGTAAATGACACTGGTTACACAAGAAGGGTAAATTGACAGCATGCAAGAGTTTATTATAGCCACTATAACAGATAGAGAGTGGTTACACTACTGATTTTAATCCTTTGAAAGAATGCAGTGTATTAACACACTAAATTTACATTTTTAGCTCTACTGGACGCAGTCATGATTTGAACAATCTTGCCCGAGGACAAGACATTTTTGTATTGTCCCCAATATAAGACTTTGTAAAATCAAGTGACCCCCCATGGCAGGGTCAGTTTTGACCCGGGGTTCATGATTTGAATAATCCTGGAAGAGGTCCGCTAAACAATGCTACATGCCAGTATCTAGGCTCTGGACCTTTGGGTTTTTGAAAAGAAGAATTTCAAAGTTTTCACTTTCCATTGCCATGGCAACCAGAGTTTTGCATGGAATGGAATTCTTTGAACAAGCTTTGTAGTATTCCATGCCAGGAACATTCTTGCCAAGTGTCAAATGTCATCACCATTGGCGTAACGGTCGGAGAGGAGCAGAGCTGAAGTATGTTTGTTACCAGTTTTATTTTATCTTTTTACCTCTTTAGTCAAACGCCTGTTGTCTAAGATTAAGACCCAGTATAAACTGTGACAGACTTAGTGTCTGCTGTCATGGTGCAGTGGTGGTGTGTTCACCTCAGGATTTAAGATTCCCAGGTTCAATCCCTACCATAGCCATGTCAGTAGTGCCCTTATGCAGGACACGAATAATTCA
Source organism: Saxidomus purpurata (assembly GCA_022818135.1). NCBI lineage: Eukaryota > Metazoa > Mollusca > Bivalvia > Venerida > Veneridae > Saxidomus > Saxidomus purpurata. Next base: position 22,391,368 of record JAFMSR010000019.1, on the reverse strand, counting down.
ATATTGCCTCTCTCTTCCCATCCAATCTGGAATGAGTCTCGAGAGCAATTAATGTAAGTTGTAAGAACTTATTTCGCAACTGAGAACAAATAGATTAGTATAAATTAGTGTCTTGTTTCTTCCATACAGTAGAAAACTAGCAGTAATTACCTATGCGGTAAACACGTTTTTTTCTTGCCACTGCCCACATATCTTAACGCTAACATTGAAACAAGAGGTCCAAGATGGCCCTTTATCGCTCACCTGGCTACCACTGGCTATAATACAAGGTTAACAATGATGTTGAAGAAAGGGTAAAAATTGACCTGGGATGCTGATTTTAACAGTCTACGTAGCAGTCCACTACATAATGTTTCATTTCAAATACCAGGCCTTGTGGATTTAACTGTTCTAAAACAACTCTTTCATTCAAATTTTCGGCAATACTGAGTACTGCCTTTTTTGCCAAAAATTTGAATTAAAAGTTTTTTTAGATAGAAAAACAGTTATACTTATTATTCCCTGATGAATGTTTGAAAGAATTTCTTGTGGTTTTAGATAAGAAGAGTTTTAAAGTTGTCCATGTACATGTAATTCAGTCTAAGGGAACCAAGTGACGTGACCCCCTCAACCTGCTCAGAGAAATTGATAACTGAAGACTACAGTAGCAATTCAAGGATTACAAATGAGTTCTATTATGGTGCATTATGAAATAGTACAAAGTTATTATTAATTGATAACTAACCAAGTCTGCAAAATATAATGTTGAATGGAAGAAGTTGCAAAACAAACTAAATACAAAATAATTAAACCTGTCAGAAAGAAATTCCTGTATGATGTCTTTTCAAATCTTTTAGATTGTCGAAAAGCATGTTGCTATTTATAGCATTATATATAAGCATCTGCAAGGCAATATATTTTTAGACCGAGTATATTTTGTACTGTTATGAAATAGCTTGTGTCAGTGCTATTTTAAGACAAATTGGTTTTCTATGTTTTAATATAATTTCAAGTATTAACATGGTTTCTATGCGTCTAAATTTGAACAATCTTGGTAGAGTTCCACTAGGCAATGCTACATGCTAAACATCTAGGCTCTATAGCCTTGTAGTTATTGAGAAGAAGTTTTCCTATAAAAGCCTGTGTAAAAACAAGTGACCCCCCTGTGTGGGGTAAATTTTGACCTGGGGGTCATAATTTGAACAACCTTGGTAGAGGTCAACTATGCAATACCATGCACACGCCAAATACCTAAGCTCAAGGCCTTCCTGTTCTTGAGAAAAAGATTTTTTCCTATTTGTTGCCATAGCAACCAGAGTTCTGCATGGAACGAAATAATTTGAACAAGTATGAGAGGGCTTCATGCAAGGAAGATCCCTGCCAAGTTTCATCAACATTGGCCCAGTGGTTACAGAGGAGATGCAAGTCTTTTGAAGGCAAATGTCAATCGGGACGTACAACGTATGTAACGTACTCCGTACGACGGACACCAGACGGAATAGCTCATTCGTGCACTTTGTGCCAGGTGAGCTAAAAATGTAATTCTATCTACAAATAAAAATTTTCCTTAACTTACTTTCACGAAAACTATTTTTCAATGCATATATCTTACCACATCTTGATATTGTTGTACTATTCGGGGAACTTTTAGAAATTGTCCATAAATTTCAAAAACGTGGCCTGCAAGAATCATTCTTGACAAAGATTTTCAAACTTCATCAGCAGAATTATTCAAAGAATTAAACTGGATGTCTTTCTCTGACAGAACTGAATACAAACAAGAGGTCCAAATTGTCACAAAATACGCAAGTCAGAGATGCATGGTATAAATTAAACTTTGTACCATCATTAGTTAAACTATGGAATTATGCTCCAAATATAGCTTCCGGGACAGAGCCATATACGAAGTGCCCATATTACCGTTATGGATTGATGACAATCAAACTTATGATGCCGCGGGTGTGCGAAAATATTTCCCGAATACTTAGCCACTTGAATTTCTACAATGGACTGGTCCGTCTTTCAATTTCTCTGAAGTAGTTAACTATAATTACGATGATGTTAAGGGGTCGATTTTGTCACCTTTAGTTAAGGTGAGACTTACGGTAAGTTGTCAGCTTCTTAGGGAGAAGTGTCCCCTTAGAAGTTTTCAAGATATTAAATAAACAGTCAGGGACCTAGTTACTTGTTACATTCAAAAATTCTAAATACAATTTTAGGTGAACCAACTGTGTCGAGATTCCCCAACCAAGAACACAGAGGTATGGCAAACACTGATTTCGTTACTCAGCAGCCAGGAACTTTCAGACAATGCTCTTCATACAATCAGATCGGGAGCTGGAGCACACCAGAGTGTCATTGTTCTGCGTGTATCGGGTAGGGAGGTCCTGCACACTGTCTGCTGGGTTTATATTGCTACCATGTTATGTTTGTTTGCTTTCATAGTTCTTCTTTTCGCTTTCGCTTGATGATTCTCTGTGTACGTATTTCTATTTTCTTATTCCTATTTTTGCTGGCTCCCTTTGCCGCAGCTTTAGGTTTTAGTTTTTCAGTTTCTAAGCTTTTAGTTCTGTTGTTGTTGTGCAGTGTACACATTTTATTTCTCTCTCTTAGCTTGCAATAGCAGCTATGCTTGCTCTACATTTGTAAATTCATGTGTATAAATGAGCTCAGCTGATCAGTTCCTCCCACATCTGATTTGAGGGGATAAATTTCTTTTAAACCATATCTTAGGGGTCGTACTTTTCCTTTTCCTTTACTTTTCCTTCTCAAATTGTTTTATTTATGTTTTTATGGCAGTTCTTAGACGCGGGTCATAATCTGAACTGAACTACCACGTAAATTATTTTCAACAGTCTATGAAAGTACGATAGTAATAATTAGAAATTATGATAATACGGTGCTGAAGACTAAATTTCTGTGGTTTTAATTATAATGTTAAAAATATTGTTATAAAATGTGGTTTAACAATATTTGGAACACGCATAGATTCTACTTTTCCTAATACAAAATGGCTGAAACTAACAGTTCGGCAAAAACTTAAGGACCTCTTTTCAGGCGATTGGTACTCTACGATTATAAATTCGAACAAAAGCACATTTTATAGAATATTTAAAACATAATTTGGCATTGAGAAATATTTATCCTCTACTGCATCAGCTCTTCGATTTTATATGAACGTTTTCGAACAAGAAATCATCGCCTCCCAACTGAAACCAGTAACTGGGCAAGAATTCCACTAAACGAAAGACTATGCAATTATTGTGGAAAATTAGGAGACGAATTCCATTTTATTTTTTAATGTACTTCATTTAATAATGAAAGAAAACAATTCCTTAAACCGTGTTATTTACGACGACCTGATACAGTACAACTTAACGCACTGATGAGTGGATCTACAAGTAACAAAACTGAATACTTGAATTGTTGCGAAATGCATTTTGTCGTCGTTTTTAAGCTTTTTCTCGAACAACATAAATTAAGTATACAATTCTGGTCATGTATTATACCAGTCTTGTTTTATGATAAGTACACTACATTTTGATAAAAAATCTTCCTGTCACTATTATGAAATATTGTAAGAAAAAGAGCCAACCCTTAACGACATAAATTATACAGAGAATATCTAATAGATCTATAGTAGTATTTAAAATGATTCACGGGATAACGATTCATCCCATTTAAGATTACCCTGTTGAAATGTATTATGTATTATACTTTGTATGACAAAATTATAATTATTATGTAAAACAAGCTATATATTTTTTCCCGCATGTGTAAAGTTATAAATTATATCATTATATTATTCATGATTGAATGAGCCCTTTTATCGTATATTACCTCCTTTTTCTTATGTTTACTTGTATGATACGAGTGAAATAAACGGGTTTTTGACTTGACCTGGATCAGCAGCTTTCACAGTTTTTTTTTTAATTACCACATGCTTTTATTGCGCTTTTACTACAAATTCATAAACAAATATTGCTTGACTTGTTTTGAGGGATAGACACTAACTGGTTCTATCCAGGAACGATTGTTAGATAATTATCCGCCTGTTAAAATGACCAAAACAGGATTGGGACGGGCGTTAAAACCTACAACAACGACCAAGTGTCATCTTGTTAGTTATGTTTTGCTCCAAGGTAGATCTACTGCACGCTGATTTTATCCATAATGACTGGAATATATCTCTAACACTTTTAGGTTAAGTTATAAATTATAACAGCGAAGTATTACAGGCAAAACTGAAATTGATGAGTTATACAATGTAATCACCGATGTAATCAATAGGGCGAGTTCTAGTTGCATCCCGAAACCGAAATTTAAGCATTATTTGAAGCCATATTGGGATTCTGAACTAAATATTGCTAACAAATGTTCTAAGTTAAAAAGGTGGTATTGGGTATCGCTGGGAAGACCACGGTTTGGTTTTTCGTACTCTGAATACAAAAATGCCAAAAACAATTTTAGGTATCTTCATCGTCGAAAAGTAGTAGAATACATATCTAAAATGCATGAAAATATAGACAGATCTGCAAGTAGACTCGGCCTTTTTCTGGAAACTTGTTAATGCGCGGCGTAAAAAATCTAATACTGCATGTGGCAATGAAATGCTATTTAACGACGTTGTGTATAGGGATTCTAAAAGAAATAAACATCCAATGGGGTCATTATTTTGCGAACCTCTATCAAAATACGACTAATGAAGAATTTGATCAGGGTCATTTTAATAATGTAGTAAACGAGTTAAAAACAATAGAAACATCTCTAATTGTACGGGAAAATGACCCGGCCTTAGTTTCACCCATTACAATATCTGAAGTTACAAAGTATGCAAGAAGAGTAAGCTAAACAAAGCCTGTGGTAGAGACATGTGCTACTATGAAAGTTTCAAATATGGTGGAGAAAAACTCATTCAAATCACGACGAAACTGTTCAATTGCATGCTACAATGCTCGTATACACCTCAAGATATGAAACGAGGGGTAATTATTGTATTACACAAAGGGGGTAATAAGCCCAAGAATAATCCAAACAATTATAGGGCGATAACACTGTCATCTGTTTTACTTAAAATGTACGAATCCATTCTCCTGGTTCGAATAGAAAAAGATAAAAAGCATGACCTCATAAATGACTTACAGGGTGGCTTTAGAAAAGGATTGGGATGTATGATGACATCTTTTTTGTTTCGGGAATGTGTAAGCTATTCTCACGATAATAGTAGTCCATTGCTTACTTGTTTTCTTGATGTTAAACAAGCTTTTGACCGAGTATGTCATGAAATATTGTTTGTTAAGCTATACAAATTTGGTATTGATAATATCATTTTCAAGGCAATATATAGCATGTATCAGAACATGACAAGTTGTGTCCGTAGCAATGGTCATACATCTTCCTGGTTCCCAATTTGCCAGGGTACCAGACAGGGAGGGGTACTCAGTCCTTTCCTTTATCTTGTCCTAATTAATGATTTAATGAACGAACTGCAGAGTCAGTCTCATGGTATGAGCTTATATGGTATTAACTGCACATGTCCGGCGTCTGCGGACGATATGGTTTTACTGTCCTTCTCCGCAAATGGACTTTCAAAGCTGATGGAATGTTGTTACAATTATAGTATACAAAACAGGTATACTTATAATGCGTCTAAATCTGCTGTAATTGTTACAAATCAGCAACACATATTTAAAAAGTACCTGGCTACTTGGTAATGAAACTGTTTCTGAAAGGTCACATTATGTCCATTTGGGTGTTTTGTTCAGTAACTGCTTAAACATAAATAATAATGTCAAGGAAAGTTGTAATAAGTTGAAAAGTACATTTCTAAGTACAATAAACTGTGGTATTTATGAAGATGGGATTCACCCATTTTCTGCGAAACGTATATACAAAAGTGTTGTGCTGCCAAAAAGCATTATATGGCAGTGAGCTCTGGTCAAACCTCTCAAAAAGAAAAACATAAATAGCCTCGAGACTGCGCATAGATTTTGTGTAAAACGCATGCAAGGTTTGTCAAAGTATACCAGAACTTATGTCGCTTTTTCAATGTTAGGATTTTTACCATTAGAGGCAGAAATAGATAAAAGAAAACTAACATTTCTTGGACACGTTTGTTCATTTGATACACAGTGTTTGATAAAACAAGTATTTGTAAATCGCTTGATGACATATCTTAATAGCCCAAGTAAGACCTCTGGGTTTGTGCCAGATATTTTCAGAGTATGTAAAAGATATAATGTATTGTCTGTGCTTTTGATTTATATTGAAACCGGCAGCTTTCCGACAAAATCATCCTGGAAGAATATTATAAATAATAATGTTCAAATTGTACACCAGTACGAACTGAGCCGACGAATTGAAGAAACAGAGTCATTGAGAGGATTTGATATAATTCAACCCTCTGATGCATTTTCATGTTGTCGGCACTGGTCGCTGTGCTATAAAAACCGTAACTGGTTGAGATATCCTTTGGACACCGGCATATTTTGTTACACACTCGACAGACATGCATGCGTTTTTGTAAACACTGTACATCACGTTTTGGCTACTTTCGGTTTACTGCGCGTGTTGTATACGTCAGCAAATAGATTGAGCTGTAACATGAAAGTAAAATTTCCATTGGCCCACCTACAGAGGTCACGCGCAGGGGTCACCCTGCCTGCTAACCTGCGCATGGACTTCTTTTTTTTTTTTGCTAACGGGAGGTCAATTTCAAGCGGTCTCATAAGATGTCAATGTACCTAGGTTTGAGTACGACATGTCTGCTTTATGTCTGTGAAAAAATATTTGCACGCGCTCAAAACACTATCCCACAGGGGCCTGTACGCGAACGTTGGTAAAATGAAAATTTTCAAAGCTGGTAAAATTGTGTCCAAGGTCATTTTCAAGGTCGTCTAAAAGTGTCAGCATTTGCCTCGGACGTCTGAGTTTTCAACAGTCAGGAGCTGTCGGCATAGCCTTTAAATTCATACAGACAAAACGTGTTCCATACGGTCACTGTCACTTCTATGGAAGGCCAAACCTGTCTTAACCCGCGTATACGTTTTATTACGTTACAGGTGTTCAAAGGATATATGCAAGTTCTTGTTAAAATCATAGGTGCTCTTTTCTCAAAGTCTTATAGCACAATATGTAGAAAGTGTCAGAATATAACAGATAATATTGTAATTCATTTGATACAGTTTTGTACGAAAACGTCGGTAGGTAGAGATCAACTGTGGAATCGTCTGTTTCAGCTGTTAGGAACAAATAACTATATTGTACTCATTCATATGTCAGTTAGAGACCAACTGATACATTTACTTTCTGGTATGTCAAATTTTCTTGACGAAGAAAATATCCTTAACTGTTTAAAAATTGTCAGTAAATATTCTTATCATGTTTTAAATGATTATTAACCAGTGTAACTATTGATATAAATAAGGCCAACCCGATAAATTGGTCGTGTATTTTCTACAGGACGCTTATTCTTGTTATTAAGCATAGCTTTCTTTCAACTTTCCTTACACAGTGCTTGTATTTCGTTTCGATAAGCATCCGTAGACTGGAACTGTATGAATGCTCTAATTATCCTGTTAAAGTTCTTTCTGACTGAGTTTCCTTGCAAACAATTGTTTGGCCAAACTATAGCCTCCAGCAAACATAGTAAGGAGACGATAGAGGAGAGAATAATATTCTATTCTATTCTGATTTATTACTTTATCTATTTTTTTTGTCAATGTGCATGTACTTGTACTTGTAAGCGTTTGATTTCGTTTGTGTTATTGTAAGAACGCATTCTGTCATCGTATCTGTACTGGTATATCAATGCGTCTGTTTTGGTATTGTATATGTATGTGATGATGTAATATATGTAGTGTATATATAGTGCTTTGTATGTTTGATGTTTTGTTCTGTGTATGTGTTTATTGTGCTCTCCCAGATGTGGAGGAAATAAATCTATGTTAGTTATGTTTTGCTCCAAGGTAGATCTACTGCACGCTGATTTTATCCATAATGACTGGAATATATCTCTAACACTTTTAGGTTAAGTTATAAATTATAACTTAACCTAAAAGTATTAGAGATATATTCCAGTCATAATACTTGCAAATATTCGTTTATTTGTAATCTGGAGTAATTTCATTTTCCATCAAATGTAGGGAATGTTTCTTTATATTTTGCGTTCTTCTTTCACATGATTCAGTTCTTCGCCAAGATTGTGAAGAACTCACAAAAATTTTATGATGATGATGTATAGATGGTCTATACAAAATCGATGATGATAGCCTTTGAAAGGTATCCATGTAAATATATAACAATTAACTTTTCCCTCTTCCAAAGGTAAAAATATATATCTTTTAAACTACTTTTGTTTGACATTTCACTTTAAAGTTTGTTAGAAAAGTTTAACAGTTTCATGTTTTAATTATTTTAGGCATAAATTTACAGAAATATTTCCGGAATACTAATAATGTTCAATAAAGGGACGTAATAAAAATGAGAAAAAGAGACGTATAAGTTTGACACCTGTAATGATCCAGACTAGATAGTTCATTTTACAGCTCAAAATCAATGAACTAGAATCTGCTTTGAAATCTTATCACTTTGTTCTTACCCCTTCAAAAGATGCGTGACTTAGAATCTATATCTACTGATATAGGACCCATTGTATGGTAGACTCTAATTGACTTTGTTAATTGTTCAGTTTATTCTGACATAACAAAAACATTCAATTGACACATTTCTTTCACATTCGTTGTGCTTTTGAATTGGTTCGATGTAACATGTGATTTGTATACGATGTAACGTGTTATTTGCAAGCTAAAACGTACACGATACGTACAAGCACAACGAAAACGCTAAACTGTATCAAAACTCTTTTTTCTTTCACATTTTAAAAACTTAAATGGCGCAATTCCATTTAAAAATGAAAATATCAGTTAATGTTAACTTCAATCTGTCGATATTTTGAAAATTATTTACTGTTTGTAATGTAACAAAATTCTGCTATATATTCTGTATAATTAACAGTTTCGAAGTTACATAGATCTATGTGTCTTGTTAACCAGTCGGGAAGGCTAGACAGGTTAATTGTTTCCCGATTTCGTCGGAAATCGGGAGTTTCTACTGCGATGCGTGTATGTGGTCGCACGGTCGCATAACTGTCCCATTGTTTTTTCAAAAAGTATTTCTAATAACATAAACTGATTTATATAAATAAATTACCCCCGTCCTCTTTCAGAACGCCATCTTTATTTTCTTATGAGTTTTGCTCTCTGACAGTGAACATTGTTCATTGAGTTTTGTTCAGTGAGCACTACTCATGGTGAGCATTGTTCAGTGAGCACTTCTCACAGTGACTTATGTTCAGTGAGTGTTGTTAGCTGAGCACTTCTCACAGTGAGTATTGTTCAGTGAGCACTTCTCACGGTGTGCATTGTTCAGTGAGCACTTCTCACGGTGTGCATTGTTCAGTGAGCACTTCTCGGAGTGAATGTTGTTCAATGAGTACTCTCCTCACAATGAGAACTGTCCAGTGAGCACTTCTCACAGTGAGTTTTGTTCAGTGAGCACTTCACACAGTGAGTTTTGTTCAGTGAGCATTTCTCACAGTGAGTATTGTTCAGTGAGCACTTCTCACAGTGAGTTTTGTTCAGTGAGCACTACTCATGGTGAGCATTGTTCAGTGAGCACTTCTCACAGTGACTTATGTTCAGTGAGTGTTGTTAGCTGAGCACTTCTCACAGTGAGTATTGTTCAGTGAGCACTTCTCACGGTGTGCATTGTTCAGTGAGCACTTCTCGGAGTGAATATTGTTCAATGAGTACTCTCCTCACAATGAGAACTGTCCAGTGAGCACTTCTCACAGTGAGTTTTGTCCAGTGAGCACTTCTCACAGTGAGTTTTGTTCAGTGAGCACTTCTCACAGTGAGTTTTGTTCAGTGAGCACTTCTCACAGTGAGTATTGTTCAGTGAATCTTTCTGACAGTGAGTGTTGTTCAGTGAGAAGAACTCACATTGACTGTTGTTTAGTGAGCACTTCTTACTTAAGTGAGTACTGTTCAATGAGCACTACTTATGGTAATCATTGGTTCAGTCAGTGCTATTCATGGTGATACTGTCCATTTAACACTACTGATGGTGAGCATTGTTCAGTGAGCACAACTCACAGTGAGTACTGTTCAGTGAGCACTACTGGTGGTGATCATTGTTCAATGAGCACAACTCACAGTGAGTACTGTTCAGTGAGCACTACTTATGGTAATCAATGTTCAGTGAGCACTACTCATGGTACTGTCCAGTTAGCACTACTGATGGTGAGCATTGTTCAGTGAGCACTACTCATGGTGAGTACTGTTCAGTGAGCACTACTCATGGTGAGTACTGTTCAGTGAGCACTACTCACACTGAAATTGCCAAGTTCAGCACTTGTCACCATGAGTATTGTTCAGTGAGCACTGTTCAAAGAGCACTACTCATGGTAAGTAAATGTTCCGTTAGAAATTCTCCCAGGGAACATTGTTCAGTGAGCAATTTTGATTATGATTTTCCATGACAAATTTGAGATATTTTGGTACTGTGAATTATATATTCGGGACATTAAAGTTTTTGATATTTGCTTGCCAAGTATATACACGTGTGTATTTTGCGTAACGACAGCTACGCAACTGGTGACATTGTCTAGTGGTCCTCTACCAACTTGTACAAATCATGCCCCTGGGGTCAAAATTGACTAGACTGCACTACTTTAGGTTTTGCGACTGGTTCTCAGTTAGGCAATGTATGGCCACCATGGTCCCTCTTGTTTTAAGAAAAAAGGGGTTATCTTACATTTGTTTGGGGTTATCATTTATGACAAATACTGATTATAAAACTGATGCAGTGAACGATGGATTTGCCTTACAAATTTAGTGTTTTGACCAATTAAGGTAGGTCAGTACCTTTCGTCAGTAAAATTAAAAGTTGTCATATTTGTTTGAAATTTGGTACATGCGTATATTGTGCCCATCTGCGTTGCATGGTAACGTTTTTATTCACATGACGTCACGTGACGTCATTAAACAACGGCATCTGGCGACATCGTACCGGAAGCATACCTTAATGTGGTTATTGTTATGTTATTTTGTCATTTGTGGACCTACTTTTATTTTTCAAAGTTTGCTATAATACTTGCAAAATATTCTATCAATCGATGTGCAAACTATTACACTTTAGTTAAAAAAGTATTACATTTCCGTCGAAAACGTACAGAAAAACGTCAGAAACGTCATTTATCTGCTCCATGAATTTTGGCATTTCAGAGAATAACAAAAAAAAGTAGACGATGAAAGATTTTGAAATATTGACAATTTACTATTTTTGATATCTATAACTGAATAATTGAATAAAAATGGGATGTGTTCGGCTTAAATTTTTCAGTAAGCGCTCTTGAATAATGTCACTGTAACGCGAAAAAGTGACGACGCTTCTAGGAATAGGTAAATAAAGTGATCGTTTACGTACACGGAGTGAAAATGTCAAACAGTCACTGGACTCATTTTTTCATACGTAACTTCCGAAAACTCCAATATTTTAAAGGATGGAACAAGCAATTTCTCAATATTTCGTTTTTTACCTATATATTTATGGAAGAATACTCTACCAGCTTACTAATTTCTTGAGTGTTGTCTCACATAAGCTGTTTTAAACGGTTTTCACAACTTTTCGAAAATAAGTCTTAAATGCTTCGAGTTAAAACCTATCCTGACAACAGAAGACCCTTTACTAGCACCGAATGATTAAAACCAATCGACCCACGAATAAGAAATCACCTTTTCAAAGGCCATGTGTTATAGCAAAAGCAGATATGATGTTACCCATGCTTGATACACGCAAACATGCGTGAATCAAACCTGGCATTATGAGCAAGTAATAGTACATTTCCACATTTTTCAAGAAAGTCAACGAAATCCTTAATGCACAACCCGTATTGCTCAAAACTCGTGTACATGTTTAAGCCACGTTGTTGTTATCCTGGAAATGATCCCATCTCTTTGCAGCTATTTGGATAATATCGCAGTCAGGGAATTGACGTTGCTAAAGTATTTGCTCTTTAAACATCTTAAAAAACATTTACATAATACTTTCTTCTTGAGTATGTAAAACCATTCATAAGTTTTATGTTATGATAAAGAATTCAATGATAACACTTATCAGTGTCAGAAATCCTACATATCCTGGCCGGCAACGCCTGCTTCGAATAAGAGAAATAGCGTGTTCAAACCACGTCGTACCAAAGACGTGAAACTAAACAGTGACAGCCGGTACATAAATCAAAGAATAAAATGAGCCTTCAATTTTACAAGGTAGTGTCAAATTACAGTAAAACTTCGTTAACTCGAGCATCGATAACTCGAGAACCCTGGATAACTCGAGGACTCCTGTAAGTCCCGGCAATTTTAGCTCTATGTTTAACTAGAAAATACTATGGATAACTCGAGCATCGACAACTCGAGAACCCCGGATAACTCGAGGAACACATAGATTTCTTACTAAATTACTTGCGGCAACTCGAGGTCACTGCTTATCAGATTTTTCTCACCTCCGATGGCACATCATTATTTTGACACGTCATGTGAAAAACTTCTATTGTTAATTGATTGTTCTCGTTAATTATCGATTAATCAGCCGTCCAGTGGCCAAAGTGTATAGAATGTTACAAACGTGTTTGTATTGCGTTTCTTGAAAATGCCACGAGTGATGTGTTATACCGATCCACCGGTGCTATGCTTATACGACAACTGGTGTGAGTTAATAATCACTTTTCGCTATTGAGTTATATACAAACAAATTAAGCTTAGGCCAAAATTGTCTAGTATACGGGTCGCCTGGCATTATTGGAAAACAGTAAGAAAAACTCTCCCCGCCTTCTACATTAATCAGTTGTCAAATAGTAATGACCCTGATTGTACATGTATGCAAACAAAACAAACAGTATTTAATCAAATAAGTACGAAAAGTCATAGGTCGTGATTTAATGTAATAAATACATTTTGTAAATGTATTAATCCGACCTCAACATAAAGGTCCTCAAATAACTTGTTATTCATAAGAAAAGTATATGACAGCAGAAAAACTTTCAAGGGTTCGGATAACTCGAGAACCCGGATAACTCGAGCATTTTACTCGTCCCCTTGCGACCTCGAACTATTGAGGTTTTACTGTACTTTTATAACACGTAATCATTAAACTTTTTAAAATGTGGCGTGCAATTAAAACTGTTTCCCTTTTTTTTTTATTTTATCAAGTAATTTATAAAACGTGACAAGTATCCTGTTTTCTTTTCAAACGCATTCAAAACGAATTTTAACCATGGTAAGTGAAGTTTTATTGTAGTTCAAAGGTGTACTGACTTGTTATCAGATACGAAGATCAGAATTGTAATGATGATTGCATACAGACTGCAGGGTGCTTTGTGCTTAAATAATGATGTTTTTTCTGCCCACAAATGGTGCAATTATCAAAAGATATATGACATTTAATACCGTGTCATACTTTATTTTATAGAAGATGGTGCAGATGTTTATACCACAAAACCCATATCCTTTTGTATATATCAACAAAATAACTGCAATGATGGAATGCATTCTCATTACAAATATCAAATAAAACCACCCAAAACATCACTGTAAAGTTGAATAAAATTTATCATTTAGTTAATAGGAGATGCCGCGGAAGTGGGATGAACTATTTGACAGACAGACGGATGACAGACGCACGATGGATGACGGAGGTCACTGCGTGCTCAGGGTGAACTAAAATACAGCATAAGACATAACGGGAACCATAGAGTCGTACGTAGCATCCTCATAAACGCATTCGTAAGTAACGACTTACGATTTTTTCGATTTCCCGGCCGCTGATCTCAGATTAGCAGGACTTTTCCGTGCCTTGATTGAAAATCAGATATTTTACGATTTGGAATATTTTTTATCTAACCTTTAAATGATTTTCCAAAAGGGTTGAACAATAACTAAGCTTTAAAAAGGGAAGAATTCATGAAGGCACCCGATTTGTGTAATACTGTAGTGGCATATTTCTGCCACGAGATGGCGAAATAGCTATGACGATAAAGTTCTTTTTAAATGTTATTTCGATAGTTATATACCATGAAAAACATTCTGAATGATGTTCGGCTGCGTTACCAACTGTGCCAACCAGCATCGATATAATCATATCTTTCGTTTAGGCCGTTGTATTATTTTGTATATACATGTATACTCTAGCTCATTTCATAACGGCTGTAAACTTATTTATATATATAGCACTGTGAAATAATAAAACAAATAATGCTAAATTAAGAAGATACATGTAGATCAAATGTATCGAATATTATTCAAAGTTTAGATGGTCATTTCTTTCTGTTTTGTTGTGTTATGTCATAACGTGTTGACTTTTTTCGGGACTATACAGAGGCATACTACGTTTCTCGGTAAAAAAGATTAATCCTTGATTTTATATACCTAGAGAACATCAATTATTTGATCATATTTACATCGCAACGGGGAGTATGGCACTTCCGTGTTAAAAAAATACTGAGAACAGAAATTATCAGTGACACGATATACGCATGTACCAATTTTTAAATAAATGTGACAACTTTTAATTTTATTGACTAAAGGTAATGACCCACCTTAAGTAAGGCTCCCATTACACGGCACATTTTAAACTTTTTTAGTAAAGCAATAGTTTTTTTCAAAAGATGGGGATGGGGCGTGCGCCAAACATGGGTTCTACACGTTGGCACAATTACATGAACATTTGACTAAAATTTCATGAAAATCTATCAAGGACAGGTCCCTGCAGACCATACATGGCCAGAACACACAAAAACTGGCCCAAACTGTGACCTTGACTTTGCTTTCGAAGTTTTTGTAAAGTTATGCATTTAAAGGAAGTAGATCTATGTGCGGATGGCATAAAATGATTAAAATATAAATCTAGCCTTTAGTGGAGATATGAACATTTACTATACTCTTTTTGTGAATTTTAAGTGCTGAAAATTTACTTATTTCCTTTATGTAGTATTTTCTAAATCAGTTATAAATTTTCCCCAAATAATATGTGAAGTTTTTTTTTTTTTTTTTTTTTTTTTT
This sequence comes from Saxidomus purpurata, assembly GCA_022818135.1. Taxonomy (NCBI): domain Eukaryota; kingdom Metazoa; phylum Mollusca; class Bivalvia; order Venerida; family Veneridae; genus Saxidomus; species Saxidomus purpurata. The sequence continues at coordinate 22,376,270 of JAFMSR010000019.1, read as the reverse complement.
TTTTTTTTTTTGTTTTTTTTTTTTTTTTTTTTTTTTTTTTTTTTTTTTTTTTTTTGAAAAAACCATTTTTTTTTTTTTTTGGGGGGGGGGGGGGGGCTTTGTGGGGGGTTCAACCCGCAACCTCCGGGATGACAGTATTCTTCAGAAGATTGGCTACATTAGCTAAAGACAAAGTTGGGAGTAGCCATAAAGTAATTAAGTTGACTTTAAAGCAGAGTGTATGCACTTGCTTGTATTAAATTCCTTTACATTCAGTGCTCATATGTTTGAAAACTTGAACATCACCAAAATGCCCATGTGATCTTTGAGGCCAGAGACAACAGAGCATTCACTTCAGTTATGTCCCTTGTATGATCAGTCAAAAAAGACTATGAACACATTGTAAACTGAGTTTTTCATCTGTACAGATGACTTTTGGGGGAGAACTTAAGATGGTTTCTTTGAGGTTACATGCACATTTCTCACAAATTTCAGTTTCACTTACAGGCATGCCAGTTTACCTAGCTACATGTATCAACCTTTGGACAGTTATATCCCTCTCATCCTCTACAAGTACCTGCCAACTTCCTCGCACCAAATCAGGCCAAGCACAAGGCTCAAACCCATGACTCGGGGTCTAAATATCACAAGAAACAATGCAGTCACATTAAATAATTGTTTATTATTATATTCATTTTTATACATGGTTTTAAAGTAACATAGATTAAGCAAAGAACAGTTTACTGTGGTACTAGATACTTCAGGATAAGGTTCATGCGTACAGATACATGTAACAAGGTTTTCTACAATGCATGCAGGATAAAGTGACAGTCACACAGTCGAACACTCCACTACAATTGTGTACATATCATTAGGTATTTCCAAGGATTAAAATCCTTCTCTGTCTGTTTGTGCAATGGTTATAACTTTTTATGCACATGTATATTTGTTACATAACTGTCACATTGTCCTAAATTCACTGTAGTTTCAATAAAAATTGTACATTTTTAATTGATAATGTATCACAAATACATGGAGCTGAATTGGAACAAGATATTAACCAATAAGAAGGCATTTTGCATGTTCATACGGTCAAGAAAAATACAACATGAAATGCAGTATAGACACTAAGTAGCAGTACACACGAAAAATATCATTTTTCTTCTGTGATTTTTTTTCTCCGCAATTTACAGCAAATTTGTCATGATTAAGCACTTAGTTACTATGGCACCCATTTTTTTTAGAATTTTAATTATTTCAACACACTCAATGTAACACAGTTAACACACGTAAGACACCAATGAAAAATATGTACTGATTCCAAGCTTTGCAAACACTGTAGCATAGGTAACTTTCACATGATGAAAATTTCGCAATATCACAACAGACAAACATATTTGCAAATTTAAAATTCACGAAAGAAAATTTTTCTTACTTAAAAATTATGTGTAAAAGTTCCGGTCGAGAAAGTTTTGAAATTAGCAAAGTGTGGAATTTGTAATGAACAGCAAAAAATTAAATCATGGTGAATTTTACACAATTTACAGTCACCAGTGGAAATGGATGAATGAATTTCTGCATATTTACTTTTCTATGTACAGAAGGCTTAATGTGTGACATTTGCACAATATGAAAAAATTACACAGATATTTAAATCAAAGATGACAGATGATATGGTGAGTACTTGAGATTCTAAACAGCTCAATGCTCGAAAATTGGACTATACCACTGTTTGAACAGAAATCACATCTGGTGAATTACCCAGAACTTTTTTTCTTTGATTTTTAAATTATTGCTTTTTCTAATCCTGGTTTAACTGCATATAACTCTACAACTGTTGTTTCCCCAACAACCAAGTGTTGACAGAAACAGAAACATATAGGGCAATTTTACATTCAGCCCATTTAAGATGTCCTACATCACCTTACACACTGTACGAGTCAGAGAAAATAACTTTTGGCAGTCTAAATTTATCTCTACAGTTTCCAAAGTTCAAAGGAAATCAAAGAAATGGTACCCTAAGTCCTATTCATGAAGAAAATCGCCGACAAAACAACAAATTGAAACCATCTATCAATTAAATGTGCAGTTTTGGCAAGTGAAAAAAAAAAAAAATCAACTTTGTTAAAAACATCTCCAAATCTCTCCCCCCACCCCCATCTCTGACATATTTGAATGTTCATAATGATTCCTTTTATCTGTCCTTTCTTTGCTATTCTTTTCCATTTCCTCTAGACAGTATTTACCCTGACCCAGTTAAGTTTCTCAAATGGACTTGCCCATCAATCAATCTAGAATGTACCATTTACGGTTCAAAGGGGTGCCCATTGAAAAGTTACAGACTCAACAATGAAGTACAGATCATGATCAGACTGGACGACTTTGCACCCTTGATCATGATCTGCACTGATTCTAAAAGGGCAGAGTCAGTTATCTCTTGCAGAGTTTAGAGTTACAAATGTAACATTTTACTGATCAGCAAATATTTTGCAAACTTTTATCACATTAAAGTATACATAACAATTATACAAACTAACAGCAAATTATAATTCTGGTTTCTATCAAAAATATAACAAACAGTCCATTAACATCATTCAAACATTTACTTGTATATGGTCAGCAAAACATTTCTGCTCGTAAAATAATAAATAACTCACAGGTTTTATACGTAACACAGGAAACTAGGACATTCTACTTAACCCTAACCCCAACACTTTCAAAGTCAACTTCAGAATTTATTGCTGGAAAAAACATATCACTTTGCAGTAACATAACTACCACAGATCACCAGGGAAAACTTGAAAAAAAAAAAAAAAAAAAATGTCCCAGACAAAAATATTCCTATATCTCAGAACATGAGCCACTTCTCAACTAATCTAACTTCTTTTCATGTAGTCTTGTTAACTACAGATTCAACATACCCTAATTAACTAAAACTAAGGCTCTTTCCGCCTGTCAAACAGTCGTAAAATGTCGTTCTTTTACGAAACCATGCATTCCAAACTCCCTCGATTCAAATAACCTTAAAAAGGAAATACGGGAGCAAAAATTGTATGGATCGATAAAAATTTGAAAACATAATTTTTCGACCAAAAAAAAAAATGGATCTACTTCAGTTGATGATGATGAAAAAAAAAATCACACTGAAATTCAAAAACAAGCTTGACAAAATATACACACTAGTATGAAACACAAATGAACATAAACTTGTAAATGACTATGATACAAGACATATAAACTTCAAATATATTTATAAAAAACTTGTTACAAATTGATATGTATATAAAAAGTATAGCACTGTTACATAGAGTAATGTTGACAGCTACAGAAAGTTACGACGTATTCACAGTCATTATAGATTCGAGCCCCGATGCATGAAAAGAAACAAGTGACCATCTGCAAATCTAGCAATCCGCCAGTTTATCCATGGAGCCAAGGCTTCGGAAAACCAAATATTTTCCGGTTTTCTCAACTGTGACACATCTTTACTTGTACCGGAAATTTACCCAGCCCAGGGTATCAAAGGTAACATTAGCACGAGTTTGGCGCAAAACTGTAGCATGTCATTTGTTATACTTAGTTACAATAATCTGTCACCAAACCCTTGTTTATAAAGATGAATGTAAAAGTCTTGTATCTATGGATACCACTTTTTACAAGGTCAAAGTGTTTGATTTGATGCACCTGGGCTCAACTAGAAAAAAGAAAAGATGCTCAAAAAGGTTACATGCATACAAGTTATTGCAAGAATACTAGAAAATAAATGCAGATCATTTAAACTTTCTGAAACCCCTGATTTTGGTAATCCACTCTTCCATACATTCACTTTGGAACTGTCTATTTTCAAACTACAGGGGTGTCATGACTGATTAACTTGCATATAATACTGCCTCTAACTTTATTTTCAGTCAACATTAATTTTCACCAAAACAAAATGCTACACAACGTCACTGGAGGGCAACGGTCAATGCAATATCTACCAGATTCAATTAAAACAAAACAATTCTACTCCTGAATACATCAAAATTAGTGGACAGAACTGAAGAAGAATGGTTAGGTAAGTAGTGCGCAGAAATTGTATACAGTGTCAGTAGAAAGAAATAGGAAACGAATACTATTTTTTATGCTAAACTTTACACTATATTGCAATTAAGCCTGCTCTGGTACATATTTTAATGTAACATTTTATACACATATTAAAACAAGGTTAGCAAATGGATAATGTACAGTTTATGCTTATTTTATCAATGCCTTGTGATATAAAAAAAGACACAAGAGCAAATACATATGCCCCCTCCCTCCCAAATTTTTAGGGGCATAAAAACCTGTTACAAAATAGATCAGCAGTAGCATATACAAATACAATGATGAAGTCAACTTTACAAGCTGGTTTTGAAACAGGTCAACATATTACATGGTGATCCATGACCCCTTTATACTAGGAATACGATAAATATATCAATTAATAGCAAGGCAAATTAATCAATTAATGAACGTGAATGTCATTCAACAACGTAGATTATAAACGGTTTCCTATCATCTTAATAAAGGAAGAATGTTACTGCAATTTATTTACAGACCTATGTTAGCACATGCACATTAAGATGTCAAGCAATGTTACAGCATGTTGTACAATTTCTGTAATAAAACCACCCGTCCAACTGCAATAAAGTGAGACCTTATTACAGAGTTGGTCTTATTATCAAGTTCTTTTACTACGAGTATGAAACATTTGGTCTTAATATCACAACAGTGGCCTATAACTTGGCTGTTAGACTAATAAAGTAATGAAATGTTATTTTAATTCGATTAACATGGTTTTAATTGATAGCAATGGTTCTATAGATATGCCTGACACTTATAAATGAAAGAAACTTGCTCCTTTGTAAAAGTTCAGTGTAATGTAAACATTTTTTATGCTGGTCCTCGTGTGTTCCCTAAAACCTTGCAGTACATTACACACATTATGTAACACACATCCCCTTAATACGTCAACATTCAATGTTCGTATCTAAATCACACATTTTGATTAGGTTGTATCAACTCATTTGATATGTCTTATTTTCCCTACTTAAAAAAAACTCAATCAAATAATATATATCACAAAATTAATTAGCATTTTACTTCTAATTAACACCAGTTAACATTAAGTATCCCGGTGTTGGCACTTTTTCTAACAGCTTTATCATGCATAGAACATCTGGACCAAGGTAATTCCCAGTCATATAATACATCTCTGTTATATATAAAATGAATTTCAAACTTCTAAACTCTACATTTTCACGCCACATGTTTATTTTCTTAAGCAAACAATATATTCTCATATGTAGCTTTAAAGCCCATCTTTCTGTGTAATCAATCTCATAGTTTTAATCACTCTTATCTCTAATTTCTGGCTATTACTGGTTCCTATATTTCTCCTAGTCTGATCTGATGTGAGCTGAAAACCAATCAAGAGCTTTTATCACTCTGTAAAAAGACTGGCTACATTTGCAGACACTTACACAAAGTTACCTATCATGATATAAAGTTGGAAAATCTCAGTATTGAGTAATGTTTACTTTCAGTACTATACTCTCACTTATAAGTCTCAAAAAATGTTCGACACATTGCAATATACAATTGTGCAAGAGACTTACAGCCGACTTAGTCAATAAGATTTTCACAAAAAAATCAGTTGATACAAATATAGTTATTTCCTCTTTTTCTGTGGACAGGCTTATGAGTGAGAACCAAACACTATCCATTTCACCCTGTTGAACTGTTAATATCTTTTTGGTTTAACCATCTAATACAAACATAGCAATTTCAGACTTATTAACAATCAGTCTTATGAATGAAAAATATACAATTGTCCATTTTGCTCCACATTTATCTGTTGTTTTTAACCACCTAATACAAACATAGCAATTTCAGACTTATTAACAATCAGTCTTATGAATGAAAATATACAATTGTCCATTTTGCTCCACATTTATCTGTTGTTTTTTTTTGTGCTGTTAATCCTACAAACATAGCAATTCTCAGACTTATGAGCGAGGAGTCTTATCAACGAGAAGAAACAGTATCGTATACATTTGATAGTTTTAATTGCTGTTTTAAAATGAAGAGGATGAATCATCCTCGGGTCTCTCCTTGAATCTATTTTGGTGCTGATATATGGTAGCGAGCTGTTGACGTGCCTTCTGTAACTCCTTCTCTTTCCTGATGATCTCTTCTTGAGCTTGAAGCACCTATAATATAAAATTTTGAATGATTTGAATAAGATTTTGGCTTGAAGCACCTGTCAAATACAAACTTTTCTTAAAACTTGTTTTATATCAATTGGTAGAACAAGTTCTTAAGAGGTCCAGGTTAAATGCAGCTGCCAGGATTCAAACCCCCAACCTTAGTGTTAGGGAGTCTGACACTACCCCTACACCATGGCAACTCCCTTTAAGTCATAGTTACCAGGGGACAGTAAACATAATCTGACCCTTTTTTTGTGTAACACCAGTGACCAGTAACAGAGAAAAATATTGGTATTGATTTTGTTTGGTACTGAAGTATTTCCATCAAGTACCTCAGTACAAGTGGACAGTTTACATTAAGGCATGAACGGGGACATGCCTGGTCTCAGCAAGGCTATGTTTCTAGGCCGGACCTTTATAAACCCACTAAACTGTTTACCCGACAATTATCCAGGAAATGTCAAGAATCATGACAGTTCGGGCTCAAACCCAAGACCTTCAAATTTAGTAAGTTTATATGATTGCAAATAAGCAACTGTAAGTGTTAAACCACAAAAGGTAAGCATCAATTCAGTTTTTACCTGGGCAATTCCTCCGACCATACGTTGATTGATGGTAACATTATCCTCCTCATCTTGGTAAGCCTTAGCCTGATGGGCAGACTGGACCAGAGCCTCCGTCGCTCTCTTCACAGCATTTCCAGCCAACTGCAAACGCAAAAGTACTTTTAAGTCATTTTCGTGTGAAATTTATTTTCGCTATATTTTCTTAATAGCTATATATAAACTTTAGAATAGACGAATAGTTTATCCTTACTTTACCTTTATTCATTTTTTTTCTTCTAAAAACGCAAATTTAAATATCCGTGATTCAGTCAGACATCGGCAAAACTCAAACATTAACTGGTGTGAACATTTATTGGGTTTACAATAGTTTGAATCTTTTTTTATAATTCTTTTGGAAAGATTTGAAATTTAAAATGAAATTAAATGATCTTCAACTCACCTGTAGTCTCTGCATGGCCTTAGATCCCGGATCAGCTTTTACTCGACACGCTACGAGCAAAGCTGCCGTAGATGCCGCCACCTCCTTTGCTGATGCTATCAACTTCTCCTCACTGGAGTTGCCCTGCACCATGGTGTTTGCTGCCTCGCACATACTGTGGGTAGCCGCAGCAACCATCTTGGCCTGTAGGAAACAACATTTTTATTTCAATATATTTTTTAATATACATTTTTATAGCAACACTTGTACTTCCTTGCCATTGAGCTAGCTTTCATGGCGACATGGTAGAGAGTCTGTTTAGGGTACTGTATGACCCGAGTTCGAATCCAGCCCAGGGGGAAGATTCTTCTACATCCTACAGTTTGCAATACTCCTCCAGTAAATGTAAACTATACACATTCTTAATTATGCACGAGATAATTTTTAAATCACAGTATAAACTAATTCATTTATCAAAGTCAACCATTTCCGCTTCCTGGAAAAACCAGTATTGGTGTCATATGAGGAAGCATGGCCATGACCCCAGCATGACTCAAACCCGCAACCACCGGAATGAGAGTTAATGTAGCAAGGCTTACTTACCGCTGAAATAAGACCTTGTGACCATTGACCATCATCGTCCGTATCATTCCTGTGATATGTAGCTCCTACCTGTAAAATTCAAATATTTAAACAGTCATTAAAACCTGCCTCAGCTGAATTTCTTAAATGGACTTGTCCATCTTTCAATTTAGACCTCACCATTAAACATTTAGAGGGGTGCTCAGAGAATATTTACTGAAATGACTGGCAAAACGATGCAGATCATGATGAAATGGCATGGATGAGCAAGCTGATCATAATCTACACTAGTTGTAAAGGCAGACTCATCTGCCGCAAATGGGTAAAGGTTGAACATGAAATGAACAGAACAAAATTATTCTTTGGCAAATATTATAAACAAACAATTGCAACAAAAAAAGTGCATGTCTGAGCTTGTATGTAACCATAATCGACCAAATTGAATGCAAAGTCTGTGAAAATGTAAAATAGTTATCAGTACTGTTTGCAAATTGTGTTTTATTTTCCCCCTTTTCTGACTATTTCAATTGATACTACAATAACAGGGCAGAATCCTTTTGCAAATCTTACAAAATCCCAAAGTCAGATGACATGGTGAATGTAAAATTCCCAAACATACTGTGATATAAAAACTCTCTAATTTTTTTTCCACACACTACTATAAATAAGAAGAAATTGCTGGGCCACAGGTAATAATAATAACAATATTAATAATATTTATATTTTAAGAAGGTAACACATTATGATATAATTACAGAAAACCATAATAACATCAAATTTATAAAGCCGCCAAATAAAGGTTGATTCTCATGTATAGCTTATGCTGATGGCAATGAAAGAGATCACATGTAGCCTAGCTTGTAGTTGTCTAAATTAGAAAAACTTACATCTTGTGTTTAACGTCATGGGAATGTTATAGTTAACTCCATGTTATGTTTCTGATATTACACTGCAGTAACAGTGTAATAAACTTGTAACAGTGTAATAAACTTGTAACAGTGTAATAGTCTAGGATAAATGAAGTCTGTTTATTTCTGCTGAACATGCTCAGGATCATTGAGATATTATCTACTTAAAGGTCAATCATACAATAATATTTCTCTACCAAAGTTAGAACACTGTCATAGTATTTCTCTACCAAAGTTAGGCCAATGTCTATTTCTCTACCACATTTAGGACAATGTTTATTTTTCTACCACATTTATGACATTATCACAGCCTATGTCTATACCACATTTAGGACAATGTCTATTTTTTCTACCAAAGTTAGGACATTGTCATAGTCCATTTCTCTAATGAATTTAGGACAATGTCTATTTTTCTACTGAAGTCAGGACATTTTCCTAGTATTTCTCTACCAAAGTTAGGACACTTGATTACAACACAGAAAGATTCCCTCATGCAAACCAACTACGTATGAACTCAAAACATTAGAATTTATTTAAACATTCAACAACACAGAGAGACTTACACAACATAAACAATTAAATATTTCTTTTTCTAGAGTTTCTTAAAACAGAAAAGCATGGATTGCAACACAGTAGTTCTTGGAAGTTTCACTCAATTTAAATAGTGTAGAATTTAAATTTTCTGAATTAATTTGGAAATTAAGAAATGTAGTTTAAAAAGGGTGTGATGTTTTTGGGGTACAAGGACTTCCTAGCATTTTATTGTTCATTTTAGGAACTTCACTTTTTCCACCCTTGAAACTTTCAACACTTCTTAACTCTACTGAATTTTGCCTTTTTTTTTCAAATCTGTGTCATTTAACCTTGACATTTCTGCTGTCAGTTCAAAACAAAGCACCTCACCAATCATAGCTTTTTTGTAGAAGGGAGTAGACTCTTATACTATTGTATAAGGGAGGTCACTCTTATACTGCTTGAACCAGCCATTTTGGTCTGGTAAGTTTTGAGTTTAAAGCCTGTTTTTCAACAGTATTTCAGTTATAATTGTACAGGCAGACAGTTTATCTAAACATCATCCCTGGGATGAACCAATACAAGACCCCTCTCCTCTGTAAGAAGCTGACAACTTTCTCACAACATAAGTCACGGTAGTAGGCACAACAGTTTCTAGCAGAGCTGGGGCTTTACAACTCCCAAAAGCTGACACTGTACTCAACTAAAGTACACCTAAAGCCCTAAAGACTGACATATATTTCACAAAATTACACAAATTTGAAAGGAAACAACTATCTAAAACAGAAGAAAATAAAAGAAAATGAACTATTATATACTTGTCTAGAACTAAAGCTATGTTAAAATCCTGAATAAATTCTTGAAACAATAAAATACTACAGCTGAAGCATTAAGAGTCTATCTCAGATATGTAGATAAGCTGTTAATGCTCCAACTTTATGGGAAAGATGATGCATTAAGAGTTTATCTCTGATTTATAAATAAGCTATTAATGCTCCAACTTTATGGGAAAGATGATGCATTAAGAGTTTATCTCTGATTTTTAGATAAGCTATTAATGCTCCAACTTTATGGGTAAGATGATGCATTAAGGCTTTATCTCAGACAATGTAGATAAGCTATTATTGCTTCAACTTCATGGGAGGATGATTTTGGATTTTTAATTACTACTATAATTTACTACACATATTGTGCAAAGATGCTGTTAGTCATTTTAATTTCAATTGCTTTAAACAAACTTTAATAAAGAACATCTTTTTCAGGTTTCGAGGCATCAATTAAGAGCACAGATACTGGGACTTAAATGGACTGACACCACATGAGGAGTTCTGCTAGTGAAATTCAACAGAGATTGAACATTATTTTCATGCAAACCAATCTACTATCCGATGGTTCTAATTGGTTTGTTTTTAAAATGACATCACTTCTGGCCAATCAGCAGCCAAAGATTTCAGACTAGTCTCAGAGAAAGTTTTAAAATCTTGGTACTCATGATTCTTAATACAGACACTGTATGCAAGGTACTAAACTTGGGACACTGTGGAAAGGGTGGTGCCTGTGAAGCATGGGGATATCAGTGAAACATTACATCTATACAACATCACTAGACAGAAAGTTTGTACTGTATGATTGTGTAAAATATGAAATCATCTGATCACAAAAAAATCTAACAATACTGTAAGGTTATTCTTTTGCAGAAAAAACAACAATAAAAGACATACAAGAAGGGAGCTAACAGTCACAAGAGTAACCCTTTAACTAAAATTAAATCTTTTTTTTTTGTATGGTGAAAAATGATAAAGTTTGCCTTGTGGTTTCTTTATTTGGTTTCTTCAAAGACCTTTGCTGTCTAGATTGTTTATAGTCCTGGCCGACTGGGGGGATTTCTACCCTGGCAAACTTGCCAAGACCCCAGTGTGACTCCCATGTACACTGGTACGTAAGAAAAATTGAAAATTTAGGGAGTTTTTTTTTTTTTAACTGACAGCAATATCCAGTCAGTTTTATCCAAAGATTATGATTATTTACCCAAATTGTGTAAAATACCAGGAGTCAAAAGAGCTTACAGTCCAGACATGCGTTGCATACATTTGGTGCTTGAACAACTTTGCCTTGTGGATTCTGTATTTAGTTTCATCAAAGATCACAGACTTGTTCATGATTTCTGTTGAACTTAACAACACAAGTGTTCATAAATCCGATTATATTTTATAACAAATTTCATCAAGCATATCATGTCAAGTTCTAGTAATTGCTAATTATTCCTGACTTCTCTTTAACCTTCTTAATTAAGACATACCTCTGGTAAGAAATTTTTTCTATTGCAGTACATGTACGGAACAGTTTGTCTTTTTGACATGCATTACATGGGTGATTACATTATACACTTCATATACTGAATAATGTCAACAGGCTGGATATACAGTTCATTTGTAATTTTCTACTTATTATGCATAATTATACAAATTTTCACACTAATTATGAAAATTTTTCACACTAATTATGCAAATTTCAGTTAATAAGTAAATGATCACACTAATTATGCAACTGTCAGTGTTATTATGCAAATTTCACAGTTATTATGCAACTTCATTCATTGCATACCACGTTGATATAAATCATGCAGGAACTGCACACTTCCTTCGGTACACTGATTAAATCTTGCATCACTAGCCAGAATCCTGAGCGTTTCATGCAATACTTTTTATTTTATGTATGAACTAAAGAAGGTTTTAGCACTAACTCTTGCTTTACTTCTTGACATTATATGGTAACCTTGCACGATAGAAAAAAATTCCCTCAAATTTTCCGAAGAAGATATTATTTTCATCTTTTTTGTTGAAATAATTACTTAGGGTTGCAAAAAGAAATGGTGAAAAGGACCTCTCTAGAAAAATGCGATATAAACTCCTAAATAACTTATCCTGGTGAAATAATTCAGACAAAAAGACATGGAGCAGAAACAGATAATACAACAAATGGGCCACTAGCATTCACACTGCCTTCACATGACTGACGACAAAACCTTAAAAATCTGTAGTTTGTAAAAACAACAAACGTGTAGCACCTTTCACCTGCATTTGACAAATTAACATTATAAAGTGTCCAAAATTTATCCTGAAACTATTATATCTGCAAATTAACAAGCAGACAAACTGTAGTTTTACAATCAAGGCCTGGTATGTACAATGAATCTTGCAGATTTAGTTCCAAAGGTAATTAACAGAACTGAATAGTTTAATAAAATGCAAAATAATGGTTTAATGCCTCAGGAGCTTAAATACTTTAGGGGCATAATATAAATGAATAACTCTTGTACACCAGGGAGATAAAAGGGCCAAACTTGGGGCCAGGAGGCCGTAATCAGGGAACAAAATACAATATTTCCCCAAGGATAAAAACTCTATGCAAAACTGACTAGTTTATGAATTTTTTTTCTGCTATTCAAAAGAAATATCAATAAAAAAAATCCGCTTTCTTGCACTTTCCACCAAACACGTAATTTGTAATTAGTAATTTCTTGAATAATGGTAATATAATTAGTGCATGTATTCTCATTCCATTACCAATAATTAAGTATACCATTAAAATACCAAAATGTACATGTATCCAAAATACATTGCCTATACATTTTCTAACTACGTAAATATCTTTTTTATTTCTCCATTACTTTAGTCATTTCTGGATTACTTTTTTTCCCCGTAATGTTCAGTAATACAGGGCACTGTAAGCTTCATGTGAAGTCAGTTTTGCAAAAAGCACATAAATGACCAACAGCCTTAATGAAAACTGACATTTCTTTTCATCAATATCTTTTCTTTAGGTTTATTTCTTTTCTTTAACTTGTTCTTTTTCCCCCTTTCTCTTAATATTCTTTCCCTTTCTCCTTTTCTTCCATTTCAGTGAATCCAAACACAAAATTCATAGCTGAAAACAAAACCAGTCTATCTATTTTGTTATCAAGAAGCAGATACATCTTTGTTGCTTTCACATTTCATCATAACCCTGACCCTGCTAATTTTCGAAAATGGACTTGTCCATCTTTCAATTTGGACAGTACCATTTCCAGTTCAAAGGGGTGCTCATAAAAAATTTACTGACAAATAAAGCAACCACTGGAGATCATGATCTACACTGGTTGAAATGGCAGAATTATTTGCCACAGTCAGTGGCAGAATTATTTGCCACAATCACTCGCAGAATTATTTATAACTATATTATTATTTTTATTAAAACAGGGTAAAGGTTAAAAGAAGCGTGACAAAGCGTATATTTCTTGATAATTCTGTAAGCATTTTATACAGATATACTTCAAGCCTTAAAGCTTGCTAAATATCTATGTCAATGAATATTTTCTGTTGTTTTTTTTCTGGCTCAAAGATATATGCTTGTAATGCACTAAATAGAAATGTCAGTTCACATTCCAGTGAAAAATACAAAAATTTTGTTTGTGGAAACAATGAATGGTTTGTATACCGCCGTCAATTTTGAGGGGTCAGGTGCCCCGAACGGTTTTCTTCGTGTATATCCACTCTGTAAAAACACACACAAAAGACACCACAATTTTGGGTTAGTTGTGTCTTACATCAACTGTTGCCATGGTGATAATGCAAGGCAACAGGGGAGGTAACTTTACTGAAAATAATTCCTTTAAATCCTCTTTATTCAGCCTTGTAGTAATTTGCAAATATTAACTTCTTGCAAATAACTGCAAAATCTCTTGCAAATATTAACTTCTAACGATATCAAAACTTTGTTCACCATATTTTCAGTACTTCACAGCATCAAAGACAATTTGGCCTGTAGTGAGATTTTAACATCTCTAGAATGCACCTGCTATGCAATTAATATTCTTGGATCACTGAAACAGTGGGCCATTTTCTTACATAACCGTTACAATAAGGACTTATCTATCTTCCAATTTGTACAAGGTTCTCGCTGAAACTTTTTTACATGACTGGACAGCAAACAGTGCAGATCATGATCTGCACTGGCAGCAAACACAGAATCAGTTGCTGGAAGCAGGATAGGAGTTATGTCCTCATCAGCATTTACGACAGGCAGGTCCCTTTCTTAAACATTTACCATTTTATGTGACTACAATGTACATGTAGTTGACTAAAATTTAATATATATTTGAATAACCTGCTTCAATGTTTTTTACATGAAGACTTCTACATCGTAAAGTTACTCCCCTTGCATGCCTGTGTACATTAGTATAAATGGAAACATGAAAATGACAAATGAATGAATGAATGAAATAGATTACAACCTTTGTGCAAAAACTAACTTTCACCAGAACATTTTCTACTAATGTTGGTTAGTTTTTCAGCCATAAGTCTTTCTTTTCTCCCTCAAAATGTTCAAACAAAGTGTGACCAGCGGCTTATACACATGCTTTAAGAAAGAAACCAATTTTGACTTGCTGTTTAACTAAAACAAAATACCCGCATTTACCCCAACAATGTAGACTATGATTATACTGCATACAGCCGCTCCGTTATGTTTCACAGTATCTGAATAGGTCAACTATTGATGGAAAGATGATTTTAATCAATATACTGTCTGACTTGTGGTGAATTGCAAACACCGTAGAACTTTGGTGAAGAAAGACTTATGGCTGGTAACATAGAGTAGTGTTTGCATCAAGGTAACAGAAATAAATGAAATGTATAAAATGTAATGAAAACAGAAAAAGTGATATGAGCCGTGCTGTATGTGAACAAACCATTGCATTAACTGACCAATATTAAGGCTTATTTCCATGGGGAAAAATGCAATTCCATAGACACAACACCATATTTCTATGGGAAAGTTACAGCATTTCCATGGGCATATTACTGTATTTCCATGGGAAAGGTTGAGTTTGTATCCCAATGACTGTACATTTTAAACTTTTGGTCTCCATACAGAATGGCTCATGCACTGTTTCTGGTTATGAAATGAGCTTGACTTGAAACTTCTTCACCCCACCAACACTAAACATTCCATCCTATTGTAATTCATTACTGATCAGTTTTTCTTAGGGAAGTGAGACTAATGTGGAGTGAGACTTATGCACAGCAAGATAAACTTAACCACTAAGTGAAAGATTGGTTAAACTAAGGAAAAATTGTTCAGAGACAGGCACGCAAACAGTGAGACAAATTATTGTGCAAAAGATGATAGAAATTGTTCTAAGTGTAAACTTGTAAGAAAGTTTATGTTTTTTGAGCAGTTTGAAGAAGAATGGCAACATATCAGACTAGAAATCCTTACAGTGTTGGGATAGGTAAACAAAATGCACACAGAATGAGACATAAAAAGAATTTAAACTTAAAAGAACAAAGGAGTACAATGATAGATGTATGTTACATTGACTGACTTCATGACTGAACATAGATCTACATTATATACAAAATATTTGGGTCTAGTTTATATTTATAGACGAGTTACAGTTTGAATAGCTCTTAATTGGCAATTACCTTTTGTTAAAAAAAAAATGTCTTCGTATACTTATTTCAACAGCACATCTATGAAATATAAAAACACCACCAAACATTCAATCAGAACAAACCAATCTACTCTCTACACATCTATCAAAAAAAATCTCCACTTCATCTACACAGCAAACTCCATACGCAGCAAAACACAATGACAGGAGTAACGAGTTTGAAACCTTACCTTGCCCTGTGCCACAAGTTCTCTCTGTGCCGCCGATGCCGACTTCACAAGGGCCGCCGTAGCAGCTGCGATGGATTTGGCCGCTTCGAGAATCTGTTCGTCAAAACTCAGTGACATGTCTGCAGCCTGTAGCCAAATGCAAAATATCTCCAAGTTAATACTTACATTAAACAGTTTTTCCTGTATCACAGTTTAAGAAAACTAACAGCAACAGTTACTATGCTTGTCCATGCTTCCTAATCATGAACATGAACACTTTTACCTTGTTTATTACTTAAATTCTGTAGTTTTTAACGCACAAAAGGATAAATTTCACAAAATTCATTGAACAAAAACTGGACACTGTTAAGGAGCATGACTACAAACCAGTTGAAGGAAGGCATGCTAGTACAGTATGGAGAACAGCATTTTAACTTCTCATCAATACACTTTACTTGCCCCCAATGACTTAACAGAAGTTTCTACCTCTAAACAAGAATGGAATTTTACCAAGGTAACTTTATCTAGGTGTCAGCATGTATGTGGACCAGACTTCATTTGTTGCCAACTTCACTGTCTCTTCAATACTTACCTTTCACTCTACAGAATGATTAAAAACAAACAAATACATTATTCTCTACTTCCATTCATGTCTTTCTGAAATTCCCAATGTGACCATATATCTCAAAATTTCCATTGCACCATTCATATCTATTCGGAAATTCCCATTGTGACCATTCATATCTTTCCGAAATTTCCATTGCATCCATTCACATCTATTCGGAAATTCCCATTGCGTCCATTCATATCTTTCCGAAATTTCCATTGCATCCATTCACACCTATTCCAAAATTCCCATTGCGTCCATTTACATCTTTCCAAAATTTCCATTGCATCCATTCACATCTTTTCCGAAATTCCCATTGTGTCCATTCACATCTATTTCAAAATTCCCATTGCGTCCATTCACATGTTTCCAAAATTTCCATTGCGTCCATTCACATGTTTCCAAAATTTCCATGGGTCCAACGCTGAAAATTCCCACGACTGTTCCTACAAAACTTGGTAAATTCATTAATCTATGATCTTCTGTCCAAAAACATCAAAGTGAGCAGTTTTTTCCATGTCTTTTCATTACATTTCAATGCAATATCAGATAGATATCCTTCCAACTGCTGTACCAAAGTGTGCAATCTTTCCTGCTTCTGTCTTTCTCTACTTACAGGCAAAAGCTAACAATTTACATACATGTGAACTAGTTTTATTATATTCCAAATGGTCACCATCACCCCATCATATCATTAGTGCATGAATTCTTGGCTTCGCACATCCGGGTACTGATAAATTATTTGCATTCGGAAAGGTGATTCCTCTGCTTTCATCGCTGGTCTCTATCTTTTATTTTAAAATTTACAATAACCAAGAATAAAAATGAAAGAAAAGTGATGGTATACCATTAGCCTGTACCTATCACATTGTTCTTGTAATAATCTTATGTTGTTAAAAGCTGTTTGTTTCGTTTGAATTATTATTAAACTTGCATGTGAGTCTACGGTAAAGACAGAGTTTTCACCTTTTACCGAATGTAGAAATGAATGCGACTTAATAATGCCATTGGTTAACTGGTCAGTATGACGTCACAACAAAGCAGAGAATACCACCAAACTGTATGTTTTGGATGCACTACCTGAATCCATACACTAGAAGAAGCTAGGCGCATCTTTGATAGTGCATGGACAGTCTCACTTTGCTCCCATCACCAAACTGTTAAAACATCTTGTTGTGACAACTCAATTCCTAAAACAGCTTGGAACATTCCTAAAGTGTGCAAATATTATGTATGACATCCATCACCAAAATACTGTGCTAACATCTTAGGTGCAAGTGTACTTATTTCTTCCCTCAGCAGCTAAGTGCGTGTGTACCAAAGTTAGAAGCTCTATCTGAAGCAACACTGATATGTTTGGTATTCGGTGGAGATCATTATAACCCACCAAATATATCAAACATATCTGGTCGCAAGCAGACCCCTTCACCAGTGTTAGTATAAATATACATATAAGATATATGAAGCAGCTGATAAACAATTATACTGTGTAGTCATGGTTACAAGTGCACTTTTGTATATTAAAATATTATTGCTTAATTCCTCTAAAAACTGCCTTAATCCTCCAAATGTTGCCTCAATCCTGCACATACTGCCTAAATCCCTTAAATACTGTCTAAATCCTCTGAAAACTGTCTAAACCTTCCGAATACTGCCTTCAGATCCTCAAAAGTTTAGTCTCAAATCCTCAAAGTTTTGTCCAGTCTTAACTTCCCTTTTCTCTGTTTACCTAAACAATTTTTCTACCAGTTCAACGTTACCACCTTCTACAAAGTTTTTCTCAACTTTTCCTATTCAATACTCCACCTTTCATTGTTTATTCTTTCCCCTTCTCCTGAGGTGATCTCTCCTCTTCAGGTTTAATTTATATTTCTTGGTGTAAAAAAACCAAAATGACACAGTACAGTTCCTGTATTAAGACAACCCTTTGGACCACTAAAAAGTGGTCTTTTTACTGTCTTAATATCGTGGCCTTTTCACTGAATCATGATGTTCTGAAATGTTTGGTCTTGGGGCTGTTTTAATATCAGATGATCTTATAGCGGAACTTTACTATACTCAACTATAACATTTGCTACATACTGCTTATGAAACTTGGTTATGAGAAGTTATTTGTTACAGTACCTTGGCTTTCTGTCTTGGCTGAAGCTGTGACAGTTTCTTTGCTGCAGCTTCGATCGAACTTGCTGCCGTTAGCAACTCATTCTCTGCAATGACTGTCGGGTCTTCTGGGTCAACCCAGTCCGTACCTAAAATATATCAACCAAAACTTCATTAATAAAAAGTTTCATTTCAGATAAATGCAACTCTACAATCGTAACAAGTCAACAAAATGTGTGTACTTCACTGCTAGTTATTCCTACAGATGTTTTGTTTGTTTGTGCACAACCGTTACTGTGGCAACATATTATAATGCTATCGACAATTTGACTCAAAACAATCGTAACAATTTCTATCAGGAGTTGTCTTTCCTATCCACACAAACTTCTGTCAACGTTTAAATGCCTCGAATCTTAGCCTAACTTTACTTTGGCTACCATGCAAGATAATGTATAAATATTTCACCTGTATTAATATACATTAAACATTATTATGAAATGAGCGTACTGTATGTGAAAATACTTAAGTCTGTTACACAATTAGTTGTACTAATCAAATCATTTAGTTTATTAACTACTGGACACAGCTGACTGTAACTCCTTCAGTTTTTACTAGACATGATGTATTAGAGTCAAATTTGGAGGGCATGTTCAGGACAATAACTCTGGATAGTATTTACTACTATTATCGTTTATGAGTTTTGATTGTTTTGAGTCATACCTCTAAACACATACCTTGTTATGCAAAAAACTGACAGATTTCTTTCTGCAATTACATCACTAAACAGACGACCAAACACACTTTCTACAATTTTTCAAGTTCCAATTTACAAGAGAACTATCTGGTATAAAAGCAATTAAAAACTTTTATGCAGTCAACGAATGGCAACACAAACTTGCGCGCTTGAAGGAGATAAAATGTTTACAACATCTCAATGCTTTACACATTTTTCATTCTCTTAATCAGACAACAAACAGTGCAAAAATAAAATTACTTGCATGTCAAAATTTCACAAATCTACTTCTCTAGTTTTACATTAAAAGTTTTACATCTCAAAAATATCTTTTTTTATTTCAATTGACTTGCAATCCTGAGGTCAGTGTTTCCATGCAACATTCCATGCAGGGTTTAATTTTGGGGGGAAAAACACTCAAAAATTTTATTGCTTTGTCTCTAAATTAATAAACCCTATGAATGGCTAGAAAACTTTTCAGTAATTGTGTCAATTATCTTCAAAACCCTTAAATTTTTTTGATCTATTATTTCGTCTTTCCTTTAGGTTGAATGCCTTTTTATTTAAAATTTCTTTTATTTTGAAGCCGGCAGTTAATCTAACCTGGGAAGGAAAAGTACAAGACTTTCATTCTCTGTAGGAGACTGTCAACTTTCACATTTAAGGGACACTGTCAACTTTCACATTTAAGGCGGTCCTCCACCTATCATACAACTACTATAAGTCTTTTGTCATAACCACTCGGTTACAGAGAAAGGTAATGTTCTAGTATTTTTAAAGCAGGTGGGCAAGAACTTTCACAGCATTTCACCAGCAAATCTGAACTTCTAAATTCTAGCATTACCTTGAACTAAGACAAATCATTTCAATACTGTTTTCAAAGCCATTTCGAGGGTTGACCGCAAAACTGTCATATGTCATTTTATTATTTCTTATAAGTTACAACACATTTACAGTCAACCCTCGATTTTTAAGAACTCAACTAACAACGTATTTCCTATATCATGCAAAAAACTCCTACTAAAATCTACTAAAATACAGGAATTAACTTCTCTCAGGGGCGGGGATTTTCTGATGACTACCTGTATTCTGTAGAGTATTTTAATCGCTACAACAGTTAGAAAAATCTACAAATAATAATAACTCTGAAGCCCTTTTCTATTATTAAACCATTTATTTTAGTTACTTTTCATTATATGACAAAACTTGAAGTCTTTATATATATATATACATTTCTAGATTTTCAACAAATCATCGCCTATATTTAGGACTCTGTTTCAATGATATATCCACCCCGTTCCAAAACACCTCTTTTACTAGTTGATATTTAGTGAAAGTCCAAGGGCCATAACTCTGTTAAACTTGGACTGTGGCCCCTAACAAATATGCCACAGACATCTACACTTCATGGTGATCATGGTGTACAACGTTTAATCAATGTTGAAAATTTTGCACCAAAACCTTTTGGCAACAGACTGACCAAAAACTTGTTATCGTTTCAGGCCTTCCCAATACTTTCTGCTTGAGTGCACTCATAAAAATAAACTTAGAAATGCTTATCCACTTTTAGATATCAGTTTTCAACTTTTTCTCTGCAAAGCTGTCTTATCTGTTTCTTTTTTTAGAAACGAACTTCATTCTATTATTAGAAACATATTTTGTTTCTATTTTAAGAATCATATCTGTTTCTATTTATAGAAACACTTAGCACAGTTTTGCTTCCACACCCTAAAATATAAAATTGAACAGTAGAATGTAACTAGAGCTTCAGAGATGCTACAAAAATGTAACCTGTGAAAAAACGGTAAAATAAAATTGTAACTGAATAAGTGAATATATAATATACAATATTACATTTTCTGTCTTGATAGTTCAGTAATGCGTTATTGCCAAGATGCTGCATGAGCAGATAATGTATTACTGCACTAACAGATCAGAAATTCTTTACTGTTTTTACCTGGGTAAAGATGGGACCATCTTACATGAGTTGATTCTAAGCAAACAATTAAAAACACATAAAATAATAAAAATAATTTCATACTGAAGTAATGTATGTTTAAAG
Organism: Saxidomus purpurata; assembly: GCA_022818135.1. NCBI lineage: Eukaryota > Metazoa > Mollusca > Bivalvia > Venerida > Veneridae > Saxidomus > Saxidomus purpurata. The sequence goes on along the minus strand of JAFMSR010000019.1, from coordinate 22,354,930 downwards.
ATCTACATTAACATAAAAACATACTTAAAACAACAGATGTTAGATAAATACACTAGCTTAAATCAAAAAATCTTTTTGGGTAAATCACAATGAAGTTCTGTATTAAATGAGCTTTCCTCAACTTGCAAAGTAAATCAATTTCTTAAACTGAAATACTACCAAAGGTAAGTAACTTAATTCTCTTTACCTAAGCTTTTGCTTAAAAGTTTTTGATCTCTAGAATTGCAATACAACTAAAGGGAAGTAACTCAATTACTTGAACTGAAATACAACCAAAGGGAAGTAACTTCATCTCTTTAAAAGATTTTAGCTTCAACAGATTACATAAGAAACTGATACATTTCATAGTTAGATAGACACAATATTTAGACTAAAAAAATCTTCAAAAACAAGATGTCAACTTTCAAACTTTCACTTCTAGACAAACGTAGACAAGAAAATCTTAAATCAAAATAACAAACAACACTCAGTACATGGGTACAACAGGAAAATACACAAACAAACGTACTGTCACCGGCGTCTGATAGAAGGTGTTCAAATTAAAATTTGGATTACAAAATATTTTCATTAAATCACTAACCAGTACTCGCTTTTTACAGGAAAGCAGACTCGAGAGTGACTCGATAAGCTACAAGCTTTCCTCACAATCGAGCTAAAATAAATCAGTATAAACTAAACTTACGGCAGTGCCACGTCTTAAATTTTAACCATCAATCTACTTTCATTAAACTTTCTGTAAATTGAGTAAATTTCGTGACGATTTAATTTTCGCTATTTTCTCGAATTTCTCACTTTGCCAAATAAAGAATCACACTAAAATTCATTTTACACTGATTTAGATTGAGTTAGAGAATTCTCACTCCCGGTATTTATGCACACAAATCACGAAATTTTCATCACATGAAAATAACCCAATTAACAGTACTCCAAAATTGTATAACAATTCGTCAAATATCACCTCAGAAGATGCCTCAACATTGAATGTACATGTTGGTTTTTTTTTCAAACATTGATACATGGACAACAGCAAGTACATATTTTTTCATGTCACACCGAGTTAGGAAGAATAGACGGTTAATCACTAACATGTATACTGTCATAATCACTAACATGTATACTGTCATAATCAATTCACAGCCTTTAACATTTCATACTTTCAGAAGTATTTTGGTTTTACTTTGTCGCATGTTTAGCTTAGCTAACAAACAACCAAATTTCCTGTCTATTAAATACTTGATTTAATTCAAATTTTCAATAAAACTAGGGCATAACTCTACAATTTTTAGAGAACTTTCTGCACATGAAACAATAACCATATAAATCGACTTTTAAGGTGATACCAGATGATAAGGAGTGGATCAGTGGTCTAGTGGTAAACCCGCTTGACTGGTTATCAAGAGATCCCAGGTTCAATCCCTTGCTCCTCCACTAACATGTCAGATGGTCTTTTGGATGAGACCTAAAACCGAGGTCCGTCCCCCGAAACCTAAAATATCTAATCTCTTCTGCAGATGATGGTCAAGCAACGCTTAAACTCTTAAGATACAATGCGAGGTGATATGACATACTCAATTCACATCCAGACCTTTGGTCTTACTTAAGAGACAAGATGTTTCAGGTGATATTATCTTGATGGATTAAAATCCCGGTTTCAATGAAGTCTTTCCTCTAACATGACAATCTGCTAACACCTGAAATCTCCCTGTTATTCATGCAAATGATATGGTGGGTACTGCATTCAATATGAGCAAAAATTGTATGTACTAATGGATTAGTGTATATTTCTTGCATTCCAAATCTAATGCTACTGATCTTCCAGACAAATTCTGCGAAAAAAATTGTTAGCTCAGTGCTAAATTACCATAACCATCCATACAAGAAACAGTTACAATCTTTTTGCCCTAAACTAACATAATATTACATGTTTGCATAGTAGTACTGTATATTGGTTTGACAGTTCTGTGGATTGTTGAAATACAACTTTTGTCTGATTATCGGAAACTAAAACTGATATTCTGAACAATTTGGAAAATTTCTTGTCCCTATGGGAGATGAAATTCAGGTTATATAGTACAAATTTTGTATGAATCAGGTTATAATGTACCAAATCTGTGAAAATGTTGCAAAGAAATGAATTTGTCTGGCTTATCAGCTTTGAAGGGAAATCAGGTTGGGAGGAAAAAATTCAAAATGGAAAAATGCAAAAAAGAAGGGCCAACCTGTATAATATGATTGTCGATTTAAGGGCCAAAATGGATTCATCCTGTAGTGCGCTGAGGGGTCAGAAACAAAACAGGGCATTTATAAGCAGTGAACATAACAATCTATAGAATTAGAAAAATAAGAACATTGCAAACGGAAGCACAGAGTCGACTCGGAAGTCCACATTAGCTCATTTCAGTGTTCCATTATCAATTGTGGGTAACTTGACTAGCAAAATTTCATACAAATGATGGATTAGTCTCTAAATGTTACATTGGATCTCTTGTAAGACTATCAGAAATGTTTGACCAATGAAAGAGTGTGTTATATCTTTATGGTATGTTTCTAACATCAACTGAAGAGTACTGGATTGTTATAGTTAATTTCATTGGTCACCTGGCATCTCTTTAATATTCGCAAGTATGAAATTTTGACAATCAATTCTCCCACAATACATAATGTTGTAACTGAATGGTTAACATGGATTCCGACAAGGAAAGAAGCATGAAAGTTAAGATAGTTAGACTGTAAAGGTGAAAAAGCTCTAAAAGAGCTCAGAAAAATGCAAAAGCTCTAAACTAAGAGCTCACAGAATGCAAAGAAAAAGGCAAAGAAAGAAATGAAACAATAGCATGAAAGCATATGGTATAAACTACACAAGGTAGAGAAATCAGACAAAATAACTACCGTATTGTTTCTAACTAGCACCCATCAGGGTACATTGCAAAATTCAAAAGGTGGGTTCTAATCAAAACCGCTTTTACAGGTAAGATTTTCTGTTGTAAAATCACTAGCGGGGAGAGGGCCCTAATACGACTGGGAGCACTTATTAGAAACAATACCGTATGAAGTGAAATAAAGATATTGTATAATGATGAAATATGAGCTATCTAATGATATGATTGGTGAATTATACCTAACACCCCTTATTTTATTATGACATTTGCCTAAATCATACATAACTAAATTAATAACGTCTTTCGGTGGTTTATCGAAATATAACGGTGAATTATATTCCGATAACTCACGTCGCGCAGTGAAAAATAAAGATGTTACCCAGATTAACGCAAAAGTAATTGAGGTTATGAGAGCGGGGACCATATGACGGATGGGGTGGTTAAAGATGCGGGGGTAGGGGGGGGGGGGTGTTCGCGATTTTCGACATTTTATTGAAAAACTCAACAAAAGTAGAAATTAAACATAAATAAGCAGTAAAATTGTTGAAATGTGTCATTTGGTTTTTTTTCCTTGGGAACACCAAAAGTAGTTATTTGCACTCGTGGCTGCGCCACTAAAATCCTTTTGGGCCCATTAAAATATGATCTTACACCGAAACCAACAATTATTCTTTATATAACTTCAGAGCTTAAGCTAGACAAAACTAATTTGTGAATTTGACCTTTATGCACTGTTTTTACTTTTGGAAACCAGTTTTCGAAGGTCTACTAAGAAAAGGAACTTTAATATGTTAAGCCCAAATTCTTTTCTTTATTTGCTTGAAGCTCAACCCTCAATGTAAAAAGCCTCAACCAAACAAAGCCCCACCCATAAAAGTCAAAGCCCCACCCATAAAGTTCAAAACTCCACCCGTAAAAAAAGTCCCACCCACAATATTCAAAGCTCCACCCATAAAGTTTAAAGCTCCACCCAATAGGTGTAGCTTAAGCTCTGAACTGCATAATGACTTCAACTGTAACCACTATTACAACATTTTTCTATTCAAATAAAATATGAAATGAAGAAATGTAAGTGAAGCAAATTCTACAACTGGAAGAATCCCTGGAAAGTGGTGGATTCAAGGACTCCAAAAGAGCGCAACTTCTTAACACCAGTACTATAGCAGAATTGCACCATGGACTGCTTTTGGAGAAACTCTATCACCAATGGGGGATGATAGGGAAGTTTTTACCCATCATTAGTGCTACAAAATGATTGTGTCTCATGAGCATGAGGAGTGCTACATAAAGTTCTACCCGTGGAGGATGTTACCTTACATTTTACCCATGAGGGATGTTACAAAATGTGTTACCTTTATAAATTTTCTTAGCTGAGAGATATTAAACATATTAATTTTTTTTAAAAAATAGGCTGTATTTTGAAACATTTGATCATCATATACTGTAAGACTATCGCTTTCTCCAACATTTGTTATTATAGAGTTCAATAAATAATTTACTGTTATCAAACTTGATTATCATCATTCAAACATTCACCTTGCTCTAAAATTATCATTTATACCTTGCTACGAAATTATCGTTTATAGCGAGTTCCAAGTTTTACTATTCTCTACTACATGTGGTTAACCCTGACCATCTCGCACCTTTTTCGCGTATTAATGAATACACGTGAGCAGTAACTTCATTAAACAGCTTGTGTGCATGAAAAAAACACACCATACAATGACTATCCAACACGAAACACAGGTTTCCATAGCAACATATTGAAAAATGTACCTTTAATAGCTTCCGCAGCGTGTACAATTTCGGATACAGAGTTTGCCACCTGGCGGGATAATACCGTTAAATGTTGTCTTGCCTCCACTGACGGTTTCTGTAAAACCTGAAAATACAATTTTCAGAATATGGAAGATGCACTTTTTTCCTACTGCTCCAAGTTAACAAACATCCCCTGAAATTCAAATTTGTTACAAAATACAAACGTAGCCAAGATATGCAATATAAGACTGTATTTGGGTATTCCATCTTCCTGAAAGTGCCTGTCTGCCTGACATGTCAGACAGAATTTTAGCTCATCAGGGAAAATTTTCTTCGGACTGAAAATCAGGCACTTCTTGCCTTTTGCACAAATTCTCTTGTTTGGTCAGGCAAAATTTTATGGCTGTCAAAGGAGCCGACCAAATTTCTTGCACACTTTTAATCATTCACATTCAATCAATCAAGCAATCACATCATCATCAAAACCAATCAACAAAATCAATCATCAATAACAATCAATGCGGTTTTGCATAAATTTATTTCTCTTCATTGCCAGGCAAAAATTTCATTGCTCTGCTAAAGATTTTTGTGTTTGCCTGACCAAATGTCTGGCACAAATTTAAACATTTTAGGAAGACTGTGGATCTACTGTATTTCAGTTATTCATAAGCAAGCAGTTTACCAAACCAAGGGATCAGTATTGAAAGTTGTACTATAAAAAGAAGTTTTAAGTTTTAACTTACTATGTTGACTTGCTCTAGGAGTTGTTTGTAAGCTGTTGCGCACATAGTTCCCGCTGCGACTGTTTTACTTCTGACATCATGTGTCTCTGCCGAGGCCGCAGCAGCCTTGAAATGGAACAACAACAATATAATTTTACTGTACAGATTTCATTTAGCGTTACTTAGCACTCGTAGACTTCAGTACAAGGCTTCATTATAGGTATGATATTTTTTGCTACAATTAGTTTATACTAATTTATTTTAGCTCGGTTGTGAAGAAAACTTGAAGCTTATTGAGTCAGGCGGAACCTGCCCTGGGACCCGCACCCCGGTTGGGGCCCTTAACCCCCAGCCCCCCTTGTCACGTTTTGCGAAAGGAACGCGCACAGTGGAGCTGAAGGGGAGCTAAAGACTCTCTTTTTAAATATGCAACGTCAGTTCTTTGGCCTCGCAAACTAATCGCGCAAGGTTTTCTTATCCAGACTAATTTTCAAGACAAGATCTTCACAATACTAGCAGGTCAGTGAATTTACCTATTAACCTGTTGATTGAGAAATGTACATACCTTAGAAACACCAAGTAGATCAAACACAGCTTTACGTCCCATGTTGGCAACCACAATCACTTCCTCTTGACGACCACTGTTGCCCGCGGCAACAGCCTTGGCAGTTGCCTGGGTGATTGGTTTAGTGTATCTTATAAGATCTTCTGCTGACGCCTTCTTGTCTGTGCCTGGATTAGCTTCATAAGCCTAGAATACAAATTGTCTCCAAAGTCAAAACTATTCCAAATGTTCTGAAATTGTCTCCATAAAGTCAAAACTATCCCAAATGTTCTGGATATCAGAGAAAGAAAGACTATATGCTGTAAATTCTTGCAAGGTTGGTTGTTTTCCTTTTATCAAAATTAGAAATTAGAAATAAAGATTACAGTAAAATGCAACATAACAAAGGTTGAAAATTGAATTTAAAGTATGCTAGGTCAAAAGTATGTTATAACATTATGCAAGTTTACAAAAAGAGGTATTTTCATAACAGAAATCATTATAGACATGACATTAAAAGAAATAGAAGTTCCTTGCTGGGATAAAAGGGAGTCTGAGGAGGAGATTTGTAGGTCTTAGGAGGAAAAAAGTTACAAGAGGGCTATGATGGGCCTATATTGCTCACCTGAGTTAACAGAGAACATCTGCAACATGTGGCCACTTGAGTGTGCACAAGGATTTTCTTAATTTGACATGGTGACTTTTAACCCAGTTTTTATCCCTACCCTACAGATTGTTAGGACATACAATCTGACCAAGTTTCATAAGGATTGCTTATGAAGTGGGGTATTTAAACTTCGAGGGTTGACTGCAAAACTGTCACATGTTCTTCTTTATTTCATATAAGTTACTACAGTTTTGTGGTCAGTCCTGAAAATTTTTCACAGATGTAAACAGCCGACCAATGATGGACATCAGACAATCACAAAAGTTCCCCATGAGCACTTCTAGCTCAGGTGAGCTAACAATAGGAAAGGTTATAAATGATGTTATCACTGAAAGGTAGCTGTATGATAAATTTCTATATATAGTAAAGTTACTGTATTGAGACCACCCTTAGGACCAGCAAAATCCTTCTTCAAGACCCTTTCTATGAAAAGAGCATTTGGTTCATGAAATGTCTGGTCTTGATATCGTTTTTAAGACCACTACTAAGCGAAAATGAAGGACATTATTTCAATGGCAAGTACATTATCTTATGCAACAAATAATGAAGACCTGTCAGGTTAATTTACAGAAATGTTTAAACAAAGAAAAGGTTTGGCTGGTTAAATGTCCAGTACCCCCAGTCTTTTAACTTCTTCATAAGCATAGAAAGTGCTCTTTAAATCACAACCACTCATTTTTTTAAAAAAACTGTTCGGGTTTTTTAAAGTATTGATGCTCATTAGTATTGGACCTTTAATAGCAAAACTTTACCGTATTTAAAATGATAAATTTCTATAATTTTATATATTCAAGTAGAAAAAGGGGATCTATATGAGAGAAAAATACATTTAATTATTACCTACAAATATAAATATACAAAATCGTAAATGTTGTGTACTACAAATCTACTGTGGTATGTCAATAATATTCTAGTTAGTTTAAAGTCACTGCTTTGTAAAATGTTTGTAAGAAAGCTGTATCTAACTTGAAAGGCTTGGTGCTTAGCTATTGTAATTCCATTTCAAATTTTGGAGGATACAGTAGTGTGGCATCAAACCCTTAAACTATGTTAGTACTGAATGAAGGAAAAAAAAACAACTAGTTTTATCTCTTTATACAAAACATCTTCAAGACTTGAAAGATGGGGGATTTAGCAATAGAAATTTGTTATATTTTCCATAATTGAAGGTCCCAAAACTGTCCAAGTGTTTATTTGTATGGTTTGAGTTTTGTAGTCATAGATGTTCAGCGGGCAGTATCTTTTCTTTATTCTAGGTCAGCTACAATAGCGAAAGCCAAGGAGAATGTGTGAGTTGAGTTTCCGTTTTTTTTAATGTTTTCATTGCAACTAATTTTTATTGTAATGTCTTAATCCAATTAATCCATCTCCTAGAGATGCTTAGCGAAATTTTAGAGACAGTGTAGATCATGATCAGACTGCATGGACATGAACAGGCTGATCATGATCTGCACTGGTCAAACACCATGGTAACGGTTAAAATCCAATAATAAATTAAAACCTGTAAAGACAGACGTTCACTCGTCTTGTAATAAATAATGAATGCAGTCAAGATACACATGGATATAGAACTATATTAGCACAAATACATAAATTTCAATCTGAAAGCTTCATGTAAAATAGAGATAATGAGAAAATCTTCATGCAAAAAAAGAAATTCACACTCCTGAAGAAATGGCAGAAAAAACTTTCACATTCACTCCAGACCTTAATTACATAATTCTCAACCCATATAACCTGAATATTTAGTATATCACTGCATAACCAGCTCACAGCAAATCTAAATATAAGGTAAAGAGTTCATTCCCTTTGCTGAAAAAGAGTTACTTCCCTTTGCTATCAAAAACTCACAAAGCCTTCCCCAAAATGTGACTAAGCAAATGTTTCAAACATATTATGAAAAGACATTCAAGCACTAAAAATATCACCTTGTATGTGCAGACCTGTTTACCCTATTTAGAGTCTTTAAGTAGTTTGGACAGCTACTCTCAGTAGTTTTGGGCTGCTGTCAGTAGTTTTCACTTTCACAGATATAATAAGCATTAAAAAGCATTGTTAGTTTGTTTTTTCGCCTTTTTAATTCCAACCGGGGGGGTTTTTTTGGTTGGAAGGGGGTGTTTTCGCCATGTTGCGTGTTCACTGGAACTAATCCTGTTCCCAAGAGGCTGTTATCTAATTTTCTTATCAGGTGCAAGCGTCCCAATGATCACGATTACTGTCTAAATACCCACAATGCGGCAAGCCAAGAGAAGGGGGGGGGGGGGGGGGGGGGGGGCGGAAAATGACCGATTTTTTTACTGTAAAAACGTGGAAAATAAACAACAGGTCTGTATGTGTACTAAATTGGAAAGTAAAAACCAACTTCTGGTAAGATTTGGTTTTGTAAATTGGGAAATATTCATGATATTTTCTCAATAAATGTAAATTGAAAAGTTTTTTTTTTATCATAAAAATACAGTAATGTAATTTTTTAACTCTTATAAATTTTTCACTGTTGCATCCAGACAGCCAAAATCACAAAATAAAACAAAAACTTTCCCAATTTACAGTTTTAAAGCATGGACTGTGGAATCATTCATTATCTGTTGTTAAATTACGTTTTCTTGAAATGAAATTTGTTAATTTCTTAAATGTCAATATATTTTATTTCAATTTCTTTTTTGTAATAGCCTTTAGTGTAAAAAGTGTAAAAGACAAGTACTCAGTGTAGTGATCCTTCTGAATGAGTCCACAGAAAGCCAAAGAAAAAAATAGTCCAGGCAATAAAAGTAGTCCGGCTGTATAAGGTCAAGTCAGATTTAGAAGGAAAAAAGAGGTAAAAATAGAAATGTTATACAAAAGAATACACCTCAACAACAAACCTCAGCAGTGCTTTCATAACTCTGAAAGTTAGCAGTATGAAATTAAAGATACAAGAAACTAGAGGTTATAAAAGTTTCGTGTATTTTGGGCACTTTTTCTATCAAACCTGTAGCACATTTAAAGCAGTTAGCCACCTGAAGCAGTAGGCCACTTTTTTTGGCCATTTAAAGCAGTTGGCCATGTTTTTGGCCTTTCAAAGCAGTAGGCCATTTTTTTGGCCATTCAAAGCAGTTGGCCATGTTTTGGCCTTTCAAAGCAGTAGGCCACTTTTTCAGCCATTCAAAGCAGTAGGCCACTTTTGGGCCATTCAAAGCAGTTGGCCATGTTTTTGGCCACTTAGAACAGTTGCCTGCTTTCTTTGGTCAATCAAAGTGGTTGAAGTTATTTGATGGCCATTTTATTTGGCTGCAATCTCTTCCAACAGTATCAGTGAGTTTAATACCTATTTTCAAAATCTCTTTTCAAAATTGTTTCACTTTGCAACCAACTTTTAAACTAACAAAATACATGTTTTATGAAGACTGTGACTGTGTATCATTGTGCCCAAAACACTATTTTCTAACTCATTCTTTTCTGACATCTCATACACTCTGAAACATTGTACATAACTTCTTATTTGCAAGACAATGAAACAATAACCAGTCCAGAGTTGAAGATCATGTTTACTTTGGAAGCCTGTATGAATGCTGGAAGGTATCATTACTAGTTCAAAGAGATGCACAATGAAAATTTACAGAGACAGTGTGGACCATGATCAAACTACATACAGATACAGGCTGATAAGAACATAACAGAACAGAACGGTTCAGCAGGCTTCCAAAGTACTGACCAGAAAGGGGAGACAATCATGCCAGAAAGACATTTTTAAACTTTATCAATAGAAGAAACATTTTCATCAAACAAATTCTCAACAAGGCCACACCAAGCTGTTCGTATCTTTTCCTGTCGTAAAAAAAGCATTTTTTGCATTGTTTTGAACTGGCATTCCCTAGAAATTCTCAAATAACTTAAGAGAGAAACAACATCTTCAGAGCATTTGTAAACAATTTTTTTCTAGAAACATTTTCATACATCTTTTTTCTTTTTCTTCATTAATTCATTAATGAACCTGTGTTTAAGTTTGACTTCTACTACAACACAATTGTAAACTGGGTTCAGTATGCAATTTTTATTTTATTTCCCAGTTTAAATATGAAACTTTTCTAACCAAATGTTTCAGCATATGGTGTGGCCATTTAAGTCTGGAAAATAACAGACTTGTTGGGGTTTTTTTTGAAAGCAAAAATAGAAAATAAACATAAAACATTCTGTTAAAGAAAACAAACTTCGCAAACTAATGCAACTGAATTGAAAGGTTCTGAGTACAGTAAAACTTTGATTACTTGAGCACAAATACCTACTACAGTCCAACCTCCCCAAAAGGCACCTCACTAGAGTAGCAACCTCCCTAAACAAGAGCTGTCACATGACAGCACGCTCGACTATTCGAAAGCTTGTTGGTAAAATGGGGTTTTTGTCTAAGAACAGGAGTATTGTGTAATTGTCTATAAGAATTAAGGTCAAAGATATGAAACTTGTTCAAAGACCTTTGTAAATGTACATTGCATTCAAGGCCTTACTCTGGATTCTGCAAGCCAACTGGAGGGAGGATGGGGGGGATAATTTCAAAGAAATACATGACCTTGTATATTTGATCATGACTAATTTTGTAACTTTTCAAAATTGATATGTATAGAATTAAAAAAGCATGAGCACTTCATGCTGCATAATTATTCTATGACATTTCAAAAGAAAGCCATTTTGAGTATTTCCATTTTAGTCTGGAAAAACTGTGACAAAATTCTAAGTTAAAAGGGGCATAAATATGTCAAAAATCAAAAACATTGGTGAAGATGTTGACAGTAAACACGTACTTCGACAGTATTCTATCTTTAACAAAACGTTCAAAGTTAAAAAGGGACACAAATCTATCAAAAATCAAAACAGAGTTATGGGCATTGTTTCCTCAGGTGTAGATGTTGATGGTAAACATATTTTTTTGAGTTTCAAGTCAATACCTTATATAGTATTCAAGATATTTGAATTTACAAAAAAAAACAAACCAAAACTCCAAAACTTCTAAGTTAAAAAGGGGCATAAATCTGTCAAAAATCAAAACAGAGTTATGGGAATTGCTTCCTCAGGTGTATAATGTTGATGGTAGACACATACTTTGAGTTTCAAGTCAATACCTTTGATAGTATTCAAGATATTTGAATTTACAAAAAAAAAAAAAAAAAACTTATAAGTTAAAAAGGGGCATAAATCTGTCAAAAATCAAAACAGAGTTATGGGAATTGTTTCCTCAGGTGTATATGTTGATGGTAGACACATACTTTGAGTTTCAAGTCAATACCTTTGATAGTATTCAAGATATTTGAATTTAAAAAAAAACTTTAACCAAAAATTCTAAGTTAAAAAGGGGCATAAATCTGTCAAAAATCAAAACAGAGTTATGGGGATTGTTTCCTCAGGTGTATATGTTGATGGTACACACATACTTTGAGTTCCAAGTCAATACCTTTGATAGTATTCAAGATATTTGAATTTATAAAAAACTTTAACCAAAAATTCTAAGTTAAAAAGGGGCATAAATCTGTCAAAAATCAAAACAGAGTTATGGGGATTGTTTCCTCAGGTGAAGATGTTGATGGTAGACACATACTTTGAGTTTCAAGTCAATACCTTTGATAGTATTCAAGATATTTGAATTTATAAAAAACTTTAACCAAAATTTCTAAGGTTAAAAGGGGCATAAATCTGTCAAAAATCAAAACAGAGTTATGGGCATTGTTTCCTCAGGTGAAGATGTTGATGGTAAACATATAGTTTGAGTTTCAAGTCAATACCTTTGATAGTATTCAAGATATTTGACTTTATGAAAAACTTTAACCAACGCAGTCCAACCGCGCCAAAAGGCACCTCACTAGTTATTCTTCAATAGTCGAGCTAAAAAGACCCTTTTTCACATTGCATGTATCAATTATATAAGGAAAGGACCTCTACAGACCTACACCTCTCTACAACAAACTCATTTTTGTGTTCCCAAGGGTGGTCACTTCTGAGAGGTTGCACTGTATACTACCACACCCTATAGATTTTTTCCTTTTTTTAGAAATGTAGGTAACTAAAAAAAAACCCCAACTGCTCCAGTTCTTTTACTCATCCCTAGGTGACATAAAGTTATCAAAGTTATACTGTATAATGAGAGAGTAATTAAAATTAAGTTAATTCAAGATAGAATCATAACAGACATAAATAGCGGATTCAAATCAAGACCCTGTGTAGAACACAGTTTGTCAGTTTAACAAGTATATTTCGCTGACAGAGATGCTGATAATTGAGCCCGGCTGTGTGCTCGTCAGGTCGTCTGTGACGGACAAACACACAAGCAGGGATTCGGTTCAGACATCACAGTTGTGAAGGCCGATAGAATCATACTGGTTGAAAATGCCAAACCATGGTTTATGCCTAACTTTGGTTTGCAAATTATTTTGATTTTCCCTAACTTTGTTTTCTTGCCTAACTTAGGCTTTCACACAGCAGGGCTCAAATCTGAAAGCATAAATCATGTTTATCTTACCTTTATTTCTTGACCAATGGCTTCAATGGTAGATTCTAGAGCTCTTGTTCCTCTGGTGGCTTCGTCTTCTACCGATTTCACAGTCTTCAGCAATGATGTTACGTTCGTAACCATGACCTGTTAGTACAGGAAAAACATATCATTTCTTTTATCCATAAGCAACTCCCCCTTTTCAGCCATAAGTCACTAAAACTCTTTCTTTTCAGCCATAAGTCACTAACCTTTTTTGCCATGCCTACCTTTCTTGCCTGCCTACCCTTTGCCTGCCTCTCTTCTCCTGTCCTCCTTCTTTAGCCTACTCTTTCTTTGCCATAAGTCACTAAACTCTTTCTTTTCAGCCATAAGTCACTAAACTCTTTCTTTTAGCCATAAGTCACACTCTTTCTTTTCAGCCATAAGTCACTAAAACTCTTTCTTTTCAGCCATAAGTCACTACACTCTTAAATTGGGGGTTTGCAATTTCAAAACTACTACCTTAACATTATTTACCAAAATGAAGCATAAATGTTTCATAACTACTGCTTGAAAAAAGTATGTTTCTGTTATTTATAAGAAAAGCATAAACGCAATAAAATCTGTGTTCAAGAACATAGTTCCAGTAAGTCTCACCTAAGTTTCCAGTAATTTCCTCTTCTTGGCATATAGAGAATTAATTTTGTTATTTGTACAACAAGTTAATAAATGAACTGAAAAACCCATGCACAACTTTGTTCTGCTACTGAGTACACTGTTCTGAGAAGCAAAAACAATTTGACTCAATGAATAGGCTCTATACAGCTCTGTTGTATGAAAACTGGCAAAAACACACTTTTTCTGGTCATTATTTTCGTCTTCCATTGGTATAGTTTAAGTAAATAGCACTTCAATGCCCATTTCTATAAATAGCACCCATTTCTATAAATAGCACCCATTTCAAAGCAGGGGAGGTAACACTGCACATCTAAAGGGGGACAACTCTTATTAAAACTCTGCTGCTAAAGAAGCTTACAGCATGTGTTACAAGACACACAAACATTCTCTGCCTGTAAGAAAATTGATAAAAAAATGTTTGCAAATATTTCTTTAAAGGGAGACAATCCATTCATTTACACAAGGAAAAGCAGACAAAAAAAATATTTTGAAAATTTTGCAAATATCTGGAAAACACGTTGGTTTTTTTTTTTTTGAATTTGTTGTGTGTAAATATCTAAACATTAAACTGAATGTGAAATAAGAATAATAAATGCAAACATTTTATAAAGAATGAGATGTACAAATTATGGTGTGACATTTCAAAATTTTAGTTAGTAACACGGTTGAACATTCTTGGTAGTCATGGAGATGACAACAAATAGTAAAACACCTGGAACAGCACAACATAGGTTTCATTTTGAACACAGAAAAAACTCACTTAAAATATTTCTACATTTATCGACTAACATAGTCACCGCGTACATTAGAACCTGTGAGTCTAGTCTCCTTGATTAAAAACCAACTCACTCAAACCCCTAACCTTATCAAAAGTTCAATTATTTTTTTCCCCCCATTTTTTTATAATTTTTTTTCTTCTCCATTTTTAAAATTTGGACAGCACCACTTATTGTCCATATCCATATGGATCTTTAGTAAAAAATACTGACATAGTTAAGAATAGTGCAGATCATGACCAAGCGCAAGGCTATTCAGGCTGATCAGGTTTCAACACTGGCTGCACACGTAAGAATATTTAAGTAGTCATTACATTTCTACCTAACAAACTTATTTAAAGCAGCATCTTCTTTCGAGAACAATTATCAACACTGTCCAAATCAAAAGATGGAAAAGTCCATTTTAGACTTTAAGCAGGGAGGTCAGGATCAACACTGTCCAAATCAAAAGATGTAAAAGTCCATTTTAGACTTTAAGCAGGGAGGTCAGGATCAACACTGTCCAAATTAAAAGATGTACAAGTCCATTTTAGACTTTAAGCAGGGAGGTCAGGATCAACACTGTCCAAATCAAAAGTTGTACAAGTCCATTTTAGACTTTAAGCAGGGAGGTCAGGATCAACACTGTCCAAATCAAAAGTTGTACAAGTCCATTTTAGACTTTAAGCAGGGAGGTCAGGATCAACACTGTCCAAATTAAAAGATGTACAAGTCCATTTTAGACTTTAAGCGGGGAGGTTAGGATCAACACTGTCCAAATCAAAAGATGTACAAGTCCATTTTAGACTTTTAGCAGGGAGGTCAGGATCAACACTGTCCAAATCAAAAGATGTACAAGTCCATTTTAGACTTTAAGCAGGGAGGTCAGGATCAACACTGTCCAAATTAAAAGATGGACAAGTCCATTTTAGTCTTTAAGCAGGGAGGTCAGGTTCAAACTTTTCAGAATTTTCAGCAAACATCATAGAAAATGCCTAACATCCAAGGCCTAAATCGATGTTGAATAAAAATTTTAAAATTCAAACCAAATCTATCCGCAATTCACATTTTTTTTTTTTACCAAATCAGGAATCTAAGCATGTATCTGTTTATAAAAACTCGTTTTTTTATTTCGATTTAAAATCTTCATTTTGTGTTTTTCAAATGTTCAAAATGATGCCTAGCAACACGGTTGTCATGAACAAAAGCTGCAGCATTCTAAAATGACAACTTCAAAATGCAGTAACCATACTAAACTAACGTCAGCCATTTTAAAAAAGTATTCTGGGAAGTCATTCTATATAAAGCATGGGTGCAACTTCAAAATTTCATCATTGAAACTTCAAAACGTCATTTGTGCAACTTCAAATTTTTTGAAACTTTTCACTTTATTCAAGAATGCATTGAAACCATACATGCCTAGATTCCTGATTCAATAAAATTTTCTTTATATACTGAACTATAAACTAAACATAGACACGTTTAAGACATACGGTAGTCTAGAAACACTTGACTGAAGTTTTCTTTTCTGGCCTAGAATTCTTTATTTCATTTCTTTTACAATATATTAAACACCACTCCTTGTGTTACACAGGAATAGGCATGTGTAGTTCTAAATGCAAACTGAATACTTCCATTTCTCCATTTCAGATTTTACTTCAAATCTTGGTTATTTTCATTTCAAATTTTACTTCCATTTCAAATTTTACTTCCATTTCTCCATTTCAGATAATAAATACTTCCAATTTGGCTAATTTCCATTTCAGAAATTTGTTCCAATCCTAGTAATTTCAGATTTTAATTTTCCAAATCTGTGTTTTTCCTATTCAAATTTTACTACTATGTAATAACTTTCAATAAATCTAACTAAAAGTTACATATTTTCATATCTCAAATTTATATTTTACTTCCAATCCAAGTAATCTTCATTTCAGATATTTACTTCCAATTTTGTTAATTTCCATTTCAGATATTTACTTCCAATTTTGTTAATTTCCATTTCTGAGATTTACTTCCAATCCTGTTAATAACCTTAAACAGATCTCATGTACGAGTTACATTATTTATTTAATAAAATATTTTGACTTGCCTAAGGACACTGCAACTACATGGCACTGGCTGGGATCGAACCCAGCACCCTCCGATACAGCGACAAATGTACTACTGCTGCGCCATGGTCGCTACTTCTCATTTATTGGCAAAACAGTAACAACATAACCTTTTTTTTGTCTTTTTTTTCTTTTAATAATAATCTTATTAAAAGCGACTAGAAAGAACTCACTGATGTCTGAGAAAAAACAACGAGATTAAATGATATGTAAAAATAACAACATCTAAACCGTAACAACATATAGTGATAAAAGCTTCTATATTCTCCGTTATAGAAAATGGTCATGAAAACACAAATTCACACTTTTTAAAAAATGTTAAAATGAAAAACAATATATAAACTTTTTTTGTTTTATTTTGGTTGTGTTTTATTCTTATGCTGTTTTGTTTTTACTCTTTTAATCCTTAGGTTACTAACTATTCTCTCTAACATGTGACTTTCTTACAACTCCCCTAAGCATGTTTTTTGCATTGCTGCACCTTCGCTTTCTCTTACAATCTTAAACTTTGCCAACCTGAAACAGGCCTGGCAGTGTGCCAACCTGAAACCGGCCTGGCAGTGTGCCAACCTGAAACACCTGGCAGTGTGCCAACCTGAAATGGGCCTGGAATTGTCAGATCATTCCACATGCATGGACATGTCAGAAAAATCAAAATGGTAACCTCTTGTTCATTTATTTAACACAATCGTTCACTCATTAAATTGTCAAGGACTTTTTGCAACATTTTGGCACTCATTTCAACAGTATTAAAGTTAAATACAGACGGGCACAATACCTTTTCACTGTTCCTGGACAGATCCAGTGCTTGACCCCAATATTCTGTAAGAAACTACCAACCTTTCCAACGTATAGAATCAGGTCAACATCAGGGCTCAAACCTATGACCCTTTATCCGAGAGTTCAGTGACTTGAAAACAGCAACCTTAACTACGCGACCACAGAGACCCGTCTACGCTAAAAAATCTATTAAATATGCAAAAACAATAATAATGATATGTAAAGATATGATCACAACACAACACTGACGAAATCTATATGTACAGTCACGAGGAAATACTCGAGTAAATCTCAAGTACTCTTGAAAAATCTCGGCGAAAAAAATGTCTTTTCCTCTTCCTATATCACCCATTCTAATTTTTTTTTTATTATTTCCTTTAACAATTTTTGTTCCTAATTTTTTGTTTCGAAACAACATAAAATGTGTAACAAGACGAACATATTTAACTTTCATTTTTCTTTATTACAGTATGTAAAACATATTTTCCCTTTTCCTCCCATTTTTTGTTATTTTCCATACCTTTTTTCCCCTGTCTTGATTATTTCTTGGTTATTATCTTTCGTATTAGAAAGCCAGCAAAATTTAATTCTACATATCAATCAAATTCTTTTTAAAAAAGCTCTTTTTCAGTCTTCTAAAGCTTTTCTTCAATCTTGTTTTCTAAAGCTCTCTTTTAATCTTGTTTCTGAAACATTTTTTGTCTTGTTTTCTAAAGCTCTTTTATCGATTTGTTTTTTCTAAAGCTCTTTTCAATCTTGCTTTCTAATGCTCTTTTTCATCTTGTTTATTTAGCTCTTTTTGAATCTTTTTTTAAAGCTCTTTTTAAATCTTGTTTCCTAACACCCTTTTCAAAGCTCTTTTTAAATCTTGCTTTCTAAGGCTCTCTTTCATTTTTGTTTCCTTAAGCTCTCTTTCAATCTTGTTTCCTAAAGCTCTTTTTAATAGTGTTATTTAACTCTTATTTTTAAAAGCTCCTTTTGAAGCTTGATTTTTCTAAAGCTCTTTTTCAATGTTGTTTCCTAACACTCTTTTCAAATCTTTCTTTCTAAAGCTCTATTTCAACCTTGCTTTCTAAAGCTCTCTTTCATTTTTGTTTCCTTAAGCTCTCTTTTAATCTTGTTTCCTAAAGCTCTTTTTAATCTTGTTTTCACAAACACACCTGTATTCACAATTTATGAATTTGAAGCTTGATATATAGAATTTCTAATAACAATGTCCTATGTGAACTAATATGATATGTAAAAAACTATGTCAAACATGGAACTTTCACTTTTGAAAATCTCCAAACCGACTGTTGAGAAAAGAGGTACCAACTTTATTCTATTAAACATGCCTGGGTCATATGCATATTGTAGATGGCGTTCATTTTATATTTGACTGGTTTACTTTGAAAAAAAGATCATCTATTTATTCACTTTCCTTGGTACAGTGTTTGTGTTTAACTTAAAAGGTCAAAGTCTCTTTTTTCTGATTTTCTGTTTTCCTTTCTCTAGACACTGAAAGCACCTTTAAACCACCGTTTAACTTTTACCTTCTTGTTCTAGAATACAGTAAATGAAAAACAAAAATATACTTATTATAACAAGTATTAAAATTGAAGCCTAAATGAGTCGATTAAGGAAACATTTACATACAATTAAACCGACATCTGCCTTTGGCAGGAAATACTAATTAATATAAATGTTTTTAAATTGGCAATTTTTGTATAAAATATACCTATTTTGATCTCTGACTTCACTCATTGCCTAAAGACAGTTTTAACTGTATACAAACTTCCATACAAACACTGCTATCGTAAACAGTGTGAAATCCTTTCATTTAAAACCGTAAGTTTATATAGATTAAACCATTAATAGGGACTGTCATTGCTTTTATTTCCATGATATTTATGAAAATTATTCAGGAAAAGGAGTCTAGCTTTTTATGTAAAACTTTTGTCTTTAATGAAGAATTCTCATTTTTTTGGTTTTCTTTTTCCCCCATACTGCCAGAATGATTTGATTTTTCAAACCTCCTACTTAATCAAACAAAAACCCTCTGAAAATTCATCATTAGAATATCATTCAACCAACACTAATCCATATCATAAATGTTTCTGTCCGCAACACTTTAAAACGTTTGTTCAAATTGGAATCTAGTTTCACTTTTGTCGACACAATTTCTTTCAAGTTAAAAGTATATTTTACGGACAATCGAAAAATGTTTGCACGTAGTTGCACCTATGCGTACATGCCCGAAACATACGATCTATATTGTCCGGAGTACGGTCGAACTGACTGAGTCTGAAAATAATGTACATGACATATATGGCAGTAATCATAATGCTCTCTATGATAAAAGTAGAACATATCCTAAAATTTCACAGTATGGTGTCCAATGATAAAATTAGAACATATCCTAAAATTCACACAATGGAGTCAAATGATAAAATTAGAACATGTCCTAAAATTTCACACAATGGAGTCCAATGATAAAATTAGAACACATCCTAAAATTTCACACAATGGAGTCAAATGATAAAATTAGAACATATCCTAAAATTTCACAAAGTTGAGTTTAACGATAAAACCAGAACATATCCTAAAATTTCACATTTTCAATGTGCGACTTATAACACAAGAATGAGTAAGGAAATTCACTATTTTTTTAAAATCAATTTATCTTAAACAGAATTCATGACCTGACCAACTTCTTCAAGAAATGCATGTTGTATTATTGTTCATTCCATTTTACCTGAAACATTTTCTACAACTTACTGTCTAATATATATGGGCCAGTTTCATCTGGCATGGTTTATTTACAAAGAAATCACGATAAAATGTGCTTCACACCAAATTCAACAAAACAGTGCAGAAAATGGGATTTTTATATCAACTTGTGCTCTACACATGTAGCATGTCACATAAAAAATTGGTTCTTTCTGGAAAAATTACTGAAATGTCACACCTAAATCTTCAATATTCAGCAACATATTTCAAGAGAGCAAATTATAAGAGAGCATTAGAGAGTGCATGGAGAATATCTCTGCAGAAAAGTTTAAGCAGAAATCAGAACTGTCAACTATTGGTTATTCGCCAATAAACAATGGTTGTATGGATATTATTCTTAAACTAATATCAGAACCCCAACCATTGTTTATTTGCCAATAAATTGTGCTTACATATCAGAACACCAAACTATTGTTTAATAGCCAATAAACATTGTTTGATTGAATATTATTTCTTAAACTGACACAAGCACTCTAAACCAGTCTTTAATGGCAAATAAACAATGCTGATGCAGATATTACATGTATTTCCAAATTTTAAACAAACAAAGAATAAACATTGTCAAGCACAATGGGTCCTTTATAAGAGCTTTCCTGATTTGCATTCTTAGACTGGTAGTATGTCAAGACAATTTTCATTTTCTGCAACAAAGTTTGGCATGTAAATTTTTGCAAAACTTTTCTTAACAGAGATACACATCAACCTTTAAGAAATTGAGCAAAGAAAACAATTCACATCAAAAATGAAAGCAGAAATCCACTTCAAACTTGTAGATTATTCTTTTTAGAGCATAAAATTCCAGCAGATTAGGGCTTAAATTAAAATTACCATAATCAACTCGGTTTCTTTTTTTAGAAAAGAAATCTGCAAATATAAAAACCAATTGAGCCATTTCAATGAAAACAAAGGAAAGAAAAGAAATGACCATAAAACAGGTCTGAAAGCATGAGGAACAATTTCTTACCTTGGCAGAGTCTTTCAAGTGCAACATTGCGGGATCGTGCACGTTTTTGCCGGAAGCGTTCTTTGTTGCGCTGATCAGGTCAGAAAGGGCCGAGGCTACGTCTTTAACCGCATTAATTAATAACACCTGTAATTACGAAAAATATCTTAATAAACAATTCACAAATTCTATTGATCTTCATAACTTTTGTCATTTGTTTTCAAAAATTTACTTGAAACATATCTAAACTCGTAAATTGCCGAGTAGCATCTTTTAAGTACGGAAACAGATTTACTACATGGTTGATTTTCGCAGCATAATTTTGAGTAAAATCTTTTACTAAAATTTCATGGGTACATATTATATGCACAACTGTTTTGATAAGCTATTGATAAGCTTTGATAAACATACTGGTACCCAGTTTTGGTTTGCAAACAACATACTAGTTCCCAGTTTCACTTGGCTAACATCCGGGTCTTGGCTTTCCTTACTATCTTGGTTCCTAGCTAAAAACATACTGGCACGAATCTTTGATTAACTAATAATATCCTGGTACCCTGCTTTACTTAGCAACATTTTGGTACCCTGCTTTACTAAGCTAACTACATCCTGGTAACCTTACCTGAGCTTCTTGCTGCTCAGATCCAAGGGAACCAGCACCAAACTTGACAACGTCTGCCAGTCTTGTTATCGTCTTGACGGCCATCTGGGCGGCATTCGCCAGCTGTTCTTGATTGGATGCTGCTCCTGCAACAAGTGTCTTAGTGTCCTCTACCAGAGCCTTGGCTGTCTTTAGAATATTCTCTCTGTAATCACACACAAAATGTACATTTATACTAAATTCTTTATTTTTACAACTTGCTCTCAACACTCCAAATAAAATCAAACCTTATTGCATCTTGCCTACTTGTGGGTTTGAACCCAGGATCGTCAGATCCTGTGGTGAACTGGCTACCACTCTGCTGTAACTATCACTTAAGACGATTCATACTCTAGTGTGCCTTGACTCACTAAATTTACACTCTGGACATAAATTTATACCCTGGACATAAATGTATACTTTGGACACAAATTTATACTTTGGACATGAATCTTTAGTGTTTTAAGTGTAAAGTTCTAACTGACTCAACATGTCATTAATTGATTTTATGTGCTGTTATCATTGTATTGTCAACCAAACAAGTTTTGGTCACAAAAGAATCATCTAACATTTAAACCTTCCTTCCAAAAGCAGCGATAGTTCAATTGCTTTTTGTGCTTCCATAGTTTAACAAAAGGCATAACACAGCAATTTCCAGTTTTTTTTTAATGAGGAAACTGGGTAACAGGGCAACCGTACCTGTGATCAGCAAAGTTTTCATCACCATCAGCATTCAGTGTGCCTGCTGTGGCAAACATGATGGTGGTGTCTAAATCTGCTATGATACCACTAACAGTATGGGCGGCGTTAATACAGGCCTGGGTACCTCGAGATCCTGACTGTAGCGTAGCAAGGATAAATGATACCTGCAGAAAGAAATGCACCAATTTCAAATCTATAGTATAATTTTATATTGCTTATATGTGTTACTTATGGCATTACGAAATACAGAGACTATATTCTTCTTGGTAAATGCATTCTATTCAGTATTTTACAAACATTTTACCCTATTTGATTCATTTTAAGCACACAATCTGCTAGTTATAGGGAGTGGCTCTTAAAATGTTTTGTTTACTGTCTTTCTGAGAAGAGCCAGTTTTACTGCTTTTGTTTATGACAACACAGTGAACGAAGTGTTCATTAATGATAAAGACAGAAACGGGACGTACCTTTTCTGTGACGCTGCGAGCATGATGGGTAATGTCCTGGCGAGCGTACGAGTCGCTCGGATTGGCTTGAAGGTTTCCGGCATCCTGGACGAGCTCAATACAACTTTTACCCAGATCTTGTATAGTGACACGGATTCTGTTAGCAACCTGAAGAAAAGACAACACAATTTTTATGATCTTCTTACAAAGAGTATTTTGTCGTCGATTACCCAACGTACAAGGTCATTTTTTTAAAATCTAATTTGAAGCTTCATGGTACAATGTAACCGACTTCTGCCAACAGATCTACAAGTTTTCAAGCAAAGTCAAAGAAACAACTTGGGAGGCAGTCTTCAACTTACAAATACACTGCAACCCCGTTATAACGCGGTAGTCGGGGTCCAAATGGTCAGACCGCGTTATAAGTGAGACTCTTTTTATAACAGCGGTCTGATCATCGGCCGCTGGTTTCTTGCATAACGCGTACATAACGCGATTACCCCACCCACCTAACCAAATTAAAGCATATGATGTTTAGCACGCATCATGTTTTTATGAAATCGAGAGGTTAAATTGTAGAAAATAATGATTCTATGTAAAATAAATTAGTTAATTAAGCACGAAATTAAATGTATAAAAGAGAAATCTTCCGTAAATATTGCTATTGAAAACGAAAGTACATCCATTTTCCGAAAATGATGGCTAAAGGAAAGTACTTTTTGTTAAAACAAAACAATAACAGTTTTGTAGTTGATTTATTTAAATTCAGGTAAGCCTGCAATCAAAGATGCGCAAACAAATATTAATTCACACGATTTAGAAGTTATTGTTTAACAAACAAAAGAGGTCAGCTTGTGAATAACGGAGCCGTGGGAAAAAACCAGTAAGCCGTAATTGTTTTAACACTTCTTTGTTTATAGGCGCTTGATACCGCGCCAGTGACAAAGATCAATTAACTACCGCCATGTTGTTTATTTACGTTTTGTATAGGGACAAGCTTTTTTTGACAGATATGATTTTGGTCGATCCCGAAATTTTTGGGAGCCAAGACCCAACCGCGTTATACCGGGATCCGCGTTATAACGATCCGCGTTATAACGAGGTCGCAGTGTATAAATTTTGAAATTTGATCCAGTATCGAAACCACTATACATGTGATAGTGCCTTTGCGACTAGTTTCGTTACAGATCTACCCTCATCTAAAATTGTGTACATATCCATCACCAACAACTTTGGTAACATCATTGCTTATAACGTTAAGCTTTGTTTCCAGAATGAAACTTGGCAAGAATGTATACATGGATAGGTGAATGCTGCATGCCAACTGCCGCTGTGATACAATTATTTATAGCGGAGTTACGGCCCTTTGTTACATTTCTTCCTAACTTATTACAATGACAAAAGTTTCAAAACACTTTCTCACTCATGGCCTAGCTGTAACTCATTACAGCGACTACAAACATTTTACACAGCATGTGTGATTTGGAATAGATTTATACCTCTGCGTTTTGTGCAGTGGCTGCGGCACCCCTGGAGTCACTTGCCAGCAGGTCAAAGTCTCTCGTGAGCTGATTGGCTAACAGTCCTAGGTTCTCAACGTCTGTAGCGGCTTTACCAACCTGTTCAAACAATGAACACACAAAATTTCAATTCATGTCTTTAAAACAAAAATCATTCAAGTACGTACATGTATAAACAACACAGAGGTGACAGTTACCTAGAATATGATGTATAGAGCTAGATTAACATCGCCTCATAGTAAATACTGTAACGTAATATAACAAAAAATTCCACTCAAACTTCTTCTCTGTATCTATCATTGTTGGCAAAGTTCCAATTTGATCAGTATTTTTTTTTTTAATTGACAGCTTTCTTGATCTAAATGAGTTAATGTCTCTAATTTCAATCTATCAATTAATACAGTTCCAATCATGGGTCAGAATCTGTAAGACTAAAATCTAAGATTCCCATAAATTATACAGAGGATTCCTGATAAATGACATCACAGATATACAATGACTGCATGAAGTGTTATAGAGAGCTATAGCGCACAACAAAAGGGAACTAACTTTCCCCCAACTTACCATATCTTGTGAAGTTCTAGCGATATTCTTGGCCAGTTTGACCATGTTGGTCTGGTAGTCTACAAATCCAAGCCCTTGTCTCACTTCTACCCTTTCATCAGTCTGTGAACAAACAAATCAAATGCATTTACAACAATGTTGTTTTAAGGTAGCAAAAGACCTTAGCTGAAATGCTTAAACGCCAAAATTTTCCAAAGGTTTTTAATTTATACTAATGTATTGAATTAAGTCTTAAATTTATATAAATACAATAACTCTTTACAACCTTGAAGATATAGTTGATTTGAATTAAGTACTTGTTTAATATGGAATCAACCTCACAGAGATGATGCGGGTAATATTGAATTGACATGTTTTGTTCAGGGACTTAGTTTCATTAATCTGGTGTAACTAGGTTACCTTGGTGATAGATTTGCTGATTTTATCAATCATGGTTGTCACTTCTCCAGCCTGTGATACAGATTCTTCCAGCATCTGTAACAGATCCTGTACGACATCACGCATGTCATCGGCGGCCGTGGTGATGTTCTCTTGCGTCGTAGAAGCCTTTAATACAAAAGGCACGTTCATATTACAAAACAGACAAAAGTGGTCTTATATCCGAGGTGGTTTTATTATCAGGACCTCTTTACTATGAAATTTACCATTTTGTTCCGATAGTTTGGTCCTGATACCAAGGACAGTCTTCATAATTATCTTGTGATCATAATAGAGAAATTTTGGTAACGCAAAAATTAGTCAATTACAGTAACTATATCGTGCTTGGATGAACTCACCTTGGGATTTCCACCACCTTCCTTAGAGGAATACAGAAACTGTAGAGCTGATTCTATGACAGTCTTTGTTAGATCTAGAGTGCTCATCTGTTGCTTGGAGTTGTTCATCAAAGATGCTGCACCTACTGCCGCCTCAGATAACGGATCCAGGTAATTGGCCATTTTAGTTACCTAGGAAATGATAGAAAGAGTTGTTAGTTTATTATTTGGTATTTGTGGTATTTTAGCTAAGAAACAGGGTGAAGTGTCTTAAGGGACATATATAAGTCGGATTTAGTCACCTCCGCTCTATAATAAATCATGCTCAAATGCAAGACAGACACACAAAAATACTACACAAAGACACAATGGGTATTTAGGTAACCAGGGAAAAAGTGGTTACATCAATGTTCATTTACAAAGCATAACCAAAGCAAGTTATGTTGAAAACTTAGATTGTAGGTTTAAAGTTATTCTGCTATTTTTTGTTCCCCAACAATTAACACAGAATGCCTCAGAAAATTACCAAAATAGTGTTTTTAACTGTTTTGACATTTAAACTTTGACCTTACAAAACACTGACCTCATGACCTAGATTTTCCGGTTCCCTGGACGCAGCTTTCTTTACATTTTCAATAATCTCTAAAACCTCTCGTGAACAGCTGATCATTTGCTCTTGGTACGACTGAAATATAATCAATCAATAATTAAATCAATCAGTCAATCAATCAGACAATCAATCAATCAATGTTATCTATCAATCAAAACTTTGCTACTGGTTTGTAATAGATTTTATCACAGTGAGGTGGCTGTAAAGTCTCCGCATGTTTATAGTCATTGCTGTAATGCATAAAACATAAACCATGTTCCAGTGTGCTGTATACACTCACATACCAATTAGTCGCCTGACCCTTTTTAGGGGTTGTTACTGGGCTCAGAAGGTGTTCTTACTTTGCATTACTAAGAAATGTCGCTATACAGTATAGATTTGAATCCAGCTTTCTGCTTTCTTATAACAAATCTACATTCAACCTCAAAACTCTTAGATGGATACAAAAAAGTAAAACACAAAGACACATGTATACAGGAGAAGATACACAAGATGAGCTTATACTAACTCTCAGACTCCTTTCTGTTCTAGATGGAAGGTTACCAGATATGGCCGCAAGTGATGCCTGGTCAAGGTCACGTATTGACCTATTTACATTCTCAATTGCCTCATCGCATTCTTTCTGTCCAGGAGCACTGTCTCTGTAACCATAGCAACAATGTATCATGTAACCATAGCAACAATATATCATGTAACCATAGCAACAATGTATCATCAACAGCATTACACTATTCCATGTAGCTACAGTGTTACTGAACGACTTTGTTAAAACAAATATTACTCTATGTCTTAATAAGAACAAAAACAGCATCTGATCGACATTAACATGGAAACTGCAAGAGCACTGCTATATGTGTATGATCTTTTTCATGTAATTGATGTTGTACAAGAATTAAAACTTTAAAATATCTCAATTTTGTCAGATCTGTTTCATCCCCATCTCAAACATTTTAAAAATATTTTGTCAATTTCTCAATTCATGTATATTACACCATGTGATATGTACCTTATGGCAGAGACTAATCTCTTAATAGAGTCTGATACGTTCTTTGAGTGATTGGAGTACAGCTGGTAGGTAGGTGCGTCTTTAGGATTGATGGCCAATTGTTTGGCAGCTTCCAGCATCTTACATGCTCCGTCAATCAGAGATTTACCAGCTGATGTGATTGGCTCTTGAGCCTGTCGTGCCTATAAATAGCAACAGTTTCTGTTAAACATCAAAGCAGGAGTGGATCCATGCCACTGTACTGTTAATCAAGAGACCACCACTACAATAACTAATGGTCTCTAGGATGAGACCTTAAACTGAGGTCCTATATATTAGTGCAATACATAGGGCATTTAAAAAGAGACAGTGTCTTTGGTATTGAGACACTATCTGTATCCTTCACTATCCCTTAAACCTAAAATAACTAACTTCTTGTGGGGAGCGTTTTTCATCTGGATTTTATTTTTTTTGGAGAAAAAAAAAAAAAAAAAAAGAAAAAAAAAAAAAAAAAAAAAGGTTTTTCATATGGATTATCCGGTAATAAGTATGAGACAACATCAAAGCATTTTAGGATCCCAAGACCAAAAGATTTAGGCTGGAATTGACTCTGGCTTGAGGTCTGGTTTATTTCACAGCCAGTCGTTCTAGAACAGGGACTTCTTGTATGCCTGAAACACTGAGGCACACAAAATGTACAGTGCAAGATTATGTACGAGATATTTGCTAAAACATTGCTCGATACACTTATTCAATGTGACCAACCCTTTACACAAGCACTTGCCAAATCACTCCAGCTGCAGATTCGAGCCCCGGCCAGGGAGCACAAGACAAGGACAATTTAAGATCAAATGTAAAATTCTTACTTTTGGACTAATCTTTGCCTGTTTAGATGCAAACTCTGGTGATGAAGCGAACGTTGTCAATTCTTCTACGGCATCTACAAGTGGCTTGGCAGCTTCCGCACATTTCTGTCGATTTTCTTCCGTAAAATTACTGTCAAGAGAGCCTGCGAAATAAACACAATAAACATACAATAAAATGCAGTAACAGACAAAAAGTGTTCAAATATTCATAAGCTACAGGCTTTTATAACCCTTTATCTCTTGCCAAGTATCCAACTAGATGGTTATTTTTGTCACAAAAACAAATGTCTCCCAAATGGCAGTTTGTCAATGATTGTAATACTGAGACAGGATATTAAAATAAAATAATTGTGGAGAAGAAGTGAAGATAAATAATTAAATTCCATTGTTGAGTGGGGAATGTGTCTGTTACATCTCATCACAGTTGCTGAACACTTCGTTCAGACACGAAATACAGTCACATGACTTTTGATCTCTAATTGTGACCTTGACCTTGAACAAAGGTGGTCGTTACACGTAATGCGCCTGCACATCGTCTCAATATGGTGAACATTTGTGGTGAGTTATTCTAAAATCCTTCAAGGGGTACAAGAGATATGGAGCGGACACAAAAATATAGTCACATCACCTTTGATACAGTACACGCAATCTAATTGTCATTATCATCTTAGTAACAAATAAAAGCTACCACTTTCTTGTAATAATCTCATTAAAATATATACACAACTTTAACCTGTACTTATATCTAGTGAGTTAATTGCATATTTAATGTTTTTCCAAGATGATAAAGGGTAAAGCCTTCTCTATTAAGCTTCCAATTAAAATATGTTACAAACGAAATTGACCAACGGTCACGTGACCTTGACCTTTGAACTACTGACCCCAAAAACAATAGGGATCATCTGCTCAATAAGACCATTCATCCTATGAAGTTTGAGAGCTTAGGTCAAAAGGAACTCTAGTTATCGTCCGGAAACGAAGAAATGGACGGACGGACTGGACTCCCCCAGTTTGAGGGTTGTAGGTCAAAAGGAACTCTAGTTATCATCCGGAAATGAGAAATTGACCAACGGTCACTGTGACCTTGACCTTTGACCTACTGACCCCAAAAACAATAGGGATCATCTGCTCTATAAGACCAATCATCCTATGAAGTTTGAGGTCTTAGGTCTAAAGGAACTCTAGTTATCATCCGGAAACGAGAAATTGACCAACGGTCAGTGTGACCTTGACCTTTGACCTACTGACCCCAAAAACAATAGGGATCATCAGCTCTATAAGACCAATCATCCTATGAAGTTTGAGGGCTTAGGTCAAAAGGAACTCTAGTTATCATCCGGAAACGAAATTGACCAACGGTCACTGTGACCTTGACCTTTGAACTACTGACCCCAAAAACAATAGGGATCATCTGCTCAATAAGACCATTCATCCTATGAAGTTTGAGAGCTTAGGTCAAAAGGAACTCTAGTTATCGTCCGAAACGAAGAATGGACGGACGGACTGACGGACTGGACGGACGGACGGACGGACGGACGGACGGACAGGGCAAAAACAATATGTCTCCCCCCGAGGTGGGGGAGACATAATAAAGAAATTAGCACTTTTTTTTTAATATAACATGACAAAAAATTCCTTTTCTCTTGCGTTTTGATGTAACTCTAGCAAAGTATCCAATAATTTTGAAGTAATAAGGCAGTTTTAAATATTACACAACAAAAATTCCTTTTTATCTTGTGTTTTTTCACCTTACACCATTTGAATGAAAGCTTTTGCCAGAAACTGCGATCATCAAATAGCAACATTAAATATCTTTTTATTGCCCGTTTGAGATATGAAATAACTGGCTTGCATTTGAAACTCAAAATCTGTCCTGAATATTGATACCTTAATTGCCTTCACAAGGTTAGCGGTGCTGTTTGCAACATCTTTGGCACTTTGAACGAAGTGTCGTTTGGCTACCGGGTTGTCGGTTTTACTGGATGCCAGTCGGCAAGCATTGCATAGAGCTGAGGTGTGCTTAGCAACCACTGTTGCTGCGGATAGCACCTGCAATAAACACGGAAAATGACGATTAAGTTTATTTTTGCCTTTTCCCTTCATTTTTACCTTTCATATCGAGTATAATTTTACTTCACCTATACCATTCTATATTGTATTATTCTTATCAGGGTTATCAAAACACATACCATACTCTATACCTTGCATAAAAACATATACTTAACTCTGATGCAGTTATTACATGCAAATCAATGTCCAATGACAAAACATACTAAAAGATTTTTAGTCACAAAAATATAACAACAGTTTACATAATTATAAAACATAGTTTAAAACAGTTCCATTTCAAACACTATTAATTTTCCAACCATCAAATTTATAACTGACTGACTGAGAGGAGTTTTTTACCCTTGGTTCTTGGCTGTTGCCATATGACCGAGAGCGGCAAATTTATAAAACTCTGGGACTTGAATGAATATCCTGATCCTCTAAATAACCAGTTAGGTGACATGCCACAGTTACCATGGTTACTTTAATATATACACATGTTACTTCATGACTTGGATATTCTGTTACCATGGTTATGATGCATATATATGTTATTCTATGACACAGATATTGTGTATCAAGGTCAGAAGCTTGTGAGATTCACAGCATTCATTATTTGGTTATATATCACACACAATGTGAACAACAATTCAGATTAGTTACATCACTTCAAACTGTTAGTGTTGTTTTGATCACAGTTACCATGGTGACACAAAAACACTCATCCTGATAAAAACTCTCCTTAAAATTTTAGGTCAATGAAAATTAATCCCAAGGTCACTAAAAGAAGTGACATGAGTAAAATTGTGTTGAGTAATTGCAGTGAACATAGAAATAACTCCAACTTTAGTCATATTATTGCATCGAAGTTAAGGTCTAACCCTAAACATATATTGAGGTTATTGTTCTTTGAGTTGTACACCCATTGTAGAAGTATTTCAGTTATGGACCTTTTATCTAACCACTGCTCCTGGGAAGGACCAGTACTAGACTACCATTCTGTTTGAAACTGTCAACTTTCAAGTCTGCCATACATAATGATGAAGAGTCCGATCAGTGGCAGGATTTGAACCTATGACCCTCAATCTAGGGCCCTCAATCTGTGCCAGCAACCTTAACCATTTGGCCAAACACACTTGACATCAGGATCAAACATAGCCATGCTACAAGGATGTACAAACTGATCTGAATGCAAATCCTATCATGTACATCCAAGAGATATGTTGTCGATAACCTTGTGCCAAGAATTCATATGAATGTGATCAATCAATACAATGTTGTTACAATTTTGTTATTCAATTTGGCTTTTATGATTATTTTATTCCAATATTTTCATCTTTCAATACAAAACAGAGGTTATTATCATATCCACAGGAACATGACAGTTTTAGGCAGTTTTTGGTTTCAACCATTTACCAATTATCATCTTTATTAGAAGCAACAGATGGGGAGAGAGCATTGAACATACATGTGAAGATAATTACTTCATGAATTAGATGTTTAGAAGAAATGTAACATGGGCATAGAGCCTGGCATCACAAAGACAAATTGAGCAAATAACACATTACAATTTCAAAATGTTCAGACATTTTTCTCTAAAATGTGATTTCATTGGTTAGATTGATTACTTATCAATGTCTACTAGCCAATCAGAATTCCAGCACAATTAAAGGTTCAAGAATCAGACATTTTCTTAAAAGTGATTTCATTGGTCAGTTTGATTACCTCTGAAAGTCTACCAGCCAATCAGAAGGTCCGAGACTTCCAATATTTACAGTTGCTGCTATGCCCATGCTATATTTCATAATATAACTGAATAAACTCAGAATAACTGAACACCTGTGCTCATAGCATACCTTGGTGTGGTCCTAAAATATGCACACATACAAAAAGTATTACATATACACTTTGTTATATTACATTCAAATACAAACAATACATTGTGAATCAAACAAACTACTTTTGAAGACTTGTTCAGGGATATAATATATTCATCAAGGAATCTGTTATTTTGTCTGTTCATATTTATACTTCAATATAACAAGTTCGTTTCAGCACAGTAAGTAAGTTAAGATTTTATTTAACGAGGCTACACACTTGGTTTCCCAATCTACCACATGGTCCTCGTGGGCAGTAAGACCCTTTACACCTCACTGCTTAAGTTATTCCATCAAACTATGTTTCTACTCTTGTCAAGTCACCTTCAAGACACCAAAGGACATAAAAATTTCTGTCTCCGTTTTTAACTAAAAAACACTTTTTTTGCAAAATTCTGTCTCAACCAATAATTATGGTCGCTTTTGGATAAATGTACACACTATGTGTATGGTATTACAAGACCCTCTCAAGTGAACAAAAATAAGAGACAACAGAGAAAATTTAAGAAAACTGTCAGATCAAATGTTATGTAAATTGGGTAATTTTCGTGTGATGAAAAATTTCGTGATTTTTTAGCAGACACAATTATTCGTGAATGTTGAATTTACAAAAGGAGACTTCTCTAATTGTCAATCTATGTGAAATGAATCTTGCGCGATATTTTTAAACTAGGGAAGCGTGAAATTTGCAAATTCAGCAAAAATAAATCCTCTCAAAAATTACCCAATTTACCATAATCTGTCTGGATGTACATTTTCTACAAAGTAACAACAAAATTTACAATACAAAACAGTTTCTTGTCTATTCTATGTATCCTTGAAAATTTTGTAAACACAAAGTGCCTGTGATTACATGAAAAGAAAGTACTGTTTGATACACTGTTTACCATATCTATTCTATTGTATAAAGAAAACAGGAGTGTGTGTATCTTATTTAGAGTTTGTAGAAAAAAAAAAGTTTACTTGCATGCTTTAATGGAGAATAAATCATACCAACATATTAAGAAAATAGTACTTTATTGGAGAATAAATCATACCAACATATATTTAAGAAAATAACCTATCACATTGTGTGCTTTATTGAAAAATCCAGTATTCCCAAGAAGTTCAATATTGACTAGAATAATACCCAATGTGCATTAAAAGCCTGTGTGACTTATCAGCAGGTCATTTAAGTGATAAATGTCATGTTTGAAGAGAAAAATTATTAAGCTGCAAGTTTGAGACTGGTTTACAAAAACACTTTCTTTAGTCACAAATTTGGTTTACAGAAAAAAGAGTAAAGTCACAAATTTTAGACTGGTTTACAGAAAAAAAGCAGTCACAAATTTTAGACTGGTTTACAGATAAAAATGTAGTCACAAATTTTAGACTGGTTTAAAAGAAAATTATCATCTGCCAATGCGCTATGGTTTCAGTCCCTCTAATATTAATATAACTAAACAAACATTCAAGTGAAAATATTAAGATATGCCTTTGTGCTCTTTGTTTATAGTTTATGATGAATTTTGACAGATTTATTAAACTTTGTTGCAGCAATAACTGAAATAATTCAATTCAATCAGTGAAAACCAAACACTAACTTCCCCTCAATCATGAATTTGATCCTTGAATCCTTGGTTAAATGAAAATCAGGCATAACCTTAAAGGAAGTTGGACAGTTTTAAGTAGAACCCTTGATGTAAAGTCTAGAAATTTGAAAATTTCATTAATTTGAAACATCTCTTTTTTTTGCTTTGTTGTCATACATATTTTTCTATTCTTTTTTTCTTTACAGCTCTAGTACAACAACTGACTGAGGAATTTTTAAAAATTTGAAATACAAGTACCGTATTTGTCCTTATCAACATTATCAGGTGCCTTTAAAAAAATTGATGTGTAAACTATCCAGACTATTGGGACTCCCCATTTTCGGTAAGAAACGGCTGACTTTCACATGTAGGCTGGTATCAGGGCTCAAACCCATGACCCGCAATCCGTGAAAAGTTCAGTGATAACAAGTCAGTGACTCCAACCAACGGTCTCTATCCTTGCACATCAAGAAGACCAAATACGGCATTTGTTTGTTACCTCACACACAGACCCAGTGCAAAGAATCAAGAAGTCGTAAGATTAAAATTTCAAAAGTAAACAGAATTTTTCACCTCTGCCATGCTTGATGGTTACCATTCCAAAGAGCAAGCAAGCTGGGGACCAGGTCCAAAATCTATTTCACCACAATGAATAAAAGGAACTTTGTTGCATGAAGTCTAGGAAATGATCTGCCCATTTGTAACCAATGAAGAAAAATTTTGTAACAGTAATGTATTTACCCATCTAACATTATGCAAGAAATTGTGAATATTTGTTCCCTAGTTAAGTCTTATACCTCTTTAGTTATAAAAAATTGTAACCCTGTGTTTCTTAATAATATGTTGAAACTGTCCTCTTATCGAGATGCACACGGAATATCAAAATCTACAAGCTAAATTCATAGAAGCCGCGCAAGGGTTCAAAACGTGATATCTTTCAAATGAAAAGCAAGTTCAGTCACAACAGTAGAGTGGAACTTGGCTCTACCATAGAGCCCAAACTTGAACTTTTGTAAGCATGCAAGAAACATTGAAAAAGAACTAATTTAATTTATTTACTTCTTCCTTTATATGTCTCATGGTTAATTGCCTCTAATACTTATTCAACACCCCTCATATTGAAGGATTATCTTTATACTTATTTAAGACTCCCATTGTCAGAATTTTTTTCATTTAGACTTACATTTATTCAAAATCCCTCATTCCGAATACCAAGAATTATTTACCCCCCCTCATTAAGAGACTTTTATATTTAACAACCCCTTCTCAGAGAAATTATTGATACCCATCAGAGACTTTTCTTCCAAACAAATATTCCCTAATTTTACTTAACACCCCTTGTTGTCAAATTTTTTTCTTCAACACCCTCATGGTGAGAAAATGTTCTTTTACACTTATTTAACACCCCTCATGGACAGGTCATCTACTGAAAGACCTTTACAAAAAGGAGGAAGAGAGAGGGGCCGGGATGAAATAATCTAAAAACATAATGCAGTTTATTATTACACATCCTATAGTAACAACACACAACATACCACTAACTGTGCTGTCAGTACGAATGGCTTCCAGTGGGTGGGGAAAATACATTACACAATATTAATACACATTTCAATGACAAGAAAAACACATGGTGAGTGCAAGAAAGCTCTATCTTTAACTTTAATCCTTGGTAAACACAAGAATGTTCTGATCTGTTAATTTTTCATTATTAGGGCAATAATGGTTTATCTCTTGCTAAAATATTGCCAATAACTGCATCTATATCCAGAAAGTTTTTTAACCCTTATGCAGGGAAATTCCTTAAATGGTCGCTCAATTTGGTCAACACCACAAGTTACTCAATGATAACTTACTGACTGAACAGCGGAACAGCCTAGATCACCAGCACAGTTGGGGTTAAATAAGACACAGAAAAAAAAATATATTGCAGCTTTTGCCAGATGTTTACATGATAATACTGAAACAATTTTATATAAAGCAGTTCTGCACCAAGCAGAAATAAATGCTGATAGAACCTTCTTGCACCGAACCGTGATTCTATTAATAAACTGGGAAAAAACCTGAATTGTTTTATTTCCCAATTTACTGTACATGCAATAATATACAATAACACTGACTATGTGATGTAGGGCTTTGTTTTGTTTTTTAATCTTGTATGTTAAATAGAAAAAAACAAACTTCGTTTCGGGGGTATAATAATTGAATCTTCCATCAGATATTTCCATTCTCTGGGGATAAATGTCTCACACATGTATAACACGTAACCTAATAAAACTTGTGAATTTCCATTTTTTATAAACGCAATAATTTCCATTTAAGTACAACACTACAATGTCAATTTTTAACGTAACCGTTTAATTTCCATTTCTTTTTATACAACCCCCCTATTTCCATTTTTAATAACACCCCATTATTTTCCAATTTTAATACACCCCCATTCTTATTTATTTCTAATACACCCGATTATTCTCCATATTTATTACATCCCAAGTACAACAGAAAACCTAAGACTTCAATAACAATTTACAGAATGAGTGGACACGAGTACGAGTCTTTCTGAATGAATTCTGACTTTTGACGAAGTCCTTCATGTATAGCAAAACTTTCAAGTCGCCTCCAACTATTATATTATGGTGTTAAAGAGTAATTAACAACATTGACCGATTTTACAGTATAAATATTTCTCGATGGTCTACTTCATTTCAAGTATCGAAAGCTTTTCGGAAACAATCAACGCACCACTTCGTTCAGACCACATACATGTATATAAGTCAGCCTCTAAAGCTACATGTATAAAAATTCCCGTCATGTATATTTCACAAGCGCATAATTCACGTACACAAACACTAAAAGCCGACTTCAAAAAATACAAGGAAACATAAATTCACAGTAAAAATGAAAAATTTAAATTTCAGTGCACAAAAGTGATAAAAAAACAATCTGGAGATTTTCAACTACGGATAACTTTGTTTCTTACCGTCGAACGGTATATCCAACACGAGTAATACTTTAAAATTGCAAAATACACAGAATACATCAGTATGTTTTGGTAAGACTCTCCTGTTTCTATTTTTAGAACGCCTATTTCAAAAGATTCTTCTTGTATTTAGAGTAGGCAGTTTACATTCTCATAATTCCTGGGAAGGACCAGTACTAGGCCAACATCCTCTGTTTGAAAACCCGGCAACTTTCTCACAAATCAGAGACATGGTATGTAGCACGGCTCGAACCAGTAATACTCAATAAATGAGTTTCAATTCAGTTACACTTCACCACTCAGCCTTGTAGGTTTGTTTTAACTAGAACTGTGAAGGCAATTGCCCAGCAACACTACTTCATCAGTGAAAAGAATTGTTGTTATTCCAAGTGACATAACTCTTTCAAGCCTGGATTTACACCATAAATAATATGTCACACAATTTATATTTACGATTTTCATGTGTAAAAAAATCTGACTGCAATAGGTCTAAAACTGTGAAGGATGTCACACTTCAAACCTTTTGACAACAGTGTGACTGCCTGTATGTGACACCTATATACCCTCTTGTAATTTCATCCACTTTTATCCAGCAACAGTCTTTGGTCCCGAAGATTTTGTGTACTTTTTCTGTGTGACTACAACCTGATTTATCAGGCACTCTTTGGCATATGATCTCTATTATGTGATATGCAATAGATCTAAATGCGTCAAAATTTGTAAAACGTCCACTAATTGAACAGCTTACAGAAATCTCAGGAAATGGAAGATCTGGGTTACTAGGCAACCTGCTTCAAGTTATGTATTAATTCATGCTCAATGTGGACTGGTTAATGCACACTTTCGCTAACTTTTATTACCTTCAGATGAAAATAAATCCATTTTTGAGGTTTTCTGGGCTAAACAACACAATGCACAGTGGGAACTTTTCGGGGGAAATTCGTGAGACAAAATAATTTACGAGCATGGAATAGAACAGAACACAATCTTCATAGAAACACTCACCTGTTGTTGTGAGCTAGCGGGGTTTGTAAGGTTCTGGCAGGCCATCTGTATCGCCTGATTGGCTCGCGAGAACTGTGACTGATCGACGAGACCAGGGCGGCCAGGTTCAGACGCCGGATCGGCGATTCCTACCAAGTATGCAGCCTATAACAAGTAATTAAAATATCAGAATAATTCTTCCCTTTATGTGTCCCTTACTGATATTACTCCACCATAAGTCGACAAACTTATTTGCAAATATTCCCCATAATATTGGCCTAAACATAATATTGGCCTAAACAAAGAAGAACTCAAAGCAACATATCCAGACGTCTTTATACAATTTGCAGTATGTAATTTTGTGAACTTAAGACCTGTATACCGCTGATTCATTTGCAAATTCACTAGATTAATAATATGTGAACTACTGTCACAGAAAGTTCTCACGTTGATAGAACTAAGATGTTACTTAGAAAGGGTAGAATAATTCCGGTGTGTTTACCTGAACGGAGGCTTCGGTGAGGCCACATACGGAAGAGGAGAAGCTCTGTACGGACGAACAGAACTCGTCCGTTTCTCCTTTCTTTGCATGATTGGTCATGCCTGTCATAGCTCCACCCAGAGACTGTAAATAAACAACAAAAGTCTTGTCAATATACTTCATTATCATTCTTAACATACTGGCTGTTAACTGCTAAGGGCTTTCAATTTGAGTTCTGCAGTATGGATTATACATGTAATTACTTTCCGCAGTTGGGATGGCAACAGGTTACAGCAAGACCACACCCATCACAGAGTGGCCACAGTGATCACAGAGCGGACACGCCCATGACAGAATGGCTACATCAATTACAACCTCTTGACCCTTGAACAAACACAAACTCTTAGTAGGTCAACGGTATTTTTTTTTCTTGACATCACAAAAATCCTGTTTTGACACGACATCCTGTGCAAGCAAACTTTAAACATGAAATCCATTGAATTTTGTCAAATTATTCTCTAGAAGTAAAATACCTATACCATACCAAAGTAAACACAATATAAGCCTCTACCTTACCTTGGATTTATCAATAACTGTATCAAGGCACTCAAAGTATGGCATATCACTGACTGGTTCATTAGGGTTGTCCAACCACGACTTCATCATCTGTAATGTACAGGTATGTCAAAATATTTACTTTTTTTTTTACATATAGTAATACAGAAATAATTTAGATATTGTTGAGTACTAAAACAAGTTCTTGCAATCTTGATAGTCTATGCAACTGGAATCAACAGTCGAGATCGAGCGCGCGCGGAGGAGGAGAGAGACAGACAGAGAGAGAGAGACAGAGAAAGAGTGAGAGAGACAGACACAGAGAGAGAGAGAGAGACAGACAGACAGCCACACAGAGAGAGATCGATCCAGGGAATCTGGGTTTACTGTGTCTTGCCCATGGACACTACTACCATGGTAACGGCGGGGAGAGCCTCTAATTATGAGATAATCATACTACCATTGCACCTGGCTCCACAGTCAATGGTTTCTTTTAAAGTCCCATGATCACTTTGTAATGTTGCCATTACTTGTGTATGTATATCAAGAGATTTATCATTGATACCGCATAATCCATAGGACCAACGCCCCAAGAAGAGATTAGTTATTTTTGATTTCAGGGGATTGTGCAATACACAACGCGTCCCGTTCCAGAGACACCGTCTTGTTCTTTACATGCCCGGTGTGCAGCGCCAATACATTGGACCTCAGACTTTCCGGTCTCATCCTAAAGCCTTAGTAAGTAAACAGAGGATTGAACCTGCGATCCTTGGATTCTAAGTCTTGAGCGATAACATTCAACCACTTATTCCTTATAGCACTCAATTTTAATCGAATAAAAATCCTAACATTTTTATCTATATTACAAGGTTTGACTGTTTAAGGGGGTACAGGGTTTTTAAAAAAAAGGCGCAACTTGAGATATTTACCTCAATTTGACGGAGGGCATTATCACATTCTTTCTGTCCCGGTGCTGAGACGGTACAGATGTTGATTAACTGGTTAATGCTCTCTGTGACAGCTCTGAAATAAAGTCAGTGAATATCATTGAAGTGACACGAAGTACAAGCAAAAGCAAATATAAACAATTTTACTCATTCAAATGTGTGAAATAACATCGGCGACACTCAGAAAGTGCACATACCTGGCAGCTTGGGCTAATAAATTCTTGGCGTTTGGTGCATTGGGATCTATTGATACACTCTTTGCGGCGAGAAGTAACTTGGAAGATACCATGGACACGCTCTTCAGACCGCCGACGATCTGGTTCTGCGTATCCGGGTCCTTCGATATACCTGTAAATAATGCAACACAAATATTGAAGTTTTATCCTTCTTCTTATTAGTTAAGTCATCCTTCTGTGACTGAAGTTTGACTGACATTAAGGTATGTGTGCTGTTACTGTTAACCCGTTAATTTTCTTGCCAATTAATGTTCCGATGGGTATTTTGCCAATGTCGTACAAACTTGTGGACATCTAATTTTTTGCTTTTATATTGACTAATTAAAACAGGAAACAGAATTTTATTTCTAAAGTAAAGAAAAAGTTCTAAAATTTACTGAAATCTGACTCTTTAAGATTCCGCTGAAAAAGTTTTATGTAGCAATTAGTTGGTTTACTGCACATGCTTTGCAAACCAATACTTCACTTACCTGCTAAGGTCAGGCCAGTGTCCACAAACTGTTGATATACTTTGCTGTAATGTTCAGATGACTTTGAAAGTTGAATGGTCGTAGTCCTGGAGTTAGTACTGATGTCACTCGCTGCTGTGTTCAGATTGGCCGCAGCGTTCGTCATATCCCCTTGCACCTCGGTAAAGCTGCGGTTCGTACTTGGGAACTGGAAGACAAAACAGTTAATGTTACATCTTTATTTCATTCAGTTAACACAAAGCTTTACCCTACAATGTGTTCTATTAAATCTTCATGACTTAAAGTGTGCATGTCGAGAACTCCATAACATAAAGAGAAGATGATATCTGTTCATATTGTGCCAACACAGTAATGGCTAAAGCAAGCCCAAAACAGATCTTACCTTTATCACATCATTGCAGACAGGTTACACAGAACATTTACATTATTATTATGTTTGATGAAGCAGAAAATTTAAAATGTTGTCCAATATAATTTGCCATAACAATGAAGTATCCAAAACTGTGTTTTGAGCATAAAATAAACAGAAAAATTGTTAGTTCTAGTGAATTATTGGGCTATTTATTTAGTGATCACCAAATGTAGATGATTTCACTCTCTGCTTCTGCACTCACACAAAGGCACTCATCGTTCCTAGTGCTTATTCAGCTGAAAATATCTTGGAATTTTGCCAATTACAATTATACCCTCTTTATATTTACTGGTAACCAGATTATACAAGTGCAATACAGTCAACTCCATATATAACGAATCGGGATATAGCGAAATTCCGGATATAAGGAACAAAATTTTCTCTGCACGAGTTTCTTTCTATATTTTATATGAAAATGTTATATGGATATAACAAATTCCGGATAAAAGGAACAAATTTAAATGGCCCCATTGAGTTTGTTATAAAATTTTCTCTGCACGAGTTTCTTTCTATATTTTATATGAAAATGTTATATGGATATAACAAATTCCGGATAAAAGGAACAAATTTAAATGGCCCCATTGAGTTTGTTATAAACGGAGTTTTCTGTATACTGATGTGCAATATGCCGACCTAATGGTACTGTGCTCTTGTATCTATTTTTAAGCGACAGTGACCTTGAACCAAAAGGTGATTAAATATCTGTTTCCTAGCAACCACTATAATGTATAGGATCTAATATGAATACATCAATTTTGTAAATATTGACTTGACTAAGAATCTTACCGGCAACATAAATACACCTAGATATCTTACCCATTGACTACATGAAGGCTATACATGAAGGCTATATAGTGGCTACATAAATAGGATATATCAGAAATTCTACAAATTCTTCCAAATCCCTAATCTTATGGATGCATGAATCCCGATATTCTGCAAATACTTTCTAAATGTAATGGCTACATGAATAACATGTAATGATCATATATGGTAATACACAATCTAGCTTATCCAATCTAGTTACTGTAATGATATAGTTATCCACCCAGTATATTAACTACTAAAGATTATATGGTGCCCGAGTTTTACCTCTACAACCAGTTCTTCCTCGCTCGGCTGGCAATTGGACAAGGAAATTTATTGTAAACAAGCAATCATATATCCTCTTTGTTTTTAACAAAATACATTGCAAATTAGATATACAAATATCATTTTTTATTTTTTCTTCATTGATGAAGAAGCGTCAAGAATGTGAAAATCAGGAATGGCTAGAACTTCTTTTGTCAGGGGCAGTTCTAGGTATACTGAACTTGCACGATTTTAATTCACCAACTAGTGATGCCAATCACAATATTAAAAGTACCTTGTTTAGTTTTGTTTTGCGAGTAGGAATATTTGTGATTGATCTTCTTTATTTATAATTGAAACTTATTTGTTTTACATTAATTACATGCGTAAGTTCTTGCCACTTAAATCAACTACTCTCAGCTATTGCTTCCTTGAGTTCTCACTACTCCTTGCTCTGAAAAGGAGACAGTAGAGGCCACAGACCAATTCACTAACTAGATTTGAACATGGAACCTCCTGACTAGGACATGCAAAGCAGTGGAATCAGCCTCAACATGAGCTTATGTCTTATCATTTGCTGCCTTGCAATCTACAAAAAAATCGTTATCTTATCTTGTCTTCATGGGTTGAACATAATACAGTCTTGACTTATAAAGATGGACTCGCAACATTCAACTCTTGTCTTGAGCTATCTCACCTTTTGTGAGGAGAGCGACTGACTGGTTTCAGTGATCTGTCTAATGGCAAGATCCACGTCCCTCTGTCCTGGTAGACAATTCACACATGTATCTAGGGAATGAGACACTCCTTTAGCCACCTGTTACAAAAAAAATTGTTACTTAAATCATCAGTTATACATAAACTGCCTACATGTTAGATTTCATAGTTATTTAAGACCAGTCTACAGATCTCTGGGTCTTGATTGGTTGTTTCTGAAAATGACCTCATTTCAAGCCAATCAGAAAATTGCTTTCAGCTAAGACCAGTCTACAAATCTCTGGATACAGAGTGGTTTTTGAAAATGACCTCACTTCTAGCCAATTTGTCAATAAATTTGGGCTCAGACCAGTCTTCATACCTCTGAATTCCAACTTTTTAAAAAATAACATTACTTCTAGCTAATCAGAGAATAAGTTTTTATAAAGACCAGTCTAAAAACGTCAGCATCTGATTGGACAGTTTTGAAAATGACCTAACTTCTAGCCAATCAGAAACTCACAACTAGCAGGGATAATTAATGATGGATTCTCATAGCCATTGGTTGGTTTTAAAACTTCTAGCCAATAACAAACTAGTGACAAGCAGAGAAAATTAATGACATTTAATATAACCTGGATACTGAGCAAATCAAAGTGCAAGAAAACACACCTGTTGCAGTCTTTGTTGATTAT
Organism: Saxidomus purpurata; assembly: GCA_022818135.1. Lineage (NCBI taxonomy): Eukaryota > Metazoa > Mollusca > Bivalvia > Venerida > Veneridae > Saxidomus > Saxidomus purpurata. The sequence continues at coordinate 22,311,782 of JAFMSR010000019.1, read as the reverse complement.
CAGGTTTATTCGGATTGTCTATAACGTCTCTAGCTGCCTCTAGAAGCATGTTGGACTTGGCGATCACTTCCCGCACACTATCAAGGATAAGTTCCTGTTCCTGTCTGTCCTTAGAGTTGGCCGCGACTCCGCGTGCAGCGTTAACAAAAATGCGTAATGCATTGGCTGTATCTTGTGCTGCGATTCCGACATAGTTGTCATTGCCCTGGTAACAAAATTAACAAAAATATCTAATTTTCTGACTTACATTTCGTATGGCAGAACAAAACATAAATAACGTCACATCTTTATTTTTCGTCAGTTATTGGAAGTTGTTAAAGACACTCCTTTTGTACAGTTTTGTAAATACAAGATATCAACCATGCTGAATTGTTTTTTAATCTACTATACCTGTGCAGCGGCTGTGAGTAACTGTGCCATTGCAGACCCAACTTTCTTAGAGTTGGCCCCCAGACTGGCCCCACATGTTTCAGCCTGCAAAAATGGCAAATATGAATATCAACGAAACAGGACTACAGAATCGTAGCCAAAAGCACATATTGGCACAAAAAGAATTGCAGTTTAAAATATAAACACTGTAAAAAAGAAATTTTTTATTCCTAAACCAACAGTGTTTTTGGCTGTTTTTGTTTTAATCCAAAATATTTCTTTTACATACACAAATAAAGTCATCAAGTCATCAGTAAGTTTCAGTGAATGTTATAATTGAGTAACTTCAGGGAGACGCTGTAGAGTAGGGGTCAAGCGTCTGACTCTTAACCCAGCAGCGACATTTGACCACAAACCTTTCTTTACACAGACAGTACTGGTCACAGATCCAGGAAGCAGGCATCGAGAGTAGTTACTATAAGTTGAAAGAGCTTGTTCTACAATCAATGTAAAATAAATAAGTTTAAACAAATTAAGTAATTGATTAAAGACAACAGTAAACAGAATATAGCTTACTGTTTCGCCAGGCAGTGGACGCAGAGTACCGTCCCTCGCCGACTGTTTTATCTCGATCAACTCTCTGTCTAGTTCCTGCACTTCTTCCAGCGCGCTCTCAAGCTCCATGAAGCTGAGAACTTCCTGTGCCTTTGATGATGCCGTTCGTAGCTCGGCGAGAGCTGCCGACATTGACTTCATGCTCCAGTGGAGATTCGTGACGGCCGCTTGGTCGGTGACTGTGGGAGCGGCTGCGTTTGCTGCATTGACTAGCGAGTTCGCCGGCTGTAAAAAATAACATGAATGTTAAAACAAGGTCTTTTGGAAACAAACGTTCTTGTGAAAAAAACTTTAAATTCAATTTAGAAGAGTTGCAAAATGGAACAGGCCACTGACTCAATAGCCTTGACCCATTTTGTTAACATAAAATCAGGTGTCTTCTGGAAAACACAGGAGCTTTGGCATGTATAGATTTGCCACTCAATTTCAACACAAATGTTTCAATGTACCAAGTCTGTGCTGTAATTAATACTTCAATATTACTGCGTTAAAAATAGCTGCTTCGTAACAATGTACCCAGGTCAAACTGCTTTAGTAACCATAGTAACAAAAGCTGCACTATGTTGTACCCTAAGCTCAACAAATCTTAACAAATATAGAATTTATTCACTATGACTACTATAGAAATAGCTACTTTACAACTATATACCTGAGGTCAAACCCCTTCAGTCACCATGGTAACGAGGTCTCAACCTAACGCTGAATTACCTGTACATATTCCTGTGCCGCTTTGAGCAGAGTAAGCTGGGCGCGAGCACTGTCTCTGTTGTTGGCAACGCCTCTGAACCCTTGAACCAACTTGGGTAGTTCTTCATTCACAGTCTGAAAATGTCACACATGAACAACTGAATACATGAAAAATATGAAACAATACTTTTCCAATGTAAGACATATCAACTGTAATTCATTGTGTACTGGCCATAAGTAAATTCTTAATTTAAGTACTGTTTTTTTTTTATACTTATTCATTAATTCTCCCTTGCTGAACAAGAACTCTTTCCCGATTGAATCAGCCTCGAAGACAAAGAGGAACAAGAGCTGTCCCTTACAAGCGACGAATGCCACTAAAGAGGTGTTTCTGTCTGCGACCCTGACCCTAAAGGTCATATGCCCATGCCGACCTTTGGGGTCATAAAGCGGAAACTACTATGGCAATGGTGGGGGTCAAGCCCGCTACCACTGCAACTCTACAGTAAGTTTGCCAAGTCTGGTTGACAGTTACTGATGTCATACAAGTTTATTTTGTTGGACGACTTTATCCTGCAACTTGAACCCATGACCTTCAATCAAAGGGAGGTTACAGCAATTTCAAGCCAGCACACTTGACCACAGAGATGGTTTGGGGTTTGATAAAAGCGTTTGAAAAATATGAAAATATGAACGCACCCTGCACTGTACTTCCAGATCATGTTGAGATGTTTTGTTGGTATTGGTTTTATTGGCACTGCCCGCCGCATTGATCAACTGAGTGGACGCTGTGGCCGCGTTCTTAGCTGCACCCTGTCATAAGACAAAATCAGAAAAATATGTAGAGGTGCATTTTGCTATACATTGTACAATACTCAAAGAGCTACATATCACAAATACTTGTATCAACTTTCATTTTCCCTGTTTAACTTTAAAGAAATAGCACAGAATGACAAAAGGCACTTAATTAAATAGCAGACTCTTGTTTTCCGAGACTCATTTCTATTTATACTCTACAGTTTACACATATACACAGAAGACAGGACTCTTTGTTCAAGTAAGTCCAAAATAGCCAAGATCTTCTTGAAACTTCATGACAATCAAGTCAATTTTGCCAAGATGGGAAACGCGTTTTACACCCGACTTCGAGCGCGTGCTAGGGAACGAAATGAACAAGAGCGTCCATGACAGCACGCTCGACTATTTGAAAGCTTGTGGAAAATGGGGTTTTTGTCTAAGAACAGGGATGTGAATGTCTATAAGAATTAAGGTCAAAGATATGAAACTGTTCAAAGACCTTTGTAAAGACATTGCATTCAAGGCCTTCTCTGGTTCTGCAAGCCAACTGGAGGGAGGTGGGGGATAATTTCAAAGAAAACATGACCTTGTAATTGATCATGAATAATTTGTACTTTCAAAATGATATGATAAATTAAAAAAGCAGACCGCTCATGCGCATAATATCTATGACATTTCAAAAAGAAAGCCATTTTGAGTATTTCCATTTTAGTCTGGAAACTGTGACAAAATTCTAAGTAAAAAGGGCATAAAATGTCAAAGATCAAAAACATTGGTGAAGATGTTGACAGTAAATAGTTCGATAGTATTCTATCTTTAACAAAACATTCAAAGTTAAAAAGGGACACAAACTATCAAAAATCAAAACAGAGTGGGGTTGTTTCCTCAGGTGTGAGTGTGGTAAACAAATTTTGAGTTCAAGTCAATACCTTATATAGTATTCAAGATATTTGAATTACAAAAAAAAAATACCAAAACTCAAGAAAAGGGGCAAAACTGTCAAAAATCAAAACAGAGTTATGGGAATTGTTTCCTCAGGTGTATAATGTGATGGTAGACACATACTTTGAGTTTCAAGTCAATACCTTATATAGATTCAAGATATTTGAATTTACAAAAAAAAAACCAAAACTTCTAAGTTAAAAAGGGGCATAAACTGTCAAAAATCAAAACAGAGTATGGGGGGAATTGTTTCCTCTAGGGTTTGTTGTGGTAGACACATCTTTGAGTTTCAGTCAATACCTTTGATAGTATTCAAGATATTGAATTTAAAAAAACTTTAACCAAAAATTCTGTAAAAAGGGGCATAAACTGTCAAAACAAAACAGGTATGGGGTGTTCCTCGGTGTGAGTGTGGTAGACACATACTTTGAGTTTCAAGCAATACCTTTGATAGATTCAAGATATTTGAATTTATAAAAAACTTTAACCAAAAATTCTAAGTAAAAAGGGGCATAAACTGTCAAAAATCAAAACAGAGTTATGGGGTTGTTTCCTCAGGTGAAGATGTGTGGTAGACACATACTTTGAGTTTCAAGTCAATACCTTTGATAGTATTCAAGATATTTGTTTATAAAAAACTTTAACCAAAATTTCTAAGTTAAAAGGGGCATAAACTGTCAAAAATCAAAACAGAGTATGGGGATTGTTTCCTCAGGTGAAGGTTGTGGTAAACATATAGTTGGTTCAAGAAATACCTTTGATAGTATTCAAGATATTTGACTTTGAAAAACTTTACCAACGCAGACGCCTGACGCCGTGACGCGGGGGGGCGGGGGAGTGCGGGGGGGGGGGGGGTGCAATAGTCTCCTTTTCTTGAATGTGAGCTAAAAATGGAAAAATTAAAACGATCACAATGGATGCAATACGTTTTCTACCATCAGGAGGATTTCCATGGACACAACTCGCTTTTGCGCTGACGTCGGACAAGGTGCAGGCTCCTTAAGTTAAACCTCTCCAAAACATTTTCACCTGAATACAACAGGACAATATTCAATATTTTATCATTTTATTACATACCTCCAACCTCTGTATTAGCTTCTTCTTGAGGGCGTTACTTGCAGCAGTGTTTGTTGCAGATCGCAATTCTTCTGCTGCTGTACGTAACTGCTGCTGTCGTTCGGAATCATTGGGACTGGATGCACAGCCCTGAAATAAAAGGAACCAAATGTGACAAAAGTATATTATTATGCATTTCTAATATTTTATGTATCTTGGAAGAGGGTCACCTAAGACATATAAGACCGGAACCAGTAACTGTGGATCAAATATATTTAGTCCAAACATCCCTGGTGTTTGATGTTTTGTTTCACTTTATAACCCCTTCTTATCATATTTCATGTATTAGAAGATAAAGTAAATGCTGAAGCCTTGAGTACCAAAAGAACTACAAGTCAAAATAAAGATAAAATGTAAACGATACAAATTACAAATCCAAATACAATGTTCCACGTACATCTTTTCTGTGTGGGCGCTTTCTTGAGTGATCAACATATTGAACATTCAGCTGCATTAAGTATTTGAAACGAATACTATACCAATCGTTGGTGAAACGGTGGTTTTGCTATGGTGACCAGTGTAGATCAGGGGATCAGTTTGCAAATAAAGCGCCGACTCAGCATGATCTGCACTGTTTGCAATTCAGTAAGTAAACTTCAAACAACTACCGAGACTGTCCAAATTTCATCAACATTGATAGTAAGATTCAGCTAAGCTGCCTACCTTTGCCGCTTCCACCATCTTAGCTGTAGCGTCAGCCAATGCTTTGGCGGCGGCTAATAAGCGTTTCTGTACATCGGAGTCGGGGTGTGACTCGGCCTGACCTCTTATTGTGTTTACCAACATGGACGTCGCCTGAGCTAACTGACGCGCCTGTTTCACCATTTCGTGAGCATCGCCGACGCTACTGAAGAGTCGGTCTGTTACCGACAATATCGTATCAACGGCTTCTTCCTGTGATTCAGACGCCTGAAATGTACATGCAATATATGAATTATACAAATTCATTTATTCTCAATAGCAAGACCAGTTCTTAAAATTGAGTCAGATTGCAGCATCTAGACTTGCTCTATAAATATATATAAGTATCTAGACTTAATCAACTTACTCTAGAAATGACAGAGAATGGTCTAAAATACAGTGTACAGTCGGACCTGCCCTAGCGACCACCTGAGTTAAGCAACAACCTGATCTATGCTACGACTTTAAATTCCTCTCTTGCGATTTCAAGCAATATTAGTATAAAGACCACCTGTCTTCAGAGACCACAATTTCAACATCCCCTGCTTAAGGCAATTTTGACTATCAAATTCTTTTTCCCTGCATCAGAAAAAATTACTCACCCTGGCTGGACCAGCTCCTAATTTGATATGCTTCAGTAAATCGTTCAATGCCTGTGTCACAGCAGTGGCAGCGGCCCCTAAATCCTGCAGGAGTTTCTCGTCCTGTGACACCGCAGCAGACTGATCGACCACGCCTTCCACAGACTGGGCAACCATCTTTGCTGACTCTATAAGTTGTTCCTGACACGCCTGGCTGCTGATGGTTGGGGCAACCACCTGTACAAAGCAAAATAAAAATTCCAACAACTCAAGATCTGATTTTTATATGATCTAATCAATTAGTAAAATTTAACATTTAACATGTTTCAAGATCCGAGTTTTATGACAAAAGATTACAGGTTAGTCTTACAAAAATCCACTGATGATTTGGTCCAATAGGTGTGTTCCACCCTAGTATATTTAAATATTGCTGGAAAAAAACATGATCTGAACATTTAGCACATTTAATCAATTAAAGCAACGGTGAACACTCTTGAAGTACAGACACTATCCATACACTTCTTAAATCTTAGATGTTTATCCACAGCTGTACTGGTATGTGATTAACATGTACTGTATAATTCTACACACACAATACTGTGGTGGCCATGAAGTCCCTGGTGTTCTCACTTTGCATTGCTAGGTGATGTAGCCATACAGTACAGGTTCGAATCCTGGCTTCTGTCTAGCAACAAAGTTAAATCTCTCGTCAAGACGTAAGCAAGCGTATAACCCGCTGCTAAAGGAAATCACAAGATTATTGGCTAAATATCAATAGAACTTATTACGATTTTTAAACTTGTGTAATATACCTTTGTACAAGCTACAAGCTGTGACGTTGCCAGGGCACATGATGTTGCCGAACTGATCACTCGGTTTTGTAACTCCTGATCCTCCGTTGTCGATGCCACAGTTTTGGCTTTCAACACGAGCTGAGCTGTCGCGTTGGCAACGGCTTTAGCAAGCGCTATCAGAGCGTCCTGGTAGGCCCTGTCCATATCCTCCGCAGTCTCTCCTACACCGTCCATTACATCGTGACTTGCCTCGCCGACACGGCTGGCAGCATTCAGTACATTCGTTCTTGGCTGTAAACGAAAACAAGAATCTTCTCTTCAGCATAAATACGACATCCAAGAAATATTCATTTGACAATACCTATCGATTTCTTACTCTGAATGCCTTCTTCTGGATCCATCTTTTGAGTTAACGAATTAAGACAATTTTTCACTTTCAGTAACATATCTTGAAATTTCCTTTAGAAGTACAGTAAGAAAATAAGGGGCTAACCCAGGGGCTGGGAAAAATAGCATGCAAATTGTATATTTTGTAAGTTCAAGGCAATGACACGATTTCAACCCAAAAATCTAGTAAGAGCTAGAGTTATCACTGATGGCGATGAATACCCACGTAGATGGTTCCTCCACACAGTTAGGCTACCATTTTAATTGTAATTACTTCACATCTGAATAAAATAAGACGAACCTCTTTCCTCTCTGGTTGGACGGCGTTGAGAAGGTCCGAGAGACCTCCAGCGAGTCTACGAGCCGCGTCCATCAATTTCTCCCCGCTGTTGTCATCCTCTTGCAGTGCCGCCAACATCCGTATATCATGTGTGAAATCTCCAAGGTTTGACGAGCTGTTACGAAAGTGAAAACACCGAGTCAGCAACTTTGTGTCACTTAGACTGAGCATCAACTTACTTGCGAGCTGCTCAATCACAGTTTATGAAAAAAATAAGTTTCTTCCCCACAACATACTCAGATCTTAAATCAACAATATTATAATAAAAGAAAATTTACCAAAAAAAACCAGGTGAACTACAGACTGATTACAATGGCCCGTCTTCGTCAACCAGATCTGGTACACGAAATGCTTGATATTATCTTTTCAACTTACATCTGATTAACTGAAGCACCGACAGCACCATAATCCGGTTCATCATTTCCGGTCAACGTCACCAGCTGTGCTGTAGCGGCATTCATGGCCGACAACTGTGCCGAAACCTTCTGACGGGACAGGTCTAAATTGTTCTCCTTCCATTTTCTTGAAGTCTGAAAAGCGGATCACAAAGGACGTAAACTCACACTATCCTAGGACACTAATCGCTTTGGACAAAATAAAAAAAGTTTAGTACTGTTTATGCACCTAAGATTTCAAGAATAAGAAAAACTTTGTTGACGATATTAATTTTGTTGGTTACATAATTTTAAACTGTATTAACAACCTTGATTTCTAAAACTTAATAATATACTTAACAACTATAAAACACCACCAGGATTTGACATGTATTTTGTCTTCGTTGCAAGTGTAATTTAGAAATTCAAGAACACCATGCCTTTTGCCATACCTCGGTTTTATTCAACAAGTTCATTACAAAATTCAAGCATAATTTTATTTGTAAACGTCGATAATTTTGCAAAAAGAGCAATTTTGTTCACTGCTCAAAATCTATGACTTATTAAAAAGGTTACGTTTTAAAAGTTGTAAAGTATATAATATACACTATAAGATCTAAAGTTACTTTGATATTTGGATTTACAATAACAGACATTTGACTGATATTCTTCTCTGGTGGGAATTATTCTGAACCTGCTCTTCCCTTTTACCAAATAAACATAAATTTTACCTATCTAAAAGCACAGCCAGACTGTTCAAATTTTCAACAAACTGGGTTATAAACTCCACAGGTAAATATACAAAAATTTACACTTACGGCATCATGGCCAAGATCTGGTAAATCTATTTTCTGATCCAGCTCCGACTGTGCCTGATTCACGGCTGACAGGCCATCGTCAATGGTTAGTACAAGCGCCCTCTGTGCCTGTGTAAGACCGTGCTCCTGGAATGACTGGCTCTGTAAACAGAAATTTCCACAAATCTTTCAAGATTTTACACAAATCTTTCAGGATTTTACACAAATCTTTCAGGAAAGCTACACAAATCTTTCAGAAAGTTACACAAATCTTTCAGGAATTTACACATATCTTTCAGCAATTTACACAAATCTTTTAGAATTTACACAAATCTTTCAGCAATTTACACAAATTTTTGTTCTGCTTTTCAGGATTTCTCTGTTCACGTCCCTCGTCCCTCACCCATAAAATTCTATAAAGGAACACTATCAAAAATAATGTTATAACCTATACACTGAACATTGATGTTAATCCATTTTAAATCTTACCTTCTTAAGCAATTTTCAATCATTTCATAATATTCATTACTTCACTTAAATGTAACATTTTTCAAACCCCGTATTAGATATAGTGGGGCCACTTCTGCAGCCCCGATTGATGTGCTAAATTTATAGCATGTTTGTATATAAATTAATATAATACATATTCGAGGCATCTGTAAGTTCTCATATGTATAATTATAAATTTAAAGATGGTTTAATTCCATTGTGTAAACATTCAACATACACAGCCAAAATTTCAGCCAAACTTAGAAAGATTTTTACACCAAAGAAGTAATTTGTGTTATAAAGACTACAGAATATCTATTAAACTTCTATTAAAACTAATACATATTGTCACAATCAATCAGCTGACAGATAGCAGACACCGTTTGTCAATTTAGATAACAATTCTGTCTTCTTTCTTGAAGAGCAGACACCCTGGGGAGACTACTCTGGCTTGAGTGTGTCAAATATTTATTAAAACTGGTAATTTTTTGATCATCAGAGAAATGAATCCATTGATTAGGTATAGTTCTCCTTTCAATGTACCTGACCATTGTATGAAGTTATATTGAATTCCAACCAATATTTTTCAAGTCATGCTCCAGATAAGAAAAAAGAAATGAACAAATGCAATGGACCAACTGCATGTTGGCTGTAAACTAGTAGGCAGAAATCATACAGATACTGGTGTCACAATTCTATACGGGAATAAGGATGAGGTGTGTTTCTTCACACAATGTACACACCTGTCTGATGGCCTGTCCAGCGTGAGCTTGGTTTGACTGCATACTAAACATGGCTTGCTGCATAGAACCCATGCTGATCTGGTTCTCACCTCCGCCCCCGTCCCTCATCACCCCTGGTATTGACACTGATCCAGTCTGCGGGTGACTGACATTGTGGGACTGGTGAGACATGATGGTTGCCTTGGCAGAGGATACATTCTCCTCATACATGAGAGCGTCATCATCACCCTCTATACCAAGATGATCTTTTGCCTTTTTCTGTTAGAAAACAATTCAAAATAGAATCAAATGGATTATTTTTCTTCGAGTTTAATGCTTGTTTTATGCATTATTTTTCTTTGGGTTCAATGCTTGTTTCATGAATTATTTTTCTTTGGGTTTAATGCTTGTTTCTTGCATTATTTTTTTGCGGGTTCAATGCTTGTTTCACCAACGACCCCTAAATCAGTGACAGATCGAGTAATTTCAAGTCAACCTTAACCAAGGGGGTGGATCAAATTACCTACATCAACATATTAACAAACAATCATCAATGTATACAAACTTTCGTTTATACAGACCTGTTTGGTGTCACAAGACAGATCCTTTAAATAAAAGTGACATTTTGTTCTAAGAAGTCATGTAAAAATGCTTTAGACATCTGTATATAACAATATAGTCATGTCAGCAGTTTTAGCCGATGGTTTCATTGTCAGCAACAAATCTAACCATTTTAGATATAAATAAAGACCCGTTAGGTACGTCCCATAAAAATGAAAACCGGCACAAACGACAAAACTAACAATATTTGAACCGTCTGGATCAGATAAAAGACACTGCAATAAATCCTGGAAAGAAAATTTTGTTTCAAATGAAGACAGTGATCATGACAAACCTTTCTCAAGATGATATCTATATATCCGGCGATCAGGGCGGCGATTGGTTCTCCTTCCTGAGTCTGTACAGAGTAATACTGGTCGGCATGGTCACCAAAATCCTAAAATACAATCATGAACTAGAGTTGTTATTTCAAGTTTTTCAACCCCACCCCACCCACTCACCAAACAACAGACTGTGTCACATGATACAAGCTAACCTTGTACTAAGTTTGGTAACAAGGCTTACTTCAACAGGGCTTTCATTCATTAATTAATAATTTTCGCCAATTTTGTGCACAATCTTCATACATCTTCTTAAGGTCTAAAAGAAATTGTTAACCCCAAGTATTTTCATTGCGAAATAAAGAGAAATTGTCGCCAAATATGTGTTGCGATTGCAATTGGTAACAAGCGAGTGACACTGCGAACCCTGCCTCTGACGTTATAAGTAAGACAATGCAACATTCAATATTTGATAGTAAATGTGTGATGTGAAGTGACTCCTATACAGCTCTCCTATAAAATCGAGTTTGTTGGGGATATAACAAATGTATAAATGTTTTATGAATTTATGGGAAGTTTTCAATGCATGCAAATGGCAAAATCTACAGCAGCATTCTATAATCAATAATTTCTGCTTAAGTGCTGAAATTGATTAATACATTTTTTGGGGGGAGGGAGGTGGGGGGTGCTGGAATAACAATGATAAAAAAACAAATGATTAACCCATTTGTGCCAAGCCTCAATTCAAATATACACCTTTTCAAAAAGCTACAACCCAAAGCAGACGACAAATACAATGTCGTCTGCTCAGGACTTCAGTTCAAAGCCTTTTGGATTGCAATTCTGAAAAAAACCACCCCTATTTGAAGAAACAGACTTTTCCAAATTGGAAGTTAGAAAATCCCATTGTTAAAATCTAGGGGTGTAAATAGCTTAAGAAGAAAGAAAAGCTTTTTTGTGCTCCCAACACCAATTCCAAGTTCAGTTTAATCTATAACTACATTCCTCTTGATCTGATTCATGTTCATTTTAATTCCCATCACATCATATAACTGTTAACTTCAATTTAACTGAGCGGCAAACTTTTGCCTACATCTGACTCATCCTATATTTCCCTGCAACACTTGGTATTGACAACTGTTGCTATCTACGTGTGAAAACCCGAACAATTTTATCAGATTTACCAAATAAGCACTCGTTCTTTCTGGCAAATTTGTGTTCCGAACGTTAACTGATGATTTTGCTCATAATTTGTCTGCGAACATGTTACTTTCCAGATAAATATCGGATGAAAATATTGAAAACTGCTAAAGTCTAAGTAACAACTAACATGCAAGGAAATCAAACCAGTGTCTTGATAGCCTAGTGGTAGAGAGTCTGCCAGTCTGCTTCATGTGTGGGAGGTGTTGGGTTCAATCCTTGGCTGCATCTTACCAAAAAACATGCAAAATGGTGCTGACAGCTCCCCTGCTTGCTGCTCAGGGAAAAGGTAAGTTCTTTTACCAGACGCCCAGTGCGTTTAAATATAGCTTTGTAGCCAACTTTCTGTTGTTTATATTTAAGAAATAATAAATGCCTCCCTGTATTTTATCGTTGAATAAAATATAGTCAGGAATTTGGATGCGTAGTAATTCAATCACGGGGGGGGGGGGGGGGGTAGTGGGAGTGGGGGGGTTTAATTATTCGCATCCAAATGACGACATATTTATTCAACGATACAATATAGGGAACAATTTATTATTTCGATTCTAACACGTTATTTTCTTTGAAAACAAGCCAAACTTTATTTAACAGCGTAGTAGTACATCATTGTAACCTTAAAACGCGAGAAACGATTGGGCGCGCTTGTTTACATACGCCACGTCGTTACGTCATTTAAGGCACGTCGTCCTTGGAAAAACGTGCTGTATTTTATCGTAAAATAAAATACAGGCTTTTCCCTATATGCTTATACAGGAAAAGTAGCCGCTTGTGTTAGAATCAATGTTAACTATGGCTTCTTTATCTTTTAACGTTTTTACTCACCAGTGTAAAACTGTTCGGGGAGGCGGCCCATCTGCGTACAGTTGTCAGTGGCCACATCTTCATGATCTCTTTCGTTTTCTCGTCCACTCTCACTACACTCTCCTTATTTATACCAAGTAATCTAGGCACTAACTTGTTCTTCCCTTTTACCTTCTCCTGCAAATATAACATTTCGTCAGAAATAAAGATATATTGAATTTTCAACACTATGACTATCTGATTTAAAATGTTTTTTTCAAATATTACACAGTAATCTGCAGGCCTGCTAAACGCCAAGTATTTTCAGGCCTGATATTCCAAATTCAAAGCTTTTTAGATATAAACGTGTCAGAATTAAGGATCTAAAAGCCTAAAGTCGGAACCAGGCCTGAAAAATAGTGGGTCTGTATTATATATAAATTGTCAAGTCAGATCTTAATTAATATGTACTTCTATCAAAAAAAAAAATCTGCAATTATGTGAACAGATTTCTCTCAGGTAGAGGTTCAGGTTAGTAGCGCCATCTAGTGATAATCCCTGGACAGTAACTCTTCCCACACTTACCACACAATGTCACAATTTAATATCTGTCCCAAACCACTCATTTTTTATAAAAAAAATTAATTATACTGAACTTATTTTCTTTCTATTGCACAAAAAGTTCTTGCTTCTTACATTAACTGCTCTAAAAACTCACTCATGATGAAAAGAAACAGGGGCATACTTCATTTTGCCATTCTCAGTAGCTCAGTGGCTGCCCTTGAGATGTATATGAATCATATCAAGAAATATTACCTACACTTCTCTCTCTGCCTTCATCCTCCAAAAAATATATGACTCAAACCACTCTAATACTAAAGTTTTTTGCCATTCTTCGCCGCCATTCAACTAGTCTAACTGCAAGAACACTGTGTGAAACGAGCATCAATGTTTTCAATGATTCATACCATATCACACGGCAACCACTGCATCAACCTGGATCTCAGACTCCTTTTTTTTTTTCCTTTTGCATTCATTTTAGAAGATGAATAATAACATTTCATTCACTGCAGCTGAAATTTTGCAATTTATGCCAAAATGACACGCAGCTTTTACCGAAATTTTTGGATCAATTTTTCCAAAATTGTGATTAAAATTCTTCAGATTTGTACAGGCTTTACAAACGTTCTCAATCTTTTCAAGGCTTTCATTACAATATCATTTCTTACAGCTATAAAAGAGTCCATGATAAACTGCTAGTCACAGGTCTGACATATTCATGAAATGGACAAGTTCATGGCAGAAAACTCGTTAACAGACTTTTTTTTTCCTCGGCAGACCCATCCCAAGATGCTGCAGATTACATCTCGGACAATTTTCTCCTTTAAGTCGCTGTTGGCATATATTGATATATGTTTATTCGATCCTATCAAGCTAAAATTGGCCAGAATAGCAATTTTACATTTATTTACAGGAGTGCAGTTTACTTCGCCAACTTCCTGTATGGAATTGCTTACAGACACTTTACGTCCAGACTCGAACCCAATACCTTTAATCAGTGTGAGGTCCAGTGATTACAAATCAACAACCTTAACCACCAGACTACAGACGCAGTCTATAAATATACAGAAATGTGTTGTACTTGATTTATTTTACATCGACTGTAAGAACAAGTTCCTGCAAACTTATATCAACTACTCTTTATGACTGATGCCACAAGCTCTGACCAGTACTCGCACTGAAAGAAGGGATTGTGAAGGTAGTGGTCAAATGTCCCTGCCAAGATTCTAACCGGCAACCTACATCTTTGGAGTCCGACCCTCTAGCCCTACACCATGGCGCCTCCCTATGATAGTACAGTCCAGGGGCTGGTAGGGTTTTATTGCAACCAAAAGTGCCAAATAAACTAATGCTGGTTCCTTGTAGTAAAATGTATAAGGATTCTGAAAAGTGCTTTCTTAAGGTCGTAGCCAGATCAAAGTTGTTGTCTAAAAATAGCTTTGAAGAATGCTACCATGGCAACAGCTGCTGTATTTGGAAACAAGGGCATCATGTGAAATAAATGTATATGGAAGAAGTTTTAGTTTATCTATTCTAAAAATAGCTTTGAACAATGCTACCATGGCAACAGCTGCTGTACTTGAAAACAAGGGTGTCATGTGAAATAAATGTATATAAAACAAGTTTTAGTTTATTTGGCGCTGTTCGTTGCAATAAAACCCTATGAGACCCTAAACTAGACCCTACAAGACCCTGAAATAGTAGTTTATTCATACCTTGACAAGGAAGAAAGTGATTCCGTAAGTTTTTAAGGCACGACATTGTTGAGTATATTTCACTTTAGCATCTCTCTCTGAGTAACCCGCCCATTTTTTGTGCTCCTGAAATATTAAACACATTATGGTAAAAATACATCGCTTTAATGAATACACACACCATTGTTGTTACTCGCCAGATAGTAACTACATGTACTGAGCAATCTCTCACCCTTGGGAACACAGACATTTGTTTGTTGTAGAGAGGTGTTGTTCTTCAGAGGTTGATTGTTTATGTAACTGACACAATATGTTTGTCTTTTTATGAAGGTTGTTGCTATGGAGAGGTGTCACTCGGGGAGATTGGACTGCATGCTAAAGTTGATAACCAAGGTTCATTTAAATGAATCGAAAGAAATTTCGAACATCCAAAGATGAAAGCCGTCCATCCAAATATTGAAGAGTTGCCAAGAGACACTTGAGTACAGCTATTCTAAAGCCTTTCTGTTGTTATCACATAAAATGGTTAGCATTACTTTAAGATGACATCTTCAACTGACTGAAGTAAGGCTGCAAAATGATTCTGAACTCTTACCATACAGATAGCAATTAAGCCGTTGAGACGAGTGCAGATCATGATCAGTCTGCACCATAATACTGTACAGTCTGATCATAATCTACTTTTTGTTATCTATTTACTTATTAAATTTTCAGGCAGCATCCCCTATGAACAAATAATGGTACAGTCCAAACTAAAAGAACGACCCGTCTACTTTTGAAATTTAGTAAGGTAACAGTATGGAGTTAAAAAATACAACTGTAATCTAAAACTGAAGAATCATTTTTGACTATCTCTCGTATCTAGAATATCATATAAACCATAACATGTAACTGTTCATGTGCTATGTGTGTATATTTACATTGATTTTAAACCCGAGAATGTCCATTAATTGGAAATAAAGATATTCTATTCTATTCTATTCTATTATCTGTTGTCAAATGTTGGCAAAACGCCAGCTTAGACAAATTTAAAGAAACAATTTTATGATTGGAAGTTCTCTGAATCAATTATAAAGCATAGCACATCAATAACCTAGTTACCCATTATCCAGTTCATGGAAATCCTACAATCTATCTAGAAATCACCATGTTGATACTAGTAATACATGAACTGATCACTTGAAATAATGTGATAGAAGTTGTAAACTTATGTGAATGCAAGCATCTATTATGTAACTGTCACACTGTCCTAAATGAATTGTACAACTTTATATTTTCTGTATCAGCAGTGTTTCATTACATCAGAAAGTATTTTGTATTTTTTCCAGTTTGTATAATTTTTTTTTTCCTGTTTGAAATTTTTACAACAATGTACAAATCGAGGGCTTGGCGCAAAACTGGTCCAAGTCAAATTTTTCACAAAATCACTTTTTTACATAATTAAACAGTATTCAGTAAGATACACATTTAGTGCAAAAATAATGACTTATCTCTTTACTTTTTATGAAACTGTTGCTAAGAAACAAACAGGTCCATCTCAAAACAACAATTTGCATTGAGGGGAAAGAGGTCCAACTTGAGTTGGACTTGTTTTGCACTGAAATTATTAATGAATCCCAACTGAATATCTCAGATAGACTTATTTTGCATCAAAGTAATGGAAAAAATATTATAATAGTCAAAGGAATCAAATATCAATTTTTTTAGTATTAGCACAATTCTGATATGATAGCCCTAAAAAATAGGTTTGTTTCTTGTTACGGCCTGGAAAAATATGGGTCGTAGGTAGGGAATTGTTTTTTTGTTTTGCTATGGTAAATAGTACCTTCATGTTGAATATACGACATTGTATGGTGAAAGCAAACAAAGCATCTTACATACAGTACAGCACAGGCGGATTTTGTTTTTGCCGCGCTATAGCGCGAGAGGTTTTACAACGCAGGAGCAATAAATCCATGCGGCATCGTGCAGCATAAGAATGCGAGTTGCGACAAATACCATGCCACGTGATGCGGCGTAAAGGATTAAATTTTTCCTTTAAAATTGATGCATACTGTACAATGTACATGTAATTTTATAAAAGGTTTTATAAAATATAATTTTAAAAGAACTTTTGCATGAGTTACTTGAATTTACTATTCTCCAAGTATGCATTATAATATAATAAAAACACTTTGTTATTTTATTACAGATATCTTTGTTTGTCACAAGAATTATAATATAAGTGCTTGTCAATGATTTTTCCTCGCTTTTATGTTTTTTATTAAGCAAAAATGATTCTGAATCGAACCCGTGGTTAGGAAATCATTGAGCAATAAATTTTCTATATAAGTGCATTTGAAAAACAGTCATTTTAAATGCATTCAAGGAACACGTTAGAAATATACATGTTCTTTTACATTGCACATCTTAATTAGCCGCATGAATATTTTCAATAACGGAGCACAAACAGCATTAGATTTTGTGTCATTTACTATTTGGACGCAGGTTCAATTCCTACACACGGAGTGAGACAATAACATTTTACAAACAACCTTAGAGCTATTAATCGGTAACACAGGTATTTGATGTTTTAAGAAAAAAATAAAGATGACATTTTCTAAAGATAGCACTCAGTGGAAAGTAAAATCAAGGCGGTGGGTAAGAAGTTGCGACACAAAACTGTAACATTAACACCTCGTGCAAAGGCTTGGTTTCAAACACTGGACATACTAGTATTACATTTTCTCTTTGCATGATTTTGCTGATTAAATAGCTTATTCTTACAATTTAGTGTAGTAGCATCTTGCTGCTATGACAGTTAAGTTTGATTTAAACTGAATTACAGTTCAAGAAAGAACGTGCGCTCATTCCAGCCGTATTTTGGTCATTCTAACAGGCGGGCAGTTTACCTCACTATACCAGTACTACATTCTTTCTAACATGGTTGGCACCTGAGGGTCGAACCCATGACTCTCAATCTATGTAAGGTTATAGTGAGTTCAAGTCAGCGGCTCTTACCACTAGGCCATGAAGGCTGACCCCCTTTCCTAGTATCAAACGTGGGGAAATATAAGTTAAATATATTATTGTGAAGAACTAGAAATGCCATCATGCACTGATGTATATAGAATACTTTTAAGCATTCCTTTTTAAAAGTGAATATTGAAAATCTCGTATAAAGGTGCAAAAGCGTGGTCAAAATACTCGCTACTTATTAAGTGCCAGGTAAATAATGTTGTGCAATATTGTTAAATTTTTATAGTGACTTGACTCTCTCAACATTAAACCTTGGTGTCAAACATAACTGTACTAGGGCAGCCAAATCACAGAAGGTCTTTGTATTTCCAACTGTTCAGCCATTGTATTGCAATAAAGACCCTCGCAAACTGTCCTCTCAGAAGTATAAAGCTTTAAAACAGCTTTGTAAGAGCAACCATATACTAAGAATACACCAGGATTTCTATTACTCACTGAGACATAGCTCTGATGATGAGTCTAACTAGCCATATAGTGGTGTGACTAGATTTAAGTTAAAATGTTTCATACTACTTTTAAATTTAGGCAATGGTTAAAACATGACCAGCCATGACAAAATAGACCTGTCCAAATGAGATGTTGGTCGAAAATTAGTTTTCAGTATATTCTGGTACATGTACTTATTCCACAACTGAATCATAAGTTTCAGACAAAAGTTCTTATTACAAATATGATACTGTTACAGACAGCACTATGTCACATGGAAACGCAGCACATTTAGGTCTAAATGTTCATCAATATTCGTTATATTTTGGCATTTTTTTCTCTAATTTTTTTATTTTTCTGAAATTCTGACACATAAACATGTGTGAATGCATTCATGAAAGAATTTGTAATTTCAAACAGTTACTGTCACATTTATTAAGACAAAAAGTCGGGCAAAAAAGAAGCATAAAAATGATGTCACATTAACGAAGTCATTCTCGAATGACGTTGCACCTCATTTAGACCAAAAATGTCATGGCGCATCTTATATTTATACAAGGCAAATATTGAAAAAGGCAAATATTGCACTTTGATATTACAGCAGGAAAAAAGCATCACAGTTAAACCAGTGTTAAAGGCCATCTTGCTATTAAAACCCCTTTTTGTTAGCTCACCTGGCTTTGCCAGGATGAGCTTTTCTAATAGATGATTGTTATTAGTTTCTTTCATGAGCACGAGATTCAGATAAAAATATTCGTCACTGAGGGTAACTGTTTTGGCGGGAATGAGGCTGAAACAGTTACCCGAAGTGACGGATATTTCCATCTGAACCAAGTATCTCATGGCAGAAACTTTTTCTTGCATACCGTCTTGCACTTTTAAATAGATACTTAAATTCAAACTTGTCAAAATGATGCATTGTAATATAAAAACAAACGTTATTCAAATGCTGTATTTGGGAAAGTGAAGTCACATTGTTTATAATGTTACATCACAAGTAATTCACGTAAGTCATCTTACACCGGGGGGATTTAAGATGAGATTTTCCAGCACTGGTAAAAAACTGCAGATATCCTGATCTGGTATGCAAGAACAGTTTTTCATCGGCCGTCAAGATTTTGATTCAACCAACATCTCCTCTGAAACCACTGGGCAAATGTTGATGAAACCATGCAGGGATGTTCCTTGTATGAAGCTCTAACAAAACTGTTCAAAGAATTCTAATCCATGCAGAACTCTGTTTGCTATGGGATAAAATTAGGAAAAACTTTTAAAAATCTTCTTCTCTGAAAGCACAAAGCCTAGAGCTTAGATATTTGGAATGTTACTAAGCATTGTGTAGTGGACCTTTACGAAATATGTTAAAATCATGACCCCTTGTTTTATTGGCAATTGATATACAGGTAAATGACATAAGGCCCTCTTGGCCCTCTTGTTCTAAAGGCCCTCTTGGCCCTCTTGTTCTAAATCTACCACATGTTTTCCAATGAGATTTACCCACTTCTCAGGCACAACCACTTTTTATGGTCTTGATACAGGTTTGACAGTAAATTAGTTACAGTATAGCAGGTCATTTGTTAAAAATGTTGTCAGATCAACATAGATTTATTGATATACAGTGTTTTTGTCTTTGTTTAACTTTGTAAAGTTATATGTGTACATGAGCTGACTTTTCTGCATCCATGCAGTTGTTATTGAAGTGTAATCATATATGTAGAGGAATTATTCTTTGACGAAATATAATGGGATCATGCTAATGTTCACTCTAAAGCATTTTAAAATGATCAGGTTTTAGACAGTTTCGGGGACTGTTAACTTTGAAATAAATTTTATTTGGAGGTTTTCATAGCAGTTGTTGTTACTTGGCTGAAGATATATTTGCAACAAAGTCTAATTTCTGTTTTTGCAGAGAAGGAGGTGATTTCCAGTTGTCAGTTATGAAATATTATTTGGTCCGTACTGAAAGTTTAAAACATAAAACCTATAATAATTGATTAATTTGGAACAATTTTTCCAAAGTGATTGTTTTTTTGCAAGTTAGACCTAATCTGCTTTTAACTTTCAGTGCAAAACAAAGTCTATTTGAAGTTGGACCTTTTTGCATTGAATTATTCGTACATAATAGGTCCAACTTGAGATGGACTTGTTTTGCACTGAAAAACTCAGTGCAAGATAAGTCCAACTTTCTAAAACCATAATTAGACTAAAAATAATTAAAAAATAAAATCATTTACCAAATCTAGTAAGGATTCACACCAAAAATGTAAATTTTCATTCATGTAATCATAATTTTAAGAAATTTATTCAGTTTTTTGTGTCTCCTGAAAAATTTACAAAAACTGAGTTGGTCCAGTTTTGCGCCAAGCCCTCGAAATACAGTCATGCATAAACTTTCTAGAGATTTTATAAAACAAGTTTTTTTTTCTTTTGACTTATTGCCCTATCTGCACCACTGGGTGCTGTACGGTGAGTAAATTCGGTACCAATTAGTCAAGCAGACGTGGCGCGCGCGGGCATTATCTTCATATCTCCTGCATGCATATTCATATCACCACGGGAACCGATCAAGTTCCTCCACTACCGGTATTACTGCATGGTAATTAAGATGTGCCAGACTTAGAGGTACCAGATTGTGGCCCCTACAGAATTGCTTTCTGTCACTTACCAGGAAGATTTTCTTCTCTATTCCTTTTATCTTGCAGTATTCTTTTGGTAAGAATTCCTTGTTCCTGAAGAAAATGCAAACAAGAATTTGTGAAAGCAAACAAGTTTGTGAAAGCAAACAAGAATTTGTGAATGCCAACGATCTTCTAAATGGACTCGACATTTAAAAGACAATTGCTACAGTATCCTACATGTATATACGATAAACATTTTTCCTTTGATAGAATTTCTTCAAGCTTGGCATTTTGACTGAGGATCGAGATTAAAACAAAAATCTAAAAATAAGTCACCTGCCTCGATTTTGAATTATCTGCCCTTGAAAACAGCATTTGGTTTTCTTTTCTGCTTTTCAAATATTAAAATACTCTTTCTCCGGTATACAATTCAGATTGTACCAGAAAATGTTAACTGTGTGCTCAAAGAAATACGACTAGCACACAGTGTAGATCATGATCAAACTACACAGACTCATGGGCAGGAATTTCTGATCCCACAATTAATAAATATCTGACTGTCTTTTATAAGACAATAAATCACAGGGATATTCTTACTCGAAAAGACCGGGCTTATGTTTCTGTTCATTGTGGTCACCAAATTGTATCTGACACTGAATGCCGGCAAACATGATCGCTTCCTCCTGGGAGACCGGGTGAGTCCCGTTCAAAAGGGCGTCTCTCGTCTAAAAATAGAATATAAAGTTATAAGTATTACGTTGCGAAGTTACACTATTACTGCTAAGTCCTACAGAAAGATATTAAGAATTAGAAGATGCCACATTTCAATGTATGAGAGGACTCTACAGTATATGTAAGACTTGACCAAGCAATTCCTATTTGGGTGTAATTTTACTCAAATATATAGTGCAAATACAAAGTATTATGTGACATAATGTGACAACAATGTTACACACTTTTTCTTCCCACCCCCTATGAACAAGTAATGGTATGGTCCAAACTGAAATACATGTATGTCAAGGGGTAAATAGTAAGTAAGTAAGTAAAGACTTTATTTAACGAGGTAACACATTCGGTTTTCCAATCTTCCATGTGGGCCTAAACAAATATACGTATATACATTTACAAATTACAACACAGTGACAAAATAATATACAAAACAACCAGTATTTAGACAATGTAAAAGTAAATGACTAAACAGTAATTGTTATAGGAGATGTTTATTGCTTACTGCACTCCCGTTACCAAATATACAGAATGTTTCACAATGATTACTAAGTATGACTTCATAATGACTAATACCCCAGTAGATACCAGACATTGCGCTCGTCTCATTCTTTCGCTACGACTGACACATATTCTTCAATAAACGACGTCAAAAGAAGCTTCCAGGAAGTTATAGCATAGAACACATTTAAGTGCTTATAAATAAAGCAGTATAAAGCAGAATTTGTATGGTTGGAACTGAGATGAGGTTTCATTCGAACTGACATACGCTGTCTACCGAGTCAAATGCACCTATTATCTGTTCAAATTACTGTATGTATACATCAGTTCTCTAACAGACAATTTGATTTAAAGGCACTGGCAATTTACTTCATTTTTGTCTTGTAAATTTCCAATACTCTAGCACAGTCATGTATTTTGCAATTTTGCTGCTTTTGGTTTTCATGTATTTTTCTCGTGTTTTATGCCATTTCTAAAGACATCATGTTCATTTACGAGCTTGTAGCTTGTGTAAACACAACGGACACTAGAAACCAAATTTCTTTGGTATTTGGAAAGTTTTGGTTAAATATTTTAAATTGTGCCGGACATTCGAATTCATATAACCATTCAAAATGGCCTCATCAGAAAATGGTCAAGACAGAAGCGTAAAACACAGTAGATGCTTTGAAAAAATGTAATTATTGAGTTACTTCTCTTTATTGGACAGAATATAAATGACTAGGTTAGTGAGGAAAGATTTTTCTGTTTACAGAATTTCTCTATATTCAATACATGTATATCTCTATATTGAAAACTGAAGGTTGGGCGAAATTTTTTTTATTTCTATTCCTTTTTTTTTTCAATTTGCCTATTTTGCTCTGAAACACTTAAAAATTGTGTTTTTGATAATTTTCTTGAAAGTTAGAGGTTGGTGGTAAAAAAGTTAAGGCCGATCGTGAGACTGGAAAATCCTTTAATTAACCTTATTTTGGGCCTTACCTCTACCCTACGAAATATTTCAAGCATTGTGATTTTAGCATTAGCATCAAATAAAATCAGCAACAGTCATTTCATTATGCACATCTTCCTCATTTTTTTGTCTTAAATTGGCGTCTCCCCCCCCCCCCCACCCCCCCCCCTAGAAAATTACACAAAGTTGGGGCAAACCTGACAGAAGATAATAAAAATTCCAAGCAGTAACAATAAAATCTCTTGCCCAATTATTCAGAACAGCGGGTGCAATAAATTTCGATACTTCAAGTTTGTGCACCGAGAAATAATTACATTTTTACTTGCAAAAACGTGTTTTATTAACCAAACGGGTCGTACTGACTATACCTCGAACGAGGATGGTGGACCTAATAAGCACAATTACAAACAAAAAATTAACCAAAAGTGGCATTGTAAGGAAATGAAGTGATACTACAAGGTTAACAAAATGTCATTGAAAGAGATTTATATAAATGCGGTCTATAGGTCATAGTTCGCCATCATGGCCGATTGGTTGAAATCACTACGACCTCTCATACATTGAGGGTCACGGGTTCAAGACCTGCTACTGACAATGTCTCCTTTATGTGAGGAAGTTTGCAGTTTCGTACAGAGTATAGGGATCTAGTACTGGTTCTTCCCAGGAAGGATGGTCATGGTAAACTGGCCCCTCTGTAAAACTGACCCAAACACAGTTGAAACGGGCGTTAAACTGATATAACAACAACAACTACAACAAAAAGAGCCAAACCTATTTTAACATCAATAGCAGCTATTTATATAAAGCCAAATTCAAAGCCTTCAGAGTAAGATAAGTGACAATTCAAATAGCAAGATCTGTCTTTTATAACATTCACACCTTCTTTCCTTGTCTGAAAGTTTGGTGTTTTAATTGCTTGTCTATGTATACCTATACAGTAAAATGAACTGCTACAGAATTACTAGGCACAGGCAATTTTGTCTCGAAACATTTCACACACATGGACTAGTTACTTTTCTCGTCACTTCATGCTGCTTTCAATTTATTTTCAGACATTTTCTGACGGTTTCTCAATGTACAGACAGGACGTTTTGTATGAGGATTTTTTTGTATTTTACGTAGTGTATATAGACAAATATCTCTTGTTTTATTACACTGAATTAATCACTGTTCTCTATGACTTCTACTTAATCAAATTGATTCCAAATTTCTATTGAATTAGTCACTGTTTCTGTTTTGATTTTTATTGAACAATTTCTGCCTCTCTTTGATTTCTATTGAATTAGTCAGTTTCTCTTTGATTTCTATTGAATGAATCTCTGCACCTCTTTGATTTCAATTGAATGAATCTCTGCACCTCTTTGATTTCAATTGAATGAATCTCTGCACCTCTTTGATTTCAATTGAATGAATCTCTGCACCTCTTTGATTTCAATTGAATTAATCTCTGCACCTTTTTTATTTCTATTGAATTAATCTCTGAACCTTTTTTTATTTCTATTGAATTAATCTCTGCACCTATTTGATTTCTATTGAGTAAGTCACTTTTTCTCTTTGACATCTACTGAATTTGTTCCCTGTTTCGCTTTGATTTTTATTGAATTAATCATGTTTTTTTATTACTTCAATTCAATATATCTGCTTTCCTATAATCTCTATTCAATTAATCTGTTTTGCTACGGTTTCTATTGAATGAAATAAGGAATGTATTCATCACTCCAAGTAGCGTAAGAATACGTGCATGCCCTCATTTGATTGTTTGCCTCTCTGCATGGCATAACTTTTTAAAAGCACAACTTGATAAACCGTTTGCCTCTATACTGCAGATTTTTATAGCAGAAATTTTTTTTCTTCAAAACATCAGTAGCTGAGATTTCTATACAGGGAAAAGAGAACAATAAGGACAATACAAACAACATTATCTGGATACAAATATTGTCAATACATTAGACAGGATCAAATATTGTTTGGTACCCGATTATGATCAGGATTCTAAAGCCTTGTACAACGGTCAGCTGATCAAACACAATGTCCCAATATTAGTGGGTAAAACAATTAATTCATTTTTTAAATACAACTGTCCAGTAATGTTATACACATTTGTTAAGAAGACTAAGATGTTGACCAGATTGCCTGTAGAACTGTTTAATAAAAGCTTGTAATTGTGTGAGACCTTTTAATGCCTTTAAGTGTGGACTGATCATGTAACACCTAGAATAATCCCTTAGCACCATCACACACAGTTTTCTCCTACCTCTAGCCATACACACAGAGGAATGAATGCTTAAGCTATCAGACAATGCAGCAAACAAGGTAGAATATAGTTTACAAAATTGTTTTAGTTCTATTTCGTAGAAAGCTTCATAGCTTATTGAATTGCTCTCGAACTGATTCCAGATGTCATCAGGCTCACTGGAGAGGCAGTGAGTTTTTCAATGCTGCTTGCCATTCACAGCTGGGTGAACTATGGTACGTGTGGTATCACGGTCTTTACTCAATTGACCAAGAACATACGTCATGCTGGGGCTGTGATTCGAACCCTCGAGCTCCCGTTCAGAAACAAATGCCCTTACCACTGAGCTACTAGACACAGCAGACAATGCAGCCTAAATAGTAACTTTGCCAAGTGCAAAACAAAAGGA
Organism: Saxidomus purpurata; assembly: GCA_022818135.1. NCBI lineage: Eukaryota > Metazoa > Mollusca > Bivalvia > Venerida > Veneridae > Saxidomus > Saxidomus purpurata. Next base: position 22,286,088 of record JAFMSR010000019.1, on the reverse strand, counting down.
CAACATATATACGATACATTTATGTAGACACAATACATCAGAAGAAACACAAGTTTATGTAACAGGATAATTCGAGGTTATCGCCTTGGTTACCTATAAAACAAAAAAAACCAACACAACACATACATCTGCTAACAGGCGTCAAATTATAACAACCTCACCTGCACAAACAGTAGATTCAACTGGACAGGATCTCTGGCATCAACGTTCTGGTCAGAGAAAAAGAATTTTCGTCGAAGAAGTAACGTCTCCTCGTCCGTGTTTATACCTTGCTCTCTCAGAGTTTTGGCATGGTCTAACCAGTTCACTGTAAAATTAAACAACAAACATACAGTAACTTTTATAGAAGCTTTTAAACCACTGTTTGTTCCTTGCTTTGCCTGGTATCCACACTGAAAAGTATCGTTCCCAAACAAGTGTTTGGCTCCAAATCAGGAGATGGTTCCCAACCAAATATTTGGTTTCCAAATCAAGAGATGGTTCCCAAAGTTTCTGGTTCCCTTAGAAAAATGTCTGGTTGCCAAACAACTTTTTTGTTTCAAAACAAAGCAAATTAAAACTTAATGAAACTGCCTCAGTCTAACATTTTTGCACAGTAGCTAGGTTGTAGACTATCATCAAATAACAAATAATCCATATAGTCTACTTCTCTGGCAATAAACAAGTGAATAACTTTTGATACCCTTATAAACGATAAACAGTACACTGTATAGTTGAAATTTAGAAACTGCACTAGTTTAGATTCTGTGTTTGTGATCAGTGCAGATCATGATTTTGAAATTTCGAAATGGACTTGTCCATCTTTCATTTTGGGCTGTACCACTAGTTGTTCAAAGGGGTGTTTACAGTTGCGAAGGTAGATCATGATCTGCACAAATTGTCATAATCCCGTCAGTAATGTAAGGGGTTAAACAATCAGTAACCTGATCCAAATTGGAACAAGAAGTCAATGTAAGGAATTTAGCTACGTAGAAAAAAAAATAGGATAACTTTTCTTAACAGCCCTTTAACTGTAAGTAGGGGTTTAAAAAGATCAGCCAAATTGACAGACTCGATCTCATTACTGTAAGCCTTTCCACGTAACATGAAAAAAGTTTAAACAGAAAAAAAATATCAAATTTAAATGAAATGCATCCAAAGTGCATCATATTTCCCACAAATTGACAGATAATGCACCAGATCTCGTGCAAATAAAGACCCCCTTTGCACCGAATTTACATTTTAAAAACCAAACTGTAATGGGAAATTGTATCTAGGGGAAACTTGCCATTAAAAACAGTGGATCAATTTCCCGCAGTGGTGTTTTTGACAGCATTAATTATATTGCATGATTATAACTTGATCTGATTAGGCACATTTGTATAAGTGATGTTGTAATTGCAATCAATGGGACCTGTTCTGACAGGGCTGCTGCCTTTTTTGTGTTTAACATTTGTGATCCACGCCTCGGGCGTTTAACGCCCATTTCAACTGTATTTCAGTCAGTAGAACCAGTACTATTTCCTTATCCTCCGCAAGAAACTGCCAACTTTCTCACATTAAGAGACATGGTCGCAAGAGCAGGGCTCAAACACACGGCCCTTTTTCAGTAATAAGTGTTTAAAGTGATTTCAAACCAGTGACATTAACTATTCAACCACAAATGTGGTACTCCAACACTCTTAACAATACACCATTAGGCTACTTGTGCAAGATTAAAACAGACACACCCTATAAGTGGGTGCAATTCGAATAAACTTATATACAATAATTAATACATTTATGGTTAACAGTTTCACTAAACCTCAACACTACAGCTGAAAATTGCAGCAATTTACTGGTTATATTAGTGAAATAACATCTGCTGCATACCTCTATTCATTTGTTTTACAACTGCCTGTTAGATAGAGAAATACTTCATAAGAATTTTTACTTGCACTTTTTCATTTGATGATTCGTTCTACAAAAATGTGAATTCAAACAATTTGAAGAACCTTGTCTTTTCACCAAAATCTGAGAGCGAGTGGCTTTAACAGGTGTTGCTATGGGTGGGGTAATCTAACAACTACAGTAGGCTACTTACTGTCATCCTCAGTGTGTAACTTTTTCCTCATTTCTTCTAATTTCTTCTGATCCTTTGCTATAGATTTATCTCTCTTCAACGTCAGTGTCTTCTCTTTCTCGTCATCTGGTAATTCCACAATAAGAGAGTACTCTTCATGATTTGTGATTCCTGCAAAGGGAGGCAATAATGATTAATTCTTATATCATCTGTAAAGGGAGGCAATTATGATTAATTGTAAAGGGAGGTAATTTTGATAACTGTAATCCATTACCATGCAATTATTGCAATCTATTGAAAGGGAGGTAATTCTGATTAATTCTCATATTATCTCTAAAGAGAAACAATTATGATTAATTCTAATATTATCTGTAAAGGGAAGTAATTCTGATTAGCAATAGATTTATCTCTCTTCAGTCAGTGTCTTCTGAAATCAGAGAGTACTCCTCATGATTTGTGATTCCTGTAAAGCGAGGCAATTATAATTAATTCTATAATTCCTGCAAAGGGAGGTAATTCTGATAACTGTAATCCATTACCATGCAATTATTGCAATCTTTTAAAAGGGAGATAATTTAATTAAATATTGCAATCAAATGAAGGCAAAATTCTTCAACTCAAAACTTGTAATTCCAGTACAGGAGGAATAACTCCGATTAATTATAAATCGATTAAAAAGGGATGTAATTAATTCTAATCATTGCTTTCCTGTGCTTCTAGTTCCTGTAAAAGGGGTGTTATTATGTACAGTTCTTGTATAGACTACCAAGGTAGACCAATCTGGTTAATTTTGCAATTTTGAAAGTCTCAATCACATTTGTATTTAAATTAAAATCAAACAAACCTAGTTCAATTCGATCAAATTTCAACAATCACATTTGTATCAATATAACAACCAAGCAAACCTATTTTTGAGGTGATGTTGATCAGAAGTTGTCCGACCGTGTGGCTATCATCAATCTGCATTTTCCGCACGGTACCGTCTAAGGTGCGAACTTTGAGGATTCGAACCTTAGTCTTGTATTCCAAAAGATCCTGTAAGAAAGTTAAAGAAAATGTGGTTTATGAAACCGTACTGCCAATACTGTGTAATACTTGTGTTTCTAAATCCTATAAATGTTTTGTTTCCTTTCTCCTGTTCTAATTATACTTCGGTTATTTTTCAGTAGTCCAAACTTGGGTATCGATTCATTCAATTTAAGGAAGGACATCACTACTATTCTATTCCGCATACATGATCATTATTATCTACATGTATTTCTAAATCGTTCAAAAGCATGCGGAAAGAACAATAGCTCTATGCGAACTGAAGTCCATATACCGTCGTTTCACGGCCAATCTAAAAGCAAAGTTCATCTACTAATGTAATCGTGTAATGAGACCGTGAAAAATCCTTCGCCTCCAGTATGTTAAGCAGACACTCTACCACATCGCCATTAAAGCTAGCTCCAAGGCAAGGAAGTACAAGTGCTGTATTATACCTCTACAACAATAAAATCAATTGAATTTCTTTATGAGGGAAAGATTCTTACCCCACTCCTGAGTAGGTAGTAGTCGAGGGATCTTCCCGCCTCCAACCACAGCCCTTTCTTAACATCTTCATCGGCCAAAAATAAACCAAAGTCACTGGCTGAAAATAGAAGAGCAAGGCTGTTAGTTACCCTTTAAAGAGATTAAGGGATAATTTGTCAGCGTATATTCAATTTTCCGTTTTCAAGAATTTCCGACTTCATTAATTTAAAATTCTTGCGTAAAATTCAATTCACCTAGATTTACTATTTCCGAAATATCATCACGCAAAAAAATTAAAGAGTAAGTGTGACTGCTCGCAAGTCGCAATGTTTTCGTCGAGGAAAAATTACACAATTTACGGTAATATATGTAATTGGTCAGCTTTATTTGTCAGCCAATGAAATCTCCCTATTTCTGCTTATTTTTCGTTCTAAATTTCTTAGAATATCTATTAATCAGTTTTTAGTACATCACTATGTCAAATATAGAACGTGGCAATGGTACAGAAATAAAATGCGGCATAAATTGTCCAAGAATAGTATGCAAGTATTCAAATAGTAACTATATCTTCGGCCTCTTTTTTGATTACAGCTTTCCTGTGTCAAAGTCCAGAGAACAAATTGCACAATTTTATCAAGTTTCAGAACGCATCTATTAATGACAGGAAATTGCTATACAGCACTACAGAGAAACCATAACTATAAATAGAACACCAGCCGTCGTAGTAAATCGTTCCTTTAAACGTCTCATTTTAAAACATAAAAAGCATAAAACACAATGAGAGCGGCCGGTCTCTACAGATCCATTACCGAAAAAGCATAAATTTATGCACGATAACCAATCTACCATTCCTCGTAACCTAAGAAATGCCTTCTAGCTACTCTACTTCTTTCCAAATTTGCAATCTCTCGCGTACAATCAAGGTTCAATTCCCTGTCTGGGACAAGATGTCAGGCAAGCCGATCTGCTTTCATGACATGAGGCATCAATATCAATATTCAAATTTCCAGAAAACAGGCAAGAATTGTCAATTATAAACTAGACTAGTACAGTATACACATCTTATTCTTTCTCGTCTCCGCTTCAGACACTATGTCTCCAAACTTTTACATATTCCTACCTATAATTTTACAATGGGATAGTCAGATTTCCAATTTGGGCATGTTCATTTCTTTAAATAGGGGTTTTGTGTAAAAATTGTGATCAAATAGCTAACAACTTTAAATCCTCATTAGCCGACACCGTAAATTTGTCGTCTGCTGCATAGAAGCATAGCTGCTTGATAACAGTACTATACACTAAAAATAACTCCAAAGGGAGAAACAATTCAAAAGTTTGCACTCTTTACTAAATATTTCGGCCTACTGGCCTTCTTCAGTTGATGAAATACACAAATCGTTTTACATTTTCACATTATTATAACTTCCGTTAACATCAATGAAGTAATATGTGAAAATGTAAAACAATTTGTGTATTTCATCTATTCAAGAAGGCCGAAATATTAAGTAAAGAGTGCGAACTTTTGAATTGTTTGATAAGGTATAGTTTTTAGTAGACACGTCTAGGCACATTAATGGGTTAATTAATTAAACTCGGGTTTGGTACATTGTATCTTGGCAAATATAGTAAGCTTCATACAACTTCTATCCCATCCTCCCCCTTTGACTTATAACTATCCTCAATTCATACAAAATAAAATTATAAGAAAGCTTCCATAGCTAATCAAATAAGGGGTCTAGTCTTGGCAAGTTCGCCACGGTCAGCCTCGACTATAAACAATCAAAACAACAGCTTATTGAATCACTCTCCCGAAGCAAGAAAAAAAAAAAGGAGTACCAAAACTGTCTATGTTGTATTCATAGCAAATTTTTTTATATTTTCTTTTTCAAATGCGGAGCAACATACATACAAAAGAAAGACATTTTAACATTAATATTGTTTTAGAGTAAATAGAACTCAGTTCCATCATTCCAACAGTAAATTCACTATTCATTATTCTATATACGAGTTAATTTATAGTGATCAGGGGTCTTTAAGATAAATAAGTTAAATGTTTACCAATACAACATTATTCACAATCCAATATCATATCCTCTCTCTATCTTATTCATTAACATATTTATCAACGATACAATAATACCTATTTATCGTAAGAAAGAAAATAGGAATAAATACACTACATTATACCATAAAACAGAATGATTTCATGTATAAAATGTCCAAAATCACCATAATACAAATATGTCCGATCAACATTCAACAGTTCCACAGTAACAAATGCTCAGTTCCCATAAAATCAAATAGAGACATGGAGACTTGATTCAAAATCCAAGACAATATTCGGAACAAGCAATCCATCGGAAAAATTGCAAATTATGTGTAACCGGCTAATGCTCAACCGGGAATAATTACTCCTAAGTAACAGTGATAATGTCGTGTACAAATAGGAATAATTTCGGATAACATTTTCGGTGGCATTTTGCAAATTGTTCATTGTGTGCGATTTTTTCTTTTTGTAGATCTGGCATCAGTCATTTCTAATTTCCATATATTTCCCATAACATTATCCTGCATTCCATTAATATAGTTCTCATAATATACACATTCTGCCACGACTCATATTTTCTCCATCATTTTCAAACTTTGTCTGGGATTTGAAGTATCACTGCAGCCAGTGACTGGCAGGGATTTCATCAAGACTTGTTTCTTATATACTATATTTCATGCAGTATTTCCAGCATATTTAATATGATTTTGCTTTGTACACTCAAACTTTGTTTGATCTCAAATCAACAAAACAATAAGATATTAATTAGTAAAAAGAGATATTTCAGGGCCTGGTGACCAGGCTAGGTCTTTCATCCTGAAGGTCAGGTTGGGCTAGCGGAGCTTGAACTCATGACCCTCAATTTGTTCTGTGTGATTCTTCAATGTAGAGAAATTCTTCCAGGCATGTAGGCGACACCCTAATAATGTCCCTGCTTTAATGTTTTAACAGTTACCACCAGTATCACCACAGTCCTTGGTGAAACCTTGCTCAAAACAAACTATGTCTAATAAACAAAGAATGAAAAGAAATTGAGTCAAAATACAAGAATACAACATTCAGTCCTATTTTTAAATTGTATACTTAATTAACCCATCTTTGCCTAATGTCTATAAAAGTAAAAACTTTTTCACACAGTTACTTTTTGAAGCAGACGACAAAATGAAGTGTCTACTAATTAGAATTTAAATTTTAGCATTTTTTTGGCACACACTTCTGCAAAACACCCCTATTTGAAGAAATAGACTTACCCAAATTGGGAGTCAGAAGATCCCATTGTATAAATTTAGGTATAAACGGGCAAAATGAACCAAAAAAAACAGAAAGAATTGATAGACAAACAAATTAAAATCCTCGATTTCCCCTCCGAGACGCCAGCAAATTCAATTCAGCATTCAATAAATCACATATAATATACACATACCATCAGCCTTAAAACCATCCGAGCAGAATGAAACACTTGTCAAGTCTTTAATTATTGAGTCAAATTCCGCAAACTTTCCTGTTTGACTTTCTCGCCACTCTTATACTAGACGACTTATCCGCGTATGACTCTCCAAACAAAGAGAGAGATGCTTAAGACGTCAAGTGCCGTTCAACCTTTTCCTGCCTCACTTCTTAAGCAAATGGGGCTTTTTTTAAAGACTTCATCAAATAATAACCTATTGAAAACGAGTCTGTACACAGAGTGACACTTGATGAATATAAATCGGGGATTTAAATATTATGCACTTCCCGGTTACAAGCTCTATATTCCTGTATTATGATGTTGGTGAGGAAATATTTAAAGCTGCCCGCTGCAACAGTTGCCGTTGAAAAAAATAAAAATTTCAACAATGATATGCGTTATACATAAAGTGTAAAATTAATGGCTAGAATCAACAATATATTATGTAAAATTCTAGGTAGAAATTCGCAAAACTCTATCGAAAATGTTGGTGAACTTGTTGGTTTTACGACACCGCTACACTATACAGTCAAAACCTGTGTGAACTGCACAGCATCCTTTCTTTACTTCCAAAAGTTTTTATTCTCTTCATAAAAAATTTAAACTCAAGCATTTAACAAAACGAAGAAAATTAATGATTTAAAAAAAGAGAAAAAGTTATTTGCAACTGTATGTTTTGACATGTCTGTTCATAGGACATTCATTACTACTATACACAGTATTCTTAGCATGTTTAGAATTTCTCTACTGGCATTGATGTACAACATGTGCATTTCTTTACCAAAGATCTTAATCTCATATTTACAGTTCCTTCCAAAAGTATTATACCTAAAGATCAATTTTATTACATATTTACAGTTCCTTCCAAAAGAATTACACCTCTAAATCAATTTTATTACTTATTTACAGTTCCTTCCAAAAGTATTACACCTCTAGATAAATTTTATTACTTATTTATAGTTCCTTCCAAAAGTATTATACCTCAAGATCAATTTTATTACATATTTACAGTTCCTTCCAAAAGTATTATACTTCTAGATCAATTTTATTACTTATTTACAGTTCCTCCACACTAGATCATTCTATTACTTACGTATAGTTCTGTACAAAAGTATTACTACACCAGATTATTCTATAAGATCTATAATTTTGTAGAATACATTGATTTATCTGAATCAACACATTGTCCAAAGGGCCATTTGGTCGACCAGAACAATGACTGAGCTGTATTCATACGTTTTTAGGAAAAATGTTGTCAGAATACTAACATTTCTTTTGGCAATGTCGTTTGAAAAATACCGTGTTATATTTATTAAAGGTAATTTCAAATGAAAAAGCAAAATTAGAAATGTACTCAATGCAATATTTGTCCATTTCACAGCAGTTTAGACATCTACTTTCACAGACATATTTTTTGGCAACATAAAAGAGCTATGAGCAATTGAAACACCCAGTGATCACTGGCCTTTAAGAACTTTTGGCTGGTACTGTATTTACATGCCATATACATCAGACTGATGAGGAAGATTTTTTTTTACATTTTTTTTCAAGTAGAAACTTTTGCTAATTGACGATTGTTTGAATATGAAATTTGACCCGTACAGGAAGTGGGTAAGTGTAAAATACTGTAAACCTCCAAATCACGGAAACTCTGACACTTCAGTGAAATATTTTACAAGTGCTGAACACTAAGCCGTATATACATGTTAGAATCTTAGACTGCGTTCTTATTTATCCTTATATCTATAAAAGAAATGATATAGGCAGCTGGTTGTTGGCCACCATAATTATATATACTGTTACTAATTATTATTCCCGACACCCTGCTGAACTGCTATAGTGGGCTAGCTCATCTTGAAATTTGGACTGCACCATAAGTTGTTCATAGGGGTGCTCATTGAAAATTTACTGTCTGAAAGGCCAACAGAGGAGATCATGATCTGACTGAATAGATGTGCAGCTTGATCATGATCTGCATTGGTTGCAACAGCAGAATCATTTTACCACCAGTAGTTCAAGGGCTTACTGCCCCTCCAAGCCCCTCTCACCTGAAGCAAGCCCCTCCCAGCGGGCAACAAGCCCCTATCAGCTGGCAACAAGCCCCTACCAGCTGGCGGCAAGCCCCTCCCAGCTGGCAACAAGCCCCTACCAGCTATCAACAAGCCCCTTCCAGCTGGCAACAAGCCCCTACCAGCTATCAACAAGCCCCTCCCAGCTGGCAACAAGCCCCTACCAGCTATCAACAAGCCCCTCCCAGCTGGCAACAAGCCCCTACCAGCTGGCGACAAGCCCCTCCCAGCTGGCAACAAGCCCCTCCCAGCTGGCAACAAGCCCCTACCAGCTGGCAACAAGTTATTCAGTCTCTGCTACCAGTGCAGACCAAATTCAGCCTGCACAAACATGCAATCTTACAATAGGTCACAAGAGTATAGTTTCATTTTGAATACTGTAAACAAACATCAAACTTGGAAGATAAGCATCTCCATTTAAAATTCCCCATTTAAAATATTTCCCTCCATTTAAAATCCTCCATTAAAAATATTTCCCCTCCATTTAAAATATTTCCCATGGAAAAGTTTAATAAACACCCTTTCCCTTAAAATTCTATCATTAAATACTACTTTGAACACTGAAACCTCACCTTCAACAGACTTCTTAACTGGATACAATGTAACACCCTATAAGGTTGTTAAACAGGTAATATATCACAGGCACAACCTTTAGCTTCACCATCTGGCTTGATGAAATTTCAGTCCTTCCACCAAGTCTCGATCATCTTTTACTTTTTTGGTAACAAAGGGAGTGCATTTTGTGAGAAATAAGTGGACAGAATAATGATAAAAAGAAAGTTAAATATAAAAGGCTGAACGTCCAGAACTTCAATACACTAAACATAAAAAAATTCCCAAACCAATGCCAAAACAAGTCCAGAGTTTTCGATAACATAATTTTTTGCCACGTCCCTCAACAAAATGAAAATATTCTACAGTCTATAAAAAAGATGCAAAAAAGCACATCTGTTCAAATTATTGGTTTTCAAAGCCTTCAGTTTAGCAGTAACCTTTCATGAAGAAGTAGGCCAATAGTTTCTGAGCAAAAAAATAAATTCAATTTAATTAAAAGTGCACAACAAAAATTCCGTGTTTTGTGAGCAGACAAACCTTCCCCTCCAGCACTGATTCCATGTAAAAAAAATCTTCAGAAAAATAATCAAATCAACCACTTTTATTGTAGATCTGTGTAATTTGTATATCTGTAGATGTTATTTTCAGAGTCTTTTCATCATAACAAGCTGAATGGCAGTGCCAAGCTTCTAATTAAAGCCAGTGTGACTTATCAGTACAATTGACCTTTTGTTTAGTTTTCTGTTTATCCAGGATTGCTGCCAGTTTGCCTTACTAGAATACTAGCTTTAGGACCTTGCATGGAATACTGGCTATAGAACTTTGCATAAAATACAGGCTTTAGGGCCTAGCATGGATTACTGGCTTTAGGGCCTAGCATGGAATACTGGCTTTAGGATCTTGCATGGAATACAGGCTTTAGGGCCTAGCATAGAATACTGGCTTTAAGACCTTGCCTGGAATACAGGCTTTAGGATCTTGCATGGAAAACAGGCTTTAGGGCCTAGCATGGAAAACTGGCTTTAGGGCCTAGCATAGAATACTGGCTTTAGGGCCTAGCATAGAACACTGGCTTTAAGACCTTGCCTGGGATACAGGCTTTAGGATCTTGCATTGAATACTGACTTTAGGACCTAGCATGGAATACTGGTTTTAGGACCTTGCATGATATACTGGCTTAAGGACCTAGCATGGAATCATAACTTTAGGACCTTGCATGGAAAACATGCTGTAAGACCTTGCATGGAACATGACTTTAGGACCTAGCATGGAATACTTGTTTTAGGACCTTGTATGAAATAATGGCTCGAGGACCTAGCATGGAATACTGAATTAAGGACCTAGCATGGAATACTGGTTTTAGAACCTTGCATGAAATACTGGCTTTAGGACCTAGCATGGAATACTGGCTTTAGGACCTAGCATGGAAAACTGGTTTTAGGACCTTGTATGGAATACTGGTTTTAGGACCTTGCATGCAATACTGGCTTTAGGACATTGCATGCAATACTAGCTTTAGGACATTGCATGGAATACTGGCTTTAGGACACTGCATGGAATACTGGCTTTAGGACCTTACATGTAATACTGGCTTTAGGACCTTGCATGCCATACTGGCTTTAGGACCTTGCATGCAATACTGGCTTTAGGACCTTGCATGCAATACTGGCTTTAGGACCTTGCATGCAATACTGGCTTTAGGACATTGCATGCAATACTGGCTTTAGGACTTTGCTTGCAATACTAGCTTTAGCACCATACATGGAACACTGGCTGTAGCACCTTGCATCTTTTACTAAGGAACTACTCAAGTTTAAAAGTTTGAAATATTAATTCTTAGCATCCTATACTGTGGTATCAGGTTGCACTATGTCTGGTCTCTGTTCAATCTCAATGAACTATCTATCTTCTAATAGTAAATGTCTCCACAATTCAAAGTAAGAAGCCTTGTGCAATCCTACCTGAGAGTCCAGTGCTGACAGTCACAGTTAAATTTACCCTGGAACTCCAGCACTGACAGTTAAATCCTAACTATAAGTCAATTAATGACTGTTGAATCCTACCCGAGCATCTAGTGTTGACAGTCACAGTTAAATTAACCCTGGAAGTTCAGCACTGACTACCTTTGAGTCAATTGCTGACTGCTGAACCCTACCTTAGATTTTAGTGTTGATACTTGAATCCCATTGCATTAAAGCTTAGATCACACCTGAGAGTGTTGAAAATTAAATCCTACCTGTTCACCCATTGCTGACAGTTAAATCCTACCTGAACACCCATTGCTGACAGTTAAACCCTACCTGAACGCCCATTGCTGACAGTTCAACCATACCTGAGTCCATTGCTGACAGTTAAACCCTACCTATGGGACAGTTAAACCTACCTATTCACCCATTGCTGACAGTTAAACCCTACCTGAACACCCATTGCTGACAGTTAAACCCTACCTGAGAGCCCATTGCTGACAGTTAAACCCTACCTGAACACCCATTGCTGACAGTTAAACCCTACCTGAAGCCCAATGCTGACAGTTAAACCCTACCTGAACGCCCAATGCTGACAGTTAAACCCTACTTGAACACCCATTGCTGACAGTTAAACCCTACCTGAATGCCCATTGCTGACAGTTAAACCCTACCTGAGAGTCCATTGCTGCCAGTTAAACCCTACCTGAACACCCATTGCTGACAGTTAAACCCTACCTGAACGCCCAATGCTGACAGTTAAACCCTACCTGAATGCCCATTGCTGACAGTTAAACAATACCTGAACACCCAGTGCTGACAGTTAAACCCTACCTTAAGAGTCCAGAGATGATACTTCATTTGCAATCTGAGAGTCCAATGTTGAGTTAAATCCTACCTTGGAGACCTTTTATCCTGGACAGTCCATTATTGATACAGTCTGCTCCAAAGGTCAATAAAACCAACTGCAGTCCAGTGTTGTCTTTTCAAAACACTAAACCCATTCTACATAATTTCTTTTATAAACATATTGCTGTCCACTTCATAATCTCCTTAACCTATAGATGCACAATTCTCCAAATTCATTATGATGGTTAAAACTATTTCACAGACCCTCCCATTAAGCACCTTTGTCTTTTTCTTGTAGAGGGTATAATCAAATTCTACTTTCTTTACCGCAGTCTTGCCATCCCTCCTTGGAGAATACTCCAACATGGCTTATTGCCATAAAACCGAACAAAAAAATCAAACTGTATTCAACTTCTAAATTTCCACATTTAAGATGCTGGTTGTCTAAGCAATATCAAGATAAATCGCTGACGCAGCAGTTTTGTCTTTTGCCGAATTATGAATATTCATGTTTACAGACAATTTTTTTTGGATCTGTCCTAAAACCCTTTATGAATATTTATTCAGTCGAAGATAAACAGAACCACAATACTGATTGGCTGATACCACTTTATTAACCCCGCTGCAAAATATACGTTAAAGCCCAATGCTCATTCTGGATGTAACAATTACTTGCAGCAGAAAGATGTCTCACCGATGAACCTGAACGTAAATATTTGTTCAATTTCACAATTACTTGAAAGAAACATGTCTCACTGATGAAATTGGAACATTTTTTGAACACAATACTGATTGGTTGATACCACTTCATTAACCCCGCTGCAAAATATACATTAAAGGCCAATGATCAGTCTGGATGTAACAATTACTTGCAGCAGAAAGACGTCTCACCGTTGAACCTGAACGTAACTATTTGTTCAATTTTACGATAACTAGCAAGAAACATGTCTCACTGATGAAATTGAACATTATTTGAACACAATACTGATTGGCTGATACCAATTTATTAACCCCGCTGCAAAATATACATTAAAGGCCCATGATCAGATGTTACAATTCCTTGCTTCAAACCCAAAGTACAGTAAGCTCCTGATACAACAAACAAAATTAAATTCATTCCTTATATCCAGCGAATGTTATATCTAACGTATGTATAATTTTCATATTAAAGGTCCATTACTAAGAGTAAGACCCAATCGAATTTTCTTTTAAATCTGGAATTACAGTTTGAAACTGGCTTCTCAAACTTTACAATAGCCGTGGAGTATTTCCCTGTTTGAAATACTGCTGCAGAAAAACGGGTGAATGTTTTTGTATTTCCTAAGATTGACCTGGGTGGTCTTTTTGTCCTACTTTTGCTTTATTGCATGTTGTAAACAGTCAGAAATATACTGTGCACATCATTGGAAGTAAAGTTCTTTCAACCATAATTTAAAATAGGCATGCTTATTCATGTACAACCTTTTTACAGCCTCTTTCTGGGAGACTTCTTGAAAATTACAGAGATATTTGATAACTGGAAAACCTACTTTTGTTCTTGAAAAGTAAAATATAACTTATTAATTCTTTTGTTAAACTCAAATGTTCAACACAATATGGTCACACTCGATGCAGTATGTCAGTTTTCCTTCTGAGAAAACGCCTGTTACAATTCGAGATTAAGACGAAAATTTGATCTGGTCTTGGAAACGGACCTTTAAATAAAGAAAAAAATCGGGCCCAAAAATATTTTTTTTACATTTCTTAGTTGTATCTGGAATTTCGCTATATCTGCAGTCATTAAATACAGAATTTAGTGTACAATTACCTCGCAAGAAACATGTCTCACAGATGAAAATTGAACATTATTTGTGCAAAAACAACTCCTATGGTTGCTTTTTAAAGCTGCTCGCTCTCAGATTCAGATGAAAAAATAAAATTTTCAAAAATGACATACTAATACATAAATATAAAACTAAAGGCTGGAATCAACAATAGAAGCAAAAAATTAGGTACGAATTTTCAAAATTTGAAAATGCTGGTTTTAAGGCAACGCCTCACTATATACTTATATTGGAATTTCAAAAGCATTTGCAACGCTTTATTATTCGGAAGCGTATTATTTCAAATCAACAGCTATACTTGGCAGAAATTTTTACTGGAACCTTTCAATATGACTATAATTATGTTCTAAAATATGTTATTTTCATACAATTTGAAGAAATCTTATTTTTTTTTACCAAAATCTATGAGCAGGCAGCTTTAAATCAAAAGTACATCGACGTTAAAAGTACACAGCTTCTTCTTTTTTTCTCAATGATGTTGCAATAAAATTTTCTAAGAAACACTCCTTGACAACACTGTTCTGGCAAAGCCACGTAAATATGAAAAGAAAGACAGTAATTATAAAACACAGTTCTATCATTTAGTCTGTCAGTGAATTCATTAGTCTATCCTGAGCATATTAGTTGTTATCACAGCACTTTAACTCTACTGTAAATATATCTTACCATGGAAACAGGTTTAACCAACAACCTGTTTAAAGCAGCACGGTCAAAATCAATGGTCCCGAAAGATGTGGGAAAAGACTGTCCATTCCGTTTAACCAACAACCTGATTTAACCGGCAAGGTCAAAATTAATGGTCCCTGAAGATGTGGGAAAAGACTGTCCATTCCATTTAACCAACAACCTGTTTTTACCGGCATGGTCAAAATTAATGGTCCCGAAAGGTGCGGGGGAAAAGACTGTCCATTCTGTTTAACCAACAACCTGTTTTTACCGGCATGGTCAAAATTAATGGTCCCAGAAAAAACTCTGTCCATTCTGTTGCCATGATTTAATACGGAATAATACACTGCTGACATATATTATTACTTCAAACCTCCTGACACTATGAAAACATGCTCTACCTGTACCTCAAGTATCTAGTTTTAACAAATTATCGTCAAGTGTAGATCTTTTACATAAAAACAAACAACATTAGTCTTCAAATACAACGTCTACCACAGAACTCAGCCTCTCGATAGATCTCGAAACATTTTCTATTTCTATTACATGCACAGCGGAACAAATAGTTACTTTTTGACTGGGGTCGAAATTATGAATTATTATTTATGATCTCTAGCAACACACCCTGCAGACATTGATTTCTGGCTTTGCAGGAATCATTATGGATCATATTTTATATCCCGCGGGAACAATAATTCCAATGCGGTATATTCAGATTGATTACTCGGCTTCTCTAACTAGACAACATTATACATCCTCATATTTCTTTGCTATTCTCCTTCTCTCCCCAAAAAATGCTGACAATGCAGTTTCTTCCTTTTTCAATGCATTTTCCCAATTGGCAGAACTTTCCTGTATCTTAAAGTTATAGTACCCTTAAAAAGTTCCGTATTAGGTTATGGTAAAAAAAAAAACATAGCTGGAAACTACATTTAGATGCTTTGAAACCATGTACGAAAAATATATTATGCAGAGACATTTCCCTTATTGAAAGCTAGGACTTAGAAAATATCAAACAGAAAGGGTGCATTCTTAATTTTTGAGTAGGACAGTCAAAAACGATTTTCACCGATTTCTCTATAATTATTCAATGGGAATAAAACTGTGTCATACAGATTAATAAATTTTGGTGATAACTTTGGCAATGTTCATTTTTCATGCAGTATAGTTCAGTGTTTAATATGCTTCTTGTAATTCACCTCGAAGGGTTACAAAATATCACTGGAAAACATTCGAGTATATTTCTGTAACTGAGTATATTTCTGTAACTCGCATTTAAACGTCATACTTATCCAATGTAAAATCCTGCTTTAAAATTGAAATTGAAAACCCATAAGACTTCTAGCACTAAAAAATGGCTGAAAGTGATCGGTTTTTTTAAAAGTTTCCCCGTAATTTCTTACAGACTACAAACGAAATTACAACATACATGACAAGTGAGTGGTGAAAGTTTTTCCGATAATGTAAATTCTGACAAATTTCCATGACAAGACGTATCGGGATCGTTTTTTTCAATAATCCATCCCTAACAAGGGTTAAATATTATACACGGTTATAAATTGCTGCCAAACAAGCTACTACAAATGTATCATCCCGTCCAGAAATCAATTTGTCACTGCATTGTTCAATATACAATATTCTACCAGAAATATTACAGACAAGGGAACGCGGCCTGTGGCCTCCACTGTCCTAAACATTGACAAAAAAAGAGATTTTTCCTTGTTATCTTAAAAGGCATTTTTCATGTACAGTGTAACAGCATGTCAATGTCTGAGTTAAAGTTGTCTTACTTTAGCAAGCATCTTGGCGGCAGGCAGGAAAAAAAGAGTTTTCTTGTCAATGTTTCCTGCTTTGATTATAAATGATTAGAAACATTCATGTGACAAATCCTTGACTGACCCTTTTCAAAGTTGTTTTAAAGGGGTGTTCAGCAAAACTTATAATTAAAATTTAGTAAATTAAAGTAACTGCTGGGGCCTATTTACTATTGTAATGTATTTATTTGTGTATATGTTGATGGGGCCAGTCGCCTTGATGCAATAAAAGAATCTTGAATCTCATATTTAACAGAGGAAGTGGGCCTCGGTAGCTCAGTGGTAAGGGCTTTCAACTCCAGAATGGGAGGTCCCAGGTTCGAATCCCAGCCAGCGCACGAGGTGTGTCCTTGGGCAAAGACACTGATACCATGCATGCCTCAGGCTACCCAGCTGTGAATAGGTAGCGATGAAAAACTTGATGCCTCTCTCTCGCAAGTGATGACATCTGGAATGAGTGTTCAAGAACGACTTAATAAGCTACGGAGCTTTCTTCGCAATCGAACTAAAATAAATTCGTTTAAACTAAACTTGTATAAACTAAACTTGTATAAACTAACAGAGGATGGGTTAATAGTTGAAAAGATTTAATTAACATTCTACTGGGGTCTCAGATGTAGTGGACAGAAAAACAAAACCAATAGAAATCGCTTAAGCTAACAGTCGCCTGAATTCACAGACAATACTGGGAAAAATGCCCCAAATGGAACTTCAAGTACAATAAACACAGACAACAATTAACTGATTTTTTTTCTTCTTGAAATTGTAAGTGACATAAACAGCTTGGGAGACAATGATTGTGCCCTGCCAGATCTCTTGTTTCTGGCCAAATGTACTGAGTATTTTAAGTACACCCTTTGTCTACTTCAACTGAACATTAAGGGGACTAAGCTTTTATCTTACTGCTGGAAAGTGATCCAGCCCTTTAGTCAACGGTATGTGATTCACACTTCCTTTTACAAAATTAATACAAACTCGAAACAACTTTGAACACACAAAACAAAAACATTTGGGGCTCGTCTTTCAGTAAAACGTTACAGTATAAACCCATATACATTTACATTAAAAGTCCTTAAACAAAAACCCCCTGAAGGATCTCGTCTTTCTAACCTAAACAGTAGCAAAACTGGGATATTGTGAGAAATTAAATTGTCCTGGGTAATGATCGTAACACAATCTTTAATAGTGTATCATTATCATGTTTGGACTGTACAGGGCTGTGTTTTCTACGACCCTCGAATGACTGTGATGTGAATGACCATAATGGGTCAATCATGGCTATTTTTCCTCCGCAGAAAATGGTCATCAACCGTATCTCGTATAATAATGATCAGCGGTCATAAAAAGATTGGGAATTCCAACACTTTACATTCGTTCTGCTTAATCGACATTGATCGTTATTTTCCCAAGACGGCAAGAATTCTTCCGAAATCTTCCGAAATCAATTAAATTATATTGTTTGCATAAAATGATCATATTAGATATCTAATTACAGTTGACTTGAACAATTAAACAAGATGCAATAATTTGTCTGCGGATAGTTTTAAAATCTTTCCCCCCCCTAAATTTCTAAAATGGACTGGTCCATCTCTCATTTTGTACAATGCCATTAACTATTCATAGGGGTGTTAAACTGAAAATTTATTAACTGAAAAGGGAACAGTGAAGATTATGAACAAGTTGTTTTTGTACGAGTTTTATGCCTGTTTCAACCGTAATTGCAGTCATGGTTACAGGCAGGCAGTTTACACCTAACCATCGTTCATGGGAAGAACCATTTCTATACAACCCAATACTTAGTAAGTAACAACTCTCTCACACAATGAGAAAAGGTCAGTACCGGGGCTTGAACCCAAACTGCATAGATGTTAAGTCTGATCATGATCTACACTAGTCACAAAGGCAAAATCTAAGATCTGATGTGTGTCAATTTCACGACTATAATATCAAGTGAATGTGATTTAGTGTAAGTACATAATATTCTGAATTAAGGTCCAACTAACACTAGTTTCATATCCATACGTATTTCTTGTGTTTCCTATCCTTACCACATAACCATATCCTGGATCTTGTTTAATTCAGTATAAATGTCTTTTGACTATTAGCTTAACGTTAATCCAACTTCACTTCATGACCACTTCCTTCCCCTTATTAGATTACATGTATTTCAAATGACACAAATTTTGTACTTGTACTGTTACTAAAGTTTATACTAGCGTTGATTTGTAACTGTTCTAGTGTAATAACTAGACCATAAAAGGGCAGGGTGTTTGAGAACAGTTCAAAATCTGAATATATCTTCTACCAAGTTGAAATATTTCTGTAAAGAAATGATGCGAAAGCTTTATTAAGGATTTTTACTTTAAAATTTTCAAAAATGCTTTCTCAATTATTTCAAAAGATTTTTCTATCTGAAGGGCAGCTGGGTGAGGGGGATGCAAAAAAGGGCAGGGAGCAGCACTCTGCTAAAACACTCTAGATGTAACACTAATTAATGTTTTATGGAAAATAGAAAAATGGACTGGAGCAAAACAACGGGACACTTTCTATTTTTCATCGAACAAGTACGGGTAACACACCTTTGTTCTGTTATCCAATGAAAATGCCTTATTTTTCTCTCCTCCAATGAAAACGCCTTATTTTATTGTGATGTCCTACAAGTCAAGTTCTATCTGACATAATGAAGTACTTAGATGAATATTTAGAATGTAGGAAAAATCTGAAATACAGTGATTTCATTGGATTGCAAATAAAGCTGTCCAGTAATGGTGTTCCAATGGGATAAAAATATGTATAGATTTGATATAATTTTAGTAAAAGAAAGAAGTTGTGTGTCGCCTAAAAAATCCAAAATGAGCAAAATTTAGTAAAAAATCATCAGGCACTTGTTCATACATGCCGGGAATAAAACCCAATCTCTCCGACAAATCATGTAACATTTAACGTAGCTAGCATTTCCCGTCATATTGCCATAACCTATGCCTAGAAAATATCAAACGCGATACGGAAATGTCAAATACAATGGGGCAACAATTTAGTAAATTATATACTACAGTAACAGCCTAAGTTCTCTTCTTTCTCCGCATACTTCACATGAATTTTTCATGAGCCGTCCACCATAGCAATCTCTATGTATCAGACCACTTTTCCCAGTGAGAGCAAAACTGCCGTTATTTTGTTAAGAGTTTTTATCCGCGTGCTTAAAAGGTCTATCATGCAATCACTTGTAAATATCAGAGATATTACTCGATGGTTATTAAGTTCTACACTGTTCACACAGTTTCCATCTGTTCTTTGAGTATATTCAGCATAATACTGTTTAATTTGATACAGAAAATTCCACGTCTATCTATCACTGTTAAAAGTTATATGTTTCATTTCATATTCAGTAAACTAAAAATATAACGATTTCGGATATAGCTAAATTTCGGATACAATGATCAAATCTGGGCCCCCGATTTCATTTCTTCATCTTTTAATTTGAAATTTGCTATGGATATGGTACTCTGACATGTTGAATAGAAGGAATTATTCCCAAGGAGTTTGCTATTGATTTCAGTTAATAACTAAAAATTTCAGTTAATAATAGCTCTTGCTCTTCTACCCTTCAAAGCAGCGAATGGATTGCGCCTCTGCATCCAGATGCAGATCATGATTAGCGAGCTGATCCATGCAGTCTGATCCTGATCTGAACTGGTCGCTATTTTGTCATCACATTTATCTTTGAAAAGATTAACTGGTACTATCTTAAGTGAAAGAAAGCCAAGTCCATTTCCGAAATCTAACTTGGTTGTGAGTATGTCCAGATTCAGAGATTGAAGCTGCGAAGGACTGACAAACGTACAGATGTTATAAAAACTGGCAGTTGTGTTGCTGTTCTCTTGTTCTCTCTATTATTCTTTTAAGCCACATAAGTTAATAAATAGTCGTATACCCAGACATCAAAGAGAATTTACTGTTACCTATTGTTGCCACAGCTACGCAAGTTAGACTTTTTGAGTACAGACAGACAGATGGACGGACAGAGGGTCAGCAACATTTATAGAGTACAGATCATCATTGATCACCTTAGCTAACTGGGACAATGCGTCCAGCAGGAAATCTCACAAAATTTACAGATTAGAAAATCATCAGAAAGTCACCTAGTTCTTTACACCAGACGACATAGCAAACAGTGTACCACAACATTGAGAAATGACTGTGCAAACATTATGCAAAAAAGACGAATAAATTCTCCCTTTTCTATCCACACTGGAAGACCAAGAACAGACAAATTTCCTTCAAGAACGCGTGTTTACATGTCGCGGCGATACAAAACCAGCTCATTACTCTCGTATTCATTCCATCTTAATGTTTATATTATGCATTGATTTCGCATATCCCTAATTATTATTCAGAAGTTCCAGATCTTTTTAACCGCAGCAAAGGCTAACAGCTAAACTAAATTAAGTCTCCAGTCGGTTTTATCCGAGATATGATCTTTACACGAATCTATGAAATAAAATAAACAATCTACAAAAGTTAATGCAAAAATGATGTATAGAGGTGCCTAATTTTCAGACAAGATAAGATCTTCTAGCGTTTACTGACGTATCTAAATCTTCTGAGAAAGGGAAAGCAAAAATGACGCAACTACTTCGCCGCCGTGCGTCAAAATACACTTGAACGAGATTTTATAGGAGCTGGAAAAAATTCCCGTAATTTTATCAAAATCTGTAGTCACTGGTCTCTATTCAGAATCATTATGTCATGAATATTGAAATATTGATCCTGGTGTTGCACAGCAAAATTGATATAGTGGTTATTAAACGCAAATTAGAAATCTGAACCATCTTGATTGCATGTTTGAACAAATCTTGTAGACAAAATGCATGCTCATTTTTCATGCTGTCCCATCACTGAGTATTTCTCTTATCAAATTCTGTCATGCGGGGCTCTTAAGTCAATGTCACAGTTAAATCCCAGAAGCCATATAAATAACAATCATGTCACCTTGCAAGTCCCTATTAGTTTATTTGACGAATTCCCAAGAAAACAATATTAACAGAATAAACTGCAATTTACATTTCTGTTATGTTTTCTTTTCCACATGTTTATGACACTTTGGTCTTTCAAGGTCTATTTCAATATAGGTTCCATCTGAATTAAATTCAAGGTCTATTTAAATACAGTTACCATTTTGAGTTAACATACAACATTTTGGTCATTAGCAACACAACTTGCAGAATTGACAGCTTGCGATAAGTTCCCAGATTCTAGCATCATCAAGCAATTCTTTCAGAAATATGTGGAGTAATATACATAATATTATGCAATAAGGCTATATCAGTAAAGTTACATTATTACGACCACCCGATATTAAGACCTCCCTCAATAATAGACCAAACATTTTGGAACCAAATGAGCAAGGTCTCGATAAAAAGAACATTTTTATATATGTCCACTTTATGCCCGGTCACAGGGGTGGTTTAATTACCGAAACTTTACTGTATATCAGTTTGGCTATCCAAAATCTGAACTTACGATTTCCAGGTGGGTGGGGTATCCCAGCTTCTTGGAGGCGGTCTCTAATAATACGGCAGACATCAAACACCATCATGGATGGTTCAAACTGCATCGTCTTCACCGTGTTGTTACCAACGATGCTTATTTTCAACGACAGCGTCGCCATCTTGCTTTATGTTTCCACGGTAACCAAAAGTTGCAAAGTTGCTAGGTCACCCCTGTTTGGGGTCGATTTTCAAAATCTGAAAATAGACAAAAAAACAAATACTGTAAAGATACAGTAACTCTTTAACTCTTTCATCAAATTGCAAAATTTCTAGGAGTGGAGCAGAAAGAAGGGATTGGGAAAAACAAAATGTTAATATATTTATTGGAAATGCACCAGGTCTATTTACCAGTTACAGACACAAAATCAAAATCTCCTCATGCTCTGGCCAAAATAAATCAAATTTAAGACTCAATTACACTATCAAACACAAGAAATGCGGCAATGCCGCCAAACCAGATTTTCAACAGCGCCTGTAGAAATTCTAGAATTTAATAATACATTTATTAAAAAAAACAAGTTACAAAGTAGACATGAAATAATATATCATATCTTTTTAAATTACCTCCAAAGATGATATGACCTTTGACTGCCAAATCAAGTTAAAATCATGTAAACAGGATTTTCAAGTTAATGTCACTGTGACCTTGACCTTGGAGCCAGCCATGCGGAACATGCGTTCTGCACGTCATCTTGATGTGGTAAACATTTGTCTGAAGTTTCATCAAAATTCTTCAAAGGGTTGAAGAGTTACAGAGCGGACAGGATTTTCAATGTTAATGTCCTGTGACCTTGACCTTGGAGCCAGCCATGCGGAACATGCGTCTGCACGTCATCTTGATGTGGTAAACATTTGTCTGAAGTTTCATCAAAATTCTTCAAAGGGTTGAAGAGTTACAGAGCGGACACAATTTCGTTTGACGCCCGCCCATCCGCCCATCCGCCCATCCGCCCGCCATACCCCAATCTAATAACCAGGATTTTCAAAATTGAAAACCTGGTTAAAAATTCTGAAAAGGGAAACAACAGAAAACTACCTCTTATCTACAATAACACACCCTTTTATTGTTATGTACTTGTAAAGAAAAAACATTAGTTACTGTATACAATAAATCACATTTTTATGTTTTTCTCATGTCAGTCTTAAGCATGGTAACATACTAGAGCACTGACATTTGTTCATTCATCATAACACAGGAGATAATGTTCAGTAATGAGCAACACAAGTTGTCTGGAAATATTTGTGTCATGAATTTGCTTATCTTTCACACCTCTGTAGACACACTGCATGGAAACAGTACCGTTATCAAAGCACTTGGAGAGTATTGCAGGAATCCCGTAGCTGTGAACACACTATAATCCTAAAATGTTTTTCAAGAACTACAGTGGTTTCAAAATCTAAACGAGAATGCTTGTAAATATTCGATACATTTTTAGAGGAGGCAGGTTATTAGCTTTTTGTAAAGCCAATTTTCTCCGTCATCCATTAAAAACTCTATAAATGAAGTTTTATCTAACAATTAAAGCTTATGGTCCTGTTTTAAGAAATTTGACAGGCTGCTCATTTATAATGAAAGTTGTAAATGGACAGTATCAGGAGCTGTCTTAAAAGTGGTGTTTATCTTGACTTACAGTCAACCTTGTGTTAAAAACCACCTTCAAATAAAGACCACTTTGCGAGTAAAGACCAACAGAGAGATCACAATGTACTATTCATCTTTAGTAGAAACACCTGTGAATAAAGACCACCTGCAAACAGAGACCACATTTGTAGCTTCCCAACAGTGGTCTTTGTTCACAGGTTTAACTGTACTTCTGTATTAATTTATGTTTGTTGTTTTTTCACTTTAGTGGATGTCTGTCACTACAGCAACTTTGGACTGACCTGGCATGGGAATTTACATTTTTTGCATACAATAAAATGATAAACATAACAAATTATCAAACCCTATGAGGCGTAGTACAGTCGAAGTGTGTATAATCTGAATTATTTACTGAACCTTCGAACCCCCCCCCCCCCCCCCCCCCAAAAAAATCAGAGCTAAGCACAAGTTGGATGACTGTATATTTGAAACGACCCAAATTATCAAAGGATGATCAACTGAACTTTTGATATGACCCCCCCCCATCTCAGTGTTTCATAATGTAAATGAAACAACCCACCATCAAACTACAGTTACGGTATTATCTGAATGGTTCACAGTACTGATTGATAACATTCAAAGGATGCAGCTAACCCTACCATCAATGCACAGTTAACTGTACTTTCGAAACAACCCCATCCATCAATATATTTGACTGTACTTTTGAGACGACCCCCCACTATCAAAGTACAGTATAATCAGGATGATTGAAGACTCCTGTCAAGGCAGGGCTGTAACATTACACCTTTCTAACATAGAGACGGGCTGTACACATTATCTGTCTATATCTGTATGACCCCACACCACAGATTTCATCTAGATTTTATATTTCTGTGGCTCTGCTAAAATTTTGCACGGTGGTGTTGTTTTTGTTGGTGGTTAAATGTGTTGTTTGGTGGTTGATCACAATTAAAATTTATTTAATCTTGAATGCGTAAGTTCTTACCAAACTAAATTAATCACACTCTCGAGACTCTCTCAAGATTGAATCAACCTCACAGAGAAAGAGGTAATGTGGAAACCACATGGTGCTGGTGGGGATCTTACCATGGGACCCTTGGATCCTGAGCCAAACCACTTGCTACCACTGTGCTGTGGCTGTAGTGGTTGTGTTTGTTGGCTGTAGCTTTAGTTGATGATTAATGTTGTCATTTGGTAGTGAAGTTTGTTGGTGATTGTGTTTTTGCCGGTGATGGTGTTTTTTGTTGGTGATGGTGTTTTTTGTTTGTGATGGTGTTTTTTGGTGGTGATGGTGTTTTTTGGTGGTGGTTCTTGTTGCTCCTTTGTTGTGATGTTTGAAGGTGATTGTTCTTTGTTTCATTTTGATCATATTTGATGGAGGTAGTTGTTGTTCCTGTTTTCATGGTGTTAGTGCTTGTTATTGCTGATTCTGTTCTTGTCATCATTACACAAGAGTTTCCCGCTGTCGTCTGAAGAATGACTATGCTTTTCCTGTTACTTATTATAGTAAAGTTCCTGTATAATGAGACCACCCTTTGGACCAGTAGAAAGTGGTTGTTTTATGAAATCGGTCTCTGATTAGCAAATCCTTTTTACTATGAAACTGAGCATTTGGTTCCGAAATGCCGAGGGTGGTCTAAATATCGGGTGGTGTTAATATCTGAATTGTACAACATTTTAATGTCCGACAGACGGCAGAAAACGTGCATGAAGGATATGCCAACATTCAAGAATGGTCCCACTTTTATATAAATATACTAAACGTCTAAACCGCTATGATCACACTACACAGGTAGATTTAACCAAAATATTTCTAACTCTAGAATCTCCAAACAAAACTCTACAGGTGCCAAACCATTTGTAATCTGTCCGGAAAGTAGGTATAGTAGTTCTGAGTGCATGAAACCATTACCAGATGCCAGCTGTGCATTACACAATATGCATAAACACAGAGTGTAGACAAGCCCCTGTGTTAACAGCTAATGCTGTTTTAATCCTTGCCCTACGGACTTGTTCAATTTCACATTTTGGGACTGTAGGGTTAATTGTTCAATGGGTGCTCACTTAAATTTACTGACTGAAAAGTGAACAGTGGAGGGTCATAATCAGACGGCAAGTATGTCTCAAAGACACTGGCCCCAAAGGCACTAAATCATTTTGATGTCAACAGTCTTCCCAAAAGGTTTTTTAACAGTTTCCTGACATTTGTTCAGGTAAACAAAAAACTTTGCCTGACCAATGAAGTTTTTGTCTGACCAAACAACAGAAACCACTGTGTTAAAGCCCACAAAGTGCCTGACATTCTCTGCCTGACCAGCAAAAATTTTATTGGTCAGGCAAAGTGCAGAATTGGTGTCTTAGTACTGGGACTTTCCTGGTAAGATAGCCAAAATACCATTTAATTCAACTGGATACACTCACTCATGAATGTATTATTTTAAGGCTGCTATCTCTATTGAACCCTGACCTCACTAAATTTCTAAAATGGACTTTGACCATCTTTCAAACTGGATTGTCCAATGACATGTTCACGGGGATGTTCAGTGAAAATTTACCGACCGAATAGCAATTAGCAAAATGATGGAATATTCAGACGGAACACAAGCCAGACTCGAAACACAAGCCAGACTCATACATAATTATGACTTAGTACTGATGGGAAGCTCGCCGATTTCAAACCTGCAACTTAAACCACTTGCTTTCAGACTGGCTCTCTTACTGACATATATATGGTATTCTTTCTGGTAAATTAAGAGGCTATTCTCTAGCACCAGATGTACAGAACTGTAATCTAATTTACAATTTATCTCCAGATTTTTTTACACTGATTGTTTGAGGAATTTCCAAATTCACTGCTGGGAGTGAACATGCAGTTAGTGGTTACAGAACAAGCCAATTTTTCATTTGGTTTTCAATCATAGAATATTACAGTTACTTTAGACTGACCTGAGTCTACAATCAAAATAACCAGAGGCGCCTCTACAATCAATAAACGATGTAACCAGTCTAAAATCTAAGTAATCATTCTAAAATGAAAGTATAGGACCAATCTATTATCAAAATAAGTGGTCTACACTTCACAATCAAAATAACCAATTAATAAATAAAATAACCAGTCTACACTCTACAAGCGCAAATAACCAGTCTGGAATAAAAAGAATCAGTCTACAATCAAAATAACCAGTCTATGATCAAAATTAACAGTCTACCCTCTACAACTGCAAATAACCAGTCTAAAATAAAAAAGAATCACTCTAAAATAAGAAATAACCAGTCTATAAGACTCTACCATCAAAATAACCAGTCTACACTCTTACCATCAAAATGACCAGTCTACAATGAAAATTACACATGACAATCCAAGGAATTTTTTTCCCCCCAAGTACAGTATTCACTTAATATGTTATCTCTCAAATAGATACTGGCACAAAACTTAGTCAACCTCGCTGGCCAAATCATTTAATATGATATTACTGTCTGGGGATGGCTAACTTACTTAATTATTCTGACACATGTTATAGTGAATTACCTTATGTTTTGACAATTCTTACAAACCATTCACATCCTTCAATCAAAGACACAACTATAGTTAAACCATTTATAAAATCATACCTTTCACTTAATCAAATCTTCATTTCATACGCACACAGAGTCATATTTTATTTCCACTTTTTCATTTATGATATTATGCTAATTTCCATAATCCAGTTTTGGGTTTTCACTATTCCATACAGGTACCTGGAGTCAAGTAAAAATATTGAAGGTTTCCAGTTCACATTTTACTCCCGAAACATTTACTTCATGTACACCTTCAGGTTACCTTGTACTAAATTCCACTTTACTTCCTTCCTGTAAATATTTACCTGTTTGTCCTATATTTTTGCTTTTATCATAAATTATGAAAATACTTAAAAAAAATTTAATATTTGAGAAAACACACTGTACAACAGGTGTATCCCTAATAATAATTAGTGCGCGTAAAATCCTTCCTGTAATCAAAACTTCCCATAATGTAAATAGCTTAAAACTTTCAAATAACACTACTTAGTTTCAACTCCTTTTTCTTATGAGTAAAAACACACCTCAATGTTCCCATGAAAAAAAAAAAGAAAACCAAAAAAATGTATGTTTTCTTTCAAGTGCCACACCCCCAAATGAGAAACACCTACGATCCTAGCGTATGAGTTTTGGACCAGTTGTACAGGTAACCTTTCTTATGTTTTTGATTCATTACAATTTGATGTAAGGTTTGGCAACTGAGAATGCTATCTATTCTTTGTTTATTATCCTTCACTGTATGTAATGTGTTACTCTGCAACTGGAATCAGCTGCATTATGAGCATGGTTGTTGGTAGAACAGCATTTACTGTAGGCAATGTGTAACTCAGTTGGAACGCTGCTGCATTTTGATCTGTCATTGACCAAATTTGTACTTGTCACAAAGCCAGCCATACCAGTGAAACACTGCTTAACACCATAAAATTAATGAATTTTAAATCACTCTCAGCATCTAAACTAAGCCCCACAAAAGATAACCATTGTGTTCTGTTTTCACCCGCACTGGTTACACATAGTGTTAAT
Organism: Saxidomus purpurata; assembly: GCA_022818135.1. NCBI lineage: Eukaryota > Metazoa > Mollusca > Bivalvia > Venerida > Veneridae > Saxidomus > Saxidomus purpurata. The sequence goes on along the minus strand of JAFMSR010000019.1, from coordinate 22,257,565 downwards.
TAACCTCCTTAACTTTACCTCCTTAACACTTCATAAGGGTTTTTCTTTGATCTGACCTGGTTTTTGACTGTTTTTGAACGTATCTCAGTTTAGACTGAGGGACCATCAAATCAAATAAACTGGAGAATTGGTTTATATGAATCTATTTTAGTTACCAATTACCAAGAAAACGTCTGTAGCTTATGAAATTATTCTCGAACACTCATTCAAGATGTTATCACCCTTGCACAAGAGAGGCAGCCACTTTTTCATAGCTGCTAATCACAGCCAGTGGTAGTGAAACATGCATCACCATACATCATTGTTATTGCTTCGGCTGGGATTTGAGCCCAGAACCTTCCATTTTGAAGGTAAAGGCCCTAACTAACGAGCTACTGAGGCCATTTACAGGAAAAATAAAGTGCAGAAAAATAAACTTTTATAATAATAAGCTATCATGTTCAGATCACTCATTACGTTAGCCTCGCCACCAGGCTAGATGATAAATACATTTCATTGAAACACCAAGCAAAATACTTTCAGCCTTATTTCTAACAGGGCACGATCATCTCTCGCAGCAAAGGGAGTTAACTGAGTAAGAAATGAATGGATAATCATAAAATGAAACAGTACAGTCATGTAAGGACTAAATGCCAGTCTACTCATAATTAAACAGGCTAGAATAATTAACAACAGCAATAAACATAGGTGGCGCAGTCGTCAAGTGACTACCAATATGGTATGATTCTCGACCGGGACACTGGAAATTTCTGAAACGCTTTCCTGGTAGCCTCGCATGTATCGGTGCTATACACTGGGCATGTAAAATAACCAAGGTGTCTATTCTAGGGTCTGGTACCCAGATACCCTTGTATCTGCTTCGGTCTTTTAAAAAACAACAACAAAGGACCGAAATGGAATAAGAGCTTGCTCTTTATTGCATTTTCCTTGGTACATTCTCCAGTACAGTGATACTCTTTCAGCAGGAGCACAGTGCCGCAATATGTCTGAAGAAATAATTACCATATCACTTCTCTTACCTGTATGTTTATGTATGAGTCATGCTTATTTTTATAGATACTTATATATCTGAGCCAACATTTAAATCCATGAGATATTCTCCAATAACCATCAAGACAACAGTGCTGATTTTTTTTTTCGGGAAAAGTTAAGTGCATCTTTTCCTTCTTCCTTCTTCAAAATGTTTACTTTGCATTTTACTTCAAGGTCTTTGTTTTTCCTTATCGCCTTTTTTTCAACAAACAGGTGGTAAGAAACAGCAGTTTTATAAAAAAAAAATTCCACAAACTCAACAACTGTACTTTATCAGGGGTAAAGCATGTATGGGCTGAACAACCATTGTAACTTATCATCCACCAAATCAACCATCCTATGACTTCTACATACCCCCTTCAAACTTTATTTGCGGGCAGACTGAGTACATATGCACCCATGTTAGTTGCCATATCCATTAAACAACCACCTGTCTTTTACAACCAAATTTATCCCATTTACACCTGTATTGTATGGCCACCTTCATCGGCTGGCTGTCACAGATAGGTTTGACTGTAATATGATACAGTCCATGTTGCTAGGCAACAATGTATGAATACAACAAAAACAAATTTCATTGAAAAAGTGGCTCGTATTCTAAACTTGTATACACTACTACTGAATTTTTGGGGGCTGTAAAGTTTGTTAGTAGACTGGTAACTGAATACCAGTGGTTGCTTCATCTATGGGACCTTAAATATTGATTAACATGCACAAAAACAAATCAATCAGTTTTCAGGTTCCCATTTTTACCAACACAATAAAAGCACAAATTGAGCCACATGTCTGTTTTAGGGCGACATAAATGTTGCAAAATGACACAGTCTCCTTTTATGCATATCAGCAACTTTTGAGTGTTTTGTGCAAAACTGGTGCAAAATTATGAATCAACCAATGGGAACCCTAAAGTTTGACCACTTAATACCATTCCTATGAAATCAAATGATTATCTTAAGTAGAGAACTTACACACAGTGTCACGAGTTCCGAGTTCAGCGTAATCCCGTTAACACCCTGCAAAGTGTTTTTTCGCAGAAACACATATTTACAAGTATAATCAATTATGAATATGACAAGATATTACTCATTTAGGAATGATTTTCTCAGAATGATTTTCTTAACAACGTCCCCACAGATGAGTAAAACTTGAAGCATTTTTCATCGATAATGAAAGTAAAATGTTGCAAACATTTACGCTAGTCTAAGAGACAGTCAAATTTATGGTCAGGACAGGAAAGTCTTTTACTGCAATAAAACCTATACCATACAAGAGGGAATACACCCACTTGCAATAAAACAAATCCATTTACAGAAGAAGATAGATAAGAATTTTTCGAAGCAACTCCCCTTATAAATAGTGAAGTGAGGTGTACATACATGAAATTCAGAACAAATTGAATCCAATAGACAAGATGTTCACTTCAAAGATTTACCACTTCAAGCAAAGGGGATTACAGTACATGATTTCTGTATGATGTAATTGTTTAGTTACGCTGGGCCTTCTATACCAGGATCTTCACATGAACTCAGTAATTGTTTGTGTTTCTTTTTCCTCGATAGCTGAAAAAGCTGGCTTTTTATCTACTTTTTGGACCAATCAAACTCTACAAAGGGAAGTCCGGTGAATGGAATTTGTATACGACCCTCTTCTTAAAATAGACTGCCATTCACAGTTTGCCTGTTGTATGAATGAATATCTTGCTGTATACAATATTTTTGAAAAAGACTCCATGGTGGATTAGAATATCCCTCTCGGGTATCTTATTGGGCTCAATGCTGTTAACCCCTTTCAAGATCTTTCTTGTATTTGCTGTCTACTTTGCAATGAATGAGGTGGGTAAATATATTTACTGTAGTATTTTACAGTGACCCCCCCTCCCCCCCCACACACACACACGCACAATTTACTGGGTTTTAACCCAAGTCAAATGAACACTGCATTTACTGGATTGTAACCTTTTATTTACTGGATTGTAATCTTTTATTTACTGGATTGTAATCTTTTATTTACTGGATTATAACCTTTTATTTACTGGATTGTAACCTACCTCAAATGAATAATGGCAATGCATGTTGAAAACAATATTTACTGAAATGTAACCCAAGTTCACAATTAATACAGTAATGCTGAATCCAAGATTTGTTGGATTGCAACCTAAGTCAACTGAAAACTGTATTTACTGGATTATAACCTATGTCACCCCCCATTAAATAGTTAGCCAATACAAAAACACCTGAGATTACAAGTACAGTTTGATCATTTTATTGGTTGTGTAAAGAAGCATTACATTTATACACATATTGTGTAAGGTTAAATTGTAACTGTAATGTTTGCACCCAAGATTTTATTAGCACATTGTAACAGTTTAGGCACAGAGTTGAAACTGTTTTACACCTCCTATGTTGCACTTTCCCATGCTTTATCGAGCAAAAATATAGCAAAAACCACTCCGCTAATGCAAACTTCCTATCTGTTAGCATAAACTTTCTACAACATGTTAAAATAATATACTTATCCAAATGAAAAAGAAGTTTAAGGTTGGTAGACACCCTCACTAGATATTCAACACTATCTTAACATCGATCAGGCAATATTAAAGTCTTGCATTGTTATATTAGTCATCTACTTTAAACAATAGATTTATTCATGGACTGTTTAATTGGTTTAATGTGTTATATGTTATCTTATTGTATTTAGTGTGCTACAGGCCATATTATAATATTTACCTACAGTCAACCCTGTGTTAAAGACCACCTCCGAATAAAGACCACCCTGTGAGTAAAGACCAACAGAGAGATCACAATGCACTATTCATCTATAGTAGAAACACCTGTGAATAAAGACCACCTGCAAACAGAGACCATATTTGTAGCTTCCCAACAGTGGTCTTTGTTCACAGGTTTGACTGCATTTAATATTTTAATTATGTCATGACAGCCATGTACCTCATAAGCTCTCTTACCCACGATATATATTTCATACATTTTGTTTGTCGGGAAAATAGCTTGAAGCATAAATGTTGTATTGTTATATTGAATCCGGCGTAAAATAAATTTTCTGGTATCTTGCCCACACATAAGTCACCTGTGTCCTCGCAAAATTATTTAGTCACTTGTAACCTTTGAGCACTGCTGAGACAAAATTATTTAGTCACTTGTAACCTTCGAGCACTGTTGAGATAAAATCATTTAGTCACTTGTAACCTTTGAGCACTATTGAGGCAAAATAATTTAGTCTCTCTTAATCTTTGAGCACTGTTGAGACAAACTTATTAGTCACTTGCAACCTTTGAGCAGTGCTGAGACAAAATTATTTAGTCACTGCTGAGACAAATTATTTGGTCTCTTTTAACCTTTGAGTGCAGGTGTTGTTGAGACAAACTTATTAAGTCACTTGTAACCTTTGAGCACTGCTGAGAAACAATTATTTAGTCACTTGTAACCTTTAAGCACTGCTGAGACAAAATCATTTAGTCACTTGTAACCAGAACTGTTGAGACAAAATTATTTAGTCTCTCTTAACCTTGGAGTGCTGTTGAGACAAACTTATTTAGTCACTTGTAAGGCTATACTGAGACAAAATTATTTAGTCACTTGTAACTTTTGTTACAGTACAAGGAATTTCTTTTTAAAAAAATTCACCACTACCCAAGTTTGCAAAAAAAATCAAATGAAAGCCAAAATAGAAAATAAAGTAATCAGAAACAGATATTATAACTTCGACATACTCCAGCACCTACCACCTACATAGGCTACCATGAATACAACAAAACATACAGTGTCCATCATAAACATCCTTGCTGCTGACATATTTATACATTTAATAAAACAGCTTCTTCCCACAAAAGTTCCATTTTACCACAAAGACTGCATAAGATAATTTTCTCCTCCCAAGAAATTTGCATCAGTATCTCCCTGCTATAATTTACAAAATTTCCTAGAAAAATACAAAATACAAATCCTCTTAAACCCACTTAAAACACAACAAAACACTGCTAAACAACCCAAAGATCGCTTAAAAAACCAAAGATCGCTAAAAAACCCAAAGAATCAAGAAAACCACCTACTATTACATATCCAGTCCCCTTGCAATGTATCTCCCAACATTATAAACTGACATATCCTATGCAGTTGTTATAGTGTATCTGCTTGTACATAGCAACCTGTTATAAACTACTCAAAGCCGCCCATTCATCAAGCTATCATAGTTTCCATGGCAACATATTCAAAATTCTGTCAAAATCAGATTCTGGTCTCGGGATGCTAGTGAGATATTTTTTAAAGCTGATTTAGCGTAAAAACTGGATTAATTTTGTTATGAATTGGGATATTCTGCACCGTATTTCACGCAATTTGTCATTCGCCGCTTAATTCATAACTCGCACTCATTCTACAAGTCTGTGGAATCTGGCGTCCCGCAGTCTCCGTTGATACAATCAAATTTTCACTGTGCTGATGATTTCACCAGTTTACAACAGATTTATAGAAACCCTTTTATTTTTAATGTTTAAATCACAAACTCATTAAAAAGAGAAAAATTCTGTTCCCGATCGTAGAATACAATCTATCCTGAATATAGCATCGAGCAGCATTTCCAGGAGACGTTAACTTTTACATCTTTTAAAGCGGCTCACTCACAGCATCTGGTGAAAAATTCATATTTCTCCAAAATGACAATTATATTAAAACATAAAATGTAGAAGTAAATGCTAAAATCAACAACACAAGAAGAGAGCGCCAACAATTAGCACTTTGCAAATATCCGTTGAAAACGTTGGTGGCGTTTGGTTTAACTATATGCTATATTTTTATATTAAGATTTTCGAAAGCGTTAATAATTTGATAGTATAATATTATAGAGAGAGGTAAACTTGGAAGGAATTTATACTGGAACCTTTTTATTTGACTAGATGCGTTCTAAAATAATGTTATTTTCAGTGAGTTTGAAATCGTTTATTTTTACACCAAAATCTGTGAGACAGCAGCTTTTAAAGTTACTACAGAATTTTTATTCCAATCTTAAGGGTGACTGGAGCTGGATTTTTATATGTTGATTATCAAATTTGACTCTTGAATACCAAACAAGTTCTTACATCCTATGTTAATCGCTCTCAAGACTCAATCCTGATAGAATCAACATCAAAGAGAGGGCGACAAACAAGTTCTTACAACTTATTACATCTTTTATTAATTGCTCTCGGGACACACCCCAGATGTAATCAACTTCATAGACAGAGAGTCAATGTAGAATTTATTGTGTCTTGTCTCAGCACACACCCACCACATGGCGCTGGTGGGGATCTAACTTAGGACCCTCCAATGCTGATGTGAACACACTACCAATGTGCTAGTGCGGCTCCACAGATTTCTTCAAATCCAGGTCAATCAGACTGATGTTCTTTTCTTCAAAATTTTATTAAGTTATTGCCCTTGTATTACTACAGTTATATACCATCATTGAAGGAGAACTCTGTGGATAATTTTGGTAGAAGACAATCCAAGGAACAATCCAGTTCAGTTATTAAGTTTGACTGAAATTTGTCCAGCAGTTAAGAAGGAAATGTCTATTTTTAGCTCTGATAGCCATTATGCATGGTGAAGCAGAACCTTTTGAGGACCATCAAAGGAACAATCCTGTGAAGTTGGTTGAAATTGACCCAGTTGTTAGGGAGATGTTGTTTAGAGGTTTTCCTATTTTTAGTCTGGCAGCCGTTAGTTGCAGCGGAACAGAACAGTTTGAGCAATTTTGGTAGAGGACCATACTACGAACAATATTGTGAAGTTTGTTTGAAATTGGCCCAGTGGTTAAGATGGCAATGTCAAGGCTTTCCTATTTTAAGCTCCAGCAGCCATTATGCCAGCAGAATAATTAAATCAATTTTGGTAGAGGACCATCCTCGAAACAATCCTGTGAAGTTTGGTTGAAATTGGTCCAGTGATTTAGGAGATGTCAATTTGGAAGCAATTGCTGAATGGGGGGGGAAGAGACAGGGGATAGAGCAAATGGCCATTGGAAAGACAAGGATTTTTTGCAGACAACATTGTTCAAAAATAAAAATTACCTGAAAGAATATGGACAAATATGTTATTCACATTTTTTAAGTTTTCTTTTCCTATTACATCTTAAAATTCTGGTACAGACAGATTAGTTCTTCTCAACACCTTACATTCTGGTACAGACAGATCAGTTCCTCTCGACACCTTACATTCTGGTACAGACAGATCAGTTCCTCTCGACACCTTACATTCTGGTACAGACAGATCAGTTCCTCTCGACACCTTACATTCTGGTACCTTACATTCTGGTGCAGACAGATCAGTTCCTCTCGACACTTTACATTCTGGTACAGACAGATCAGTTCTTCTCGACACCTTACATTCTGGTACAGACAGATCAGTTCCTCTCGACACCTTACATTCTGGTACAGACAGATCAGTTCCTCTCAACACCTTACATTCTGGTACAGACAGATCAGTTCCTCTCGACACCATACATTCTGGTACAGACAGATCAGTTCCTCTCGACACCTTACATTCTGGTACAGACAGATCAGTTCCTCTCGACACCTTACATTCTGGTACAGACAGATCAGTTCCTCTCGACACCTTACATTCTGGTACAGACAAATCAGTTCCTCTCGACACCTTACATTCTGGTACCTTACATTCTGGTACAGACAGATCAGTTCCTCTCGACACCTTACATTCTGGTACAGACAGATCAGTTCCTCTCGACACCTTACATTCTGGTACAGACAAATCAGTTCCTCTCGACACCTTACATTCTGGTACCTTACATTCTGGTACAGACAGATCAGTTCCTCTCGACACCTTACATTCTGGTACAGACAGATCAGTTCCTCTCGACACCTTACATTCTGGTACAGACAGATCAGTTCCTCTCGACACCTTTCAGAATATCAGTTCCTCTCGACACCTTACATTCTGGTACAGACAGATCAGTTCCTCTCGACACCTTTCATTCTGGTACAGACAGATCAGTTCCTCTCGACACCATACATTCTGGTACAGACGGATCAGTTTCTCTCGACACCTTACATTCTGGTACAGACAGATCAGTTCCTCTCGACACCTTACATTCTGGTACAGACAGATCAGTTCCTCTCGACACCTTACATTCTGGTACAGACGGATCATTTCCTCTCGACACCTTACATTCTGGTACAGACAGCTCAAACTGTCAACTGTAAAACCAAGACTATTAATTCCTTCATTAAAAGAATTGTTCAGAAGAGTACAATTACGGGCGAAAGAGAGGCCAGTCTAATTAGCCAATGAATTCTCTCTATTCCCCGAGTCCATACTATGCAAATGAAGCTCATGTTTGTATGGTAACTAAAGACAATATAATTATGTAAATGCGGACTGCTGATTTCCATTAGATATATCATCTGATACATGTATAACCATTAATTTTTGTCTTTTATGGTTCGAGGAAATAGAATCTTCAGAGGCCGATGTTAAGGAGGGGTTTTGTACAGATAGCGTTCCGATATCATCACTCATTCTGACTGTAACGACTTACCCTCCAATATTTATAACATAGACTAGTCCCTCTTTTTAATATGGACGGCACCATTAGCTGTTAAAACGGGTGGTCAGTGAAAATTGTCAGTGAAAATTTATTAACTAAATCGCAAATAGTGGAGACAATGATCAGAATGCATAGACACAGCGATCATAATCTGCACTGGTCAAAAAGACAGAATCATAGTCAACTACAAAGTAACTCTTAATTTCAAAGTCTTTCGCAATTTTTACAACTACAAAGTAACTCTTAATTTTATAGTCTTTCGCAATTTTTACAACTACAAAGTAACTCTTAATTTTATAGTCTTTTGCAATTTTTACAACTACAAAGTAACTCTTAATTTTATAGTCTTTCGCAATTTTTACAACTACAAAGTAACTCTTAATTTTATAGTCTTTCGCAATTTTTACAACTACAAAGTAACTCTTAATTTTATAGTCTTTCGCAATTTTTACAAGTATTTTTATCAAGTACAATGTATAACAATTGGAATATCATCAATTAAGAAAATTTACACCTATGAATTTTTTCAGTATTTTTTTTTTGTCGAGGAAAGAGACGTCTTGCATTTCACTTCTGCATCAACATAATTTTATCATTTCATATATTTCTTCAGTCAAATAGCTTTATACAGTGGTTACATTCCGTTATTACTGTACGTCCAACTAACAAACAAACAAAAAATCAAACAAATATAAAAAAATTACCCATAAAGCAGTTCACAGTCATGTCTAATTTTTCTCCCAAAGTCACAAGTTCTGCAAATATCCTTGTCATCCAGTTTCCAACAGCTAACTGTTGGGTGTTCTCCACTTCATGTATTCCCTTGACATTTCACAGTTCCGTGGCATTTTAGTTTCAAATGTCCCAAAGCCGAAAATACAAAGAATGCATATTTTTCATGGCATCAATTAGCGGGAACGGAACAGACCCTAATGGCACAGTAATGACTGACAAAACCCCAGGATAAAATGTCAAACTACAATTAAGGAATTTATATTAAATTTGGCATTTCAGAGCAATATGCTTTCCATAATTTTACTGTTCTGAAACCAACCAATGACATTTTTCCGGCACTTGTGCAGAAAATGGACTGCAAGTAAAGATTTTATTTCTGTATTATTACGGCTGGTATAACAACCGCTTAATATCTGGGTAAATAATTGATGCAATCTGAAACCTAATATTATCTGTATCAACTTTTTCAATTTATAGTCAACCTTCAATGTACAAGGTAGCGCGGAAAACAGATCCTTCAGAAGGATCGTGGACAAAGTACTCACAGAAACTTTTTTCATTTCCAAAGTTTATTTGTTCTGTTCTATGGAAAACAGAATCGATCGATGAGAGCATACCCATAGAATTCTTTCTAATTCCCAAAGTAAAGTATGGATGATCACTTACATACTTTAGCGGGATACTTTATTAATCGTCAGATGAAAACACCATATTTTACTATCTTACCAACCATGGACATTGTAACTGATATAGTCAAGAATTATTAAGAACGTTTTGTAACAGTTTTCTCAATGTATATGGGGCCAAAATTTTCCCGTTTACATTTGTATAGAAATTTCTTCAAACTTGGTAGTTTGACTAAGAATGAAGTTTGAAACCGAAATTGGAAATAAAAACCATAGGTCACCGGCCTTGATCTTTAATTATCTGCCCTTGAAAATCAGAAAATAACTACAGAGTAGGTTTAAAGACATTCTATGAAATTCAGAACAAAGGAAACAACAGAAACACTGCGATTTAAATTGATTTTATGCCGTTAAAAATCTGAAAACAGTTAACTCTTCTATCTGCCTTTACCCCACAACTTTGCTCAACCCCTCAATGCCTTAAAAAGGGCTGTTCATAATAGTAATATACATGTTCATGATCTTAAGTCATTCAGTGTTTTGTGAAAAACCAACCAACACAAGCACTAGCTGCCAGCTAATGGAGTCGCAGTGGTAGCCCCAGAGGGGCCTTGGGTTTGATCCCTACCATAGCCATGTCGGTAGTGTCCATAGGCAAGACATAAGTAATTCCACATTGCCTCTCTCTCTTCTATGTTGATTCCATCTGGAATGAGTCTCGAGAGCGATTAATATAAGTTGTAAGAACTTGTTTCTTAAAATGGACATTAATAAAATAGCTTCAAGCTGACTGTGTTACTTTACATTCATCATCATTTACCTCTAGCTCTACACTATACTTGTGAAGTATTGTTCAGCAAAACTAACTCAGTCTTGACCTACTAGATCTTTCTTGGAATAATACCATTGTATATTAAAAAAGCTTACATGACTCTGACATAATTTTGTCTCTATACAGTTACAACGAGTAGAACAAGAGCTGTCAGTAGGACAGCGTGCTCGACTTTTTTAGTGCTTGCCAATAAAACAAAACTTTGACAGTTAAGGGCACACAAGAAAATTTTTCACAGAGCTATCTTCTTTTGCTTACAGATAGGTCTTACGATGGTACATAAGTACTCCAACTTTCAAAGTAATATCTCAAATGGTTAAGTTAACAAGTGGACAAGAATGAAAATTTTAACTGAGTTTCTAAGTCAAAAAGGGCCATAATTCAAATAAAATCCTTCACAGAATTACCTTCTCCTGCCCATGTTTGGGAATCATGATGGTAAACAAGTATTCCAACTTTCTAATTAATATCTCAAACAGTTCAGTCAAAAAGTGGACTGGTACGAAAAACTTAACCAAGATTCTAAGTCGATAAAAGGCCTTAATTTTTATAACAAATCCCTGACAGAGTTACCTTCTCTTGCGTACAGATAAGGGTTATGATGTGAAATAGCATTAAAAGTTTCAAAGCAATATCTCAAAGGGTTAAGGCAAAGTGGATTTTACCCATATTCAATGTATTTTCTAAGTCAAAAAGGGGCATAATTCTGTCAAAAACCTTGACAGAGTTATGTCCTCTTGTCTGTTGATGAAGGTCGTGATGGTAAACAAGTATGGTTAGTTTCAAAGCAATACCTCCAATGGTTTTGAAATAAAGTGAGGTGGTACGAAAAACTTAACCAAGCTCAATACACTTTCTAAGTAAAAAAGGGCCATAATTCTGTCAAAAACCTTGACAGAGTTATGTACTCTTGTCTGTAGATGGAGGTTATGATGGTAAACAAGTATCGTAAGTTTCAAAGCCATACCTCTAATACTTTTGAAATAAAGTGGGGTGGTACGAAAAACTTAACCAAGGTGTGACGCCAACGCCGACGCGAGTAGGATAGCTCCCCTTTTCATAGAAAAGTCGAGCTAAAAACTAGGTTTTATTATGCCATTAACAATGTTTCAATGCGCTGGTCGATATGACGTCAAAAAACAAGACGTTAAATAAGCATCTGCATAGAAAATAACCATTTGCATTTACTCACCTTTTGTAATATTTGGTTATGCCAGCATCAAAATAACATCCTTTACTGGGTTATCATCTAATAAACAACTCTTTGTCATTCTGGTGCCAGTTATAAACCACTCAGGCCTCAGGTTTTTGTAGATTATTATTGCTCATCAGAACTCCAAATCATTGTTTATTAAACAATGAGCTCTACTGGAGCAGATATTATTTCATAAACTGAAAGTGTATACATGACCTATCGATCAAAATTGAACTATTGTTACTGAACTTTACAGAATAGCAGCTTCTCTCAAGCTGTCAATTAAATTAACTTTCGGAATTCCCTCTTCAAATTATTAATGCTTCGTATTGCATTTAAAATACCACGGGCCAAAACAATTTCCATTGGTCCAAAACCAATTTCACTGGCCCAAATAACAATTTCCATTGGCCCAAAACCAATTTTATTAGCCTGGGACTACTGAAATTAACCACTGATTTCAATGACTATAATGGGAGGTAACTACATCAACTCCAGGCTGCCTTTAGCTTCACCCCTAGTGTAAAGTGAAGCAGTTATGCAAATTAAACAGGTATTTCAGAATCAACTTTGGCAAGTTCAAAACTATAGTCCCTACCTTGTTCGTTCAAACACCTTGTATTTGAAATGTTTTAGAAGACACTGTAACAATCATTGTATGTAATTCCTTTCCACATTACTCAAGAGAATGTTAACATAAGGTTACTCTACTTCAATACAATCATATACTAACCTTCAACAAGTATAATGCAGGTCCTTCTAATTAGAAAGCAATTTTTTAAGTTTTTTGCTATTTTTCTGTTTTCTTATCCTATATTGATGAAATCAACAGCTTATTAAAACCTGAAATATCAACTCCGTAAAAGAAAACTTTCAAAAATCCCAGTTAACAAACATGTATAGAAAATAATTTCCTTGTTAAAACAAATATTACTCTCATACGCTGAAAATCTAAAAACCAAAACACTACCTTAATCGGACAATTTTTTATTTCACTTACCAAATATAGTGTACTTCCTGAAATGTACGGTCCCCATTACTGTAGCGACTATTTTTATGTATATTCACATTTTAGTACTTCCTTCCTAGATAAATATTTAGCATTCCATCTTCTTTTTTTTTTAAATGAATTCTTACAACGAAAATTTTTAAAAGGCTTAAAATCATGACTAACTTCCATTATGCTATGCTCATTCTGCCCGAGGGTAATTTATTACAATTTTTTTTTTTTTTTTTCTGAAGATGACAGACTATGTCATTCTTAATATTGAACCCCTGCTGTGTCACATGGAACAATGTGACCAGTGCTGAATAGTGATTCTAATTGACCTTTGATATTGTAATGGATATCTCCAGGCTACCGTACTGTCTCTAATTTGTGTGCAGTCGTCTGTTTTACATAAAGCTCAGTAAATTAGAGGGCTGTGATGGACCAAACTTGCTCACCTGAGCAAATTAACAAAATCAATCCTAGTAGTTCTCCATAAGAAAACATCACTGAATTGTTTCACCAGTAAAAACATGAACACAACATAGATCTAGCATTTCTTTTATAGTAATTCTTTTTATACACGTTATGTGGCCATCTCAAAATGCATGTTCCTTGCATGCTTAGTTTCATTACCATTTTAAAAGAGACTTCTTTTCTATTTTACCCTATCATACAGTCACCAGCTTGTTTCCTTCTATTATACCCTATCATACAAAAACCACTTTGTTTCGTTTCTATTTTGCTCTACCATACAGTTAAGTCACCGGCATGTTTCTGTTTCTTTTCTACGCTGCCCTACTCAAAGTACATTTATCTAGTAGTTTTTGTTCATCATAAAACCCTTCCAAATATTTTATCCAAAATTCAGCGAAACTCTCAGGCCAAAAGCCTTCTACATAATTCCTCTGGCATTTTCTAGGAAATGTCAAATATATTCATTACAAAATGTCATTTGACTTCAAAGTTCCCCCCTTATAAATTATGCATACAATTTGCAAACGGGAAATCAGTAGCCTTTTAGGTTGTAATTATTCATAGAAATATATCTGCATATCTCTGGCCGCAGAGGGAAAAAATTACTCAAAGAGGAAAGACAATGCCCTGATGCACAAAACAAGCATATTCTACTTGTTCTCTTATTTTTTCTTCACTTTACTATACATGTTTTCTTGGAAGGGACATTTTGCTAAGACTTATTATGTTCAGAAGGCAAAATATGCAAGTCATCTAAGGAAAAAAGGGTATTTTTTTAGTTTTCTTGCGATAGTTTGGTTTAACTTGTCCACAAATTACTCGTATCTATTCTAAACACGTACACGTCTGTAACAACAATAATTTTTAATGTAAAATAGTTATTATTCTTGGTTTTTTGAACCACTTTTAGCATTTATTTTTCAAAATATTTGAATGTAGATATCAAAGCCAAATGAATACATATGTAGATATCACTGATATAGATGCATCGGATATCAGTGTAATTCCAATGCTGCATGAAAATCAGTTCCTGTAAAAACCACTCTGTACAGGTATAATACCACTAAAATAACGGTTCAGTAAATGCTTGTGTTGTACGGGAGTCTGGGCTGTATTTAAGAATGTTGACAGTATAAGTTTAATTTATTTTTCACTAACGAATGCAATTCATATAACAAATTAAGAAATCCCTGAAATTATTCTTTAACAATTCTGTAAAACTTCTACCACCGTTTTATATCAATTTACAATTTTTAATACCTGTGCACCTTTAAACAATAAAAAATAACCCTGAATGCACTTTCCCTTTCATTTCTCTCTTAAAAACACAAAAAAACTAATTTATAAACAGACAAACATAAGATACTGTATTGCTCTTCACCGCCTTCCTTATAAATTCAAATTCAACAAAATACACAAGAACAGCATTAAAATATTATTCATGCCATGGAAAAAGCATTCCTTAATGACAAAATCAATGCGCTTCATGTTTATTCCATCAGGGCTATGAGAAAATTTCACGCTCATTTGCATAAAAACAAGAAAGAAACTGGAAAACTACCATTTGATATCTTCTGCCATCTTCTGCCATCTTCTGCCATTAATCCACTGATCCAAGTAAGTCATGATCCAATCAAATTTCATCAATACTGATCATGTGACTTCTGTCATCCAATCAATTTTATCAATACTGATCATGTGATTTTCTATCAGTCAGTGCAGCCAATCAAAAGACTTCTTACAAATTCAAACACAGAACCATCTTCTTGGCAGTGTATATTATCACTTCAACATGTTCAATAAGCCGACAAACAAGCAATGTCAATATTGTATCCCGAATTCTCTTAAATTTACATACTTCTCTACAAAAACCGCTTAATTCAATGCACATTATTCCCCCTAAAATGAGTTCTATACAATCCAATATACGAAAACATTTCTGTATATTCTGTACAGACAGGAGGTAAATGATGGGGTCTCTTAGAATAACATTGGAAATCTCTGCAACTATACAACTACTAAGGAAAAAGATCAAACAGAATGTTCCATATACCTAATTTGGGCTGAGAAAAACTTGAGCATGACCATTCATCTCTCATGTTCCAACAAATTGTAAACAATTATTTGGAAAACTATTTTAAAAGAATTTTAGGGAGGTCTGAATACTAAGGGTTTACATGATACATCCACAGCCGGTTTGGACCTAATACAGACATATAACTGGAAGAAACAGATCTAAGCTTTTTTTTGTAACAACTGTGCATATACTCAATATTTAATACTCCATGTCTTCGCTATTTCTGTAATTTGTTCAGTCTTTGTTTTTATACTAATTTATTCACTCTTGATTGCGAAACAAAGTTCTTACAACTTTATACTAATCGCTCTCAAGACTCACTCCACATAAAATCAACCTCAAAAACGGAGAGAGAAAAAGTTGAGTGTTTCATATCGGAACCACCTGCCCTTTTCAACAGCAGAACACTAAATAGCAAGCTGTGGAGATCATGATCACACCAAACTGATGGCAACGGTAAAATCATTTTCTGCCAGAAGGAGTTAATAGCAGTCTTCAGTTTTCCAAAAGTGGGAGAGGAAGTTTATCATGTTTATATTTATAGTAACATTCTTACTTCCTCTTCTATTTTTATACTTGTTCGCATATTTTTCATGACCCTAATCATTTAATGCAGTGTAAAACTGTTGTAGGTATTTAAGTATTTCATTAAATTTACGTATGTATTGCTTTTAACCCTTTTTAACCATGGTTCATCTGAAATTCAGGGACAAGCATCGCACAAATAAAGGACCCGAGGAAAAAACCTGCGCTAAATTTTAGTTATCTTTTTCCTACAGCGCAAGGCTAATTGATAATTTCACTCTCACACCACTTTATTGTTCCGCAAAAGTTTCCCTATAAAACCTCATAGACATGTAGGGGAAAGAGAAACAAATTCTCCTAATGGACCATAAAATATGAACTTCCCTGTAAACAGAATACATTCTTCCTATTTGACCACTTGTAGCATTGTAGAGAGTGACAATTAATTAAAAATATTCTATCAATCAGCGATTCTTTTGTTACAACGAGACAGGAAGCAGCCGCTTGGTGACATAGACCCCGACCCTTTTATGATGGATCATTTCTACAGGATATATCACAAAGTACACTGGGCCATACATGTACATACATTGCCGATGAAGAGCGAATGAATGCATACAATCAATCAGGAAGATAAGCTATACATTGAATAGAACAATGAACAAGCTTCAGTGAGCATTCTGACACATCAACACAAATACTCGTAAATCTTCCATTACTGTGAGCCAAGCTGTGTGAATATGCTCCGCATTTCTTTTCAGTTACACTTACTATAATTACATTTTTTTGCTCTGATGCAAACTAAAATATTTTTTTCGGGGAGGGGGGGTAGTACGGGGTTAAATGATTATCTAACAACCTTTCAGTTGGGTTCTAACATCCAAATCAACAATTTTTCAATTATTTACAAGCCAGCAGTTTATTTGGCTATCATTCATGGTGAAGGACCAGTACTAGAAAGAAACTTCCAACTTTTAATCATAAAGAGATAATAAAAGCATTAGGAGGGCTCGAACCCTTGGTCCTCCATCTTTGAGAAGTTACAATGGTATCAAGTCTGCGGCTCTTAACCCTTCAATCATGGAGGCAGCCTTACAAATTTTTACAATTTTACAAGCAGGTATATCAAGTCTTTCCGATAAGGGTTATAAGGGTCTGACATGTCAGACAGACAGCCACTTTTCGAGCAGACTGGTATAATGTGCATGTTGTTGTACTAGCCAACATTGTTATTAACATCTCACCTAGCACATCATCAAGCCTTCATTTTTTTCATTTTTACAGGCGGGCAGTTTACCCTACCATCATTCTAGACTCCTATCCTCTGTAAGAAACTGTCAACTTCATCACATTAGGACCACCTTATTTAGACTTCACTTGGCCCGAGGTCTACTGACCTGGACCAAAATATTTGCACCAATGTATACTATAAATTGACTATGCAAAGAAATGTAAAAAAATAACATGACTTCAAAATAACGTGACTTCTTCCAGTGGACTTTGGAGTGAAAATATCTCTACATATTTGTAACATTGTCATCTCATTTTTGATGTGGACCGGTAGACCAGCTTCCTGGACGGTCAGTTGGACCGTAAGCTTTTTAACAGGACCCGGGCCAACGGTCCAGTGCTAAATCGAGCCGTCTGTAGCAGGGCTCAAACCCGTGACCCTCAATCTATGACAGGTTATAATAATTTCAAGTCAGCGACTCTAACCACTGGACCACGTAGGCAGACTTTCATTCACTTACTGTGGTACAAAAGATATATTTTCAACCGACGACAAAAACACTCTGCTGAAGAAACAATGAAAATTGGTATATATATTCTAATGCTTCAATATTCGCCGACTGCTTCAAGACGTTAACTCTATGAATAATTTAACACGAAGCTCTTTCACTATTTAAAGGAAAACATCAAAATAACGAAATTTGTTTAAAAACATTTTATGTTCAAATGCAGTCTAACAGGACTGGTATTCTAATTGTTACAAGAGGGTCATGGTGGCTCTATATCGCTCACCTGAGAAAAGACAAGAAGCTCACCTGAATGCCAGTCTACCCTTTGTGCTCAGGTGAGCTAAAAATTACCTTAAAAATATTATAGCCCAATTAATACTTTAGATACAGGTACTAAATATAGATCTACATAATAGAATAATGATATAATTATTTTCTATGAAGTCTAAAACAAACTTTGATGTATTCATGCATTTCTTTGAGTTTCAACTTTGTCGTTTCTTCCTAAAGAATCTTGCAAAAGAGTGCTTACTTTTTGCAAGATGACTTGAAAACAAGAGTGCCAACTGTCACAAAACACCGCCATCAGAGAGGCATAACTCAGTATCTTGGGGGTTCATAGGTCATGGCTAATTCACCTGTTTGAACTATAGAGTAGACAATGATTCAAGGGCGTAATCCAAATGTGCCTTGGGCGATTTTACTGGTTATCGAACATGGCCCAGAAATTATGCCTACAAATATTTACTATTGGGAAATCGGATGAAACCTGTTAGACATAGAGTGGCTAATTTGGATAATATAAGGGCCTAATCCAAAGTACCTAGGGCGATTTGCTTCTGGTTATTGAACATGGCCACAAGGGTAAGGATTATGGCCTAACCGAAAGTACTTAGGATGATGGCGAGATCAAACCCTTACATATGGGGATGAAACCGTGGTTTTTTGGGGAAAAGGGGGGCCATAATCCGAAAGTACCAGGGTGATTTGGCTTCAAGAGATCAAACCTGGCCTAGCCATTATACATTATCCAACAAAAACGGGGCTAATTTCGGATAATATAAGGGCCATAATCCGAAAGTACCTAGGGTGATTTGGCTTCAAGAGATCAAACCTAGCCTAGCCATTATACATTATGCCAACAAACATGTTCAGCAAATTTGGTGAAAAACAGATGAAAACTGTTGAGAGTTAGAGAGCGGACAACAGATGTGGACGTCTCCACACCTATACTGGAAATTATTGCTTAAACATTCAGGTTCAGTAAAAATACTTGGGAATACTCTAATATTTATGGTTTCGAAGTAATATAAATATTACACCAGTTAAAAGGGAGGGTCTCTTTAACAACAGTTCCCGCATTCAACGACAACTTCTACATTTTCAAAATGTAAGCAACTGTTTTCAAACATTGCAATTACATTCACTGCAACTAGCAATTTGCCTTGAAACTTAGGTTTTTTCTTGACATGTCATTTTTATCCGCAGACTGATTTATTTGATTTCCAGACATCCGGATAACTTCCGAATACATCAACAAGAATCTACTCTTTATACAAAGACATTAACATTCTAAGCAAAAACTTAATCGAAAGACAAAATAACATTCAATCGCACAGAAATTTAAAAATGTAATGTATCATTATTTTAAGTTGTTTTGGTGGTTAATTGAAATGTTACTGTGGATTATTACTGCGGATGTTATGCAGAACACGTCCATTTGTTACAGTCAACTACTTCTTTGTGAAGTTATTTGAAATGTAATTTTGCTCATATTTGATATGTAATATTGTTCACATTTGATATGTTATTTTGTTCACATTTGAAATGTTGTATTTGCTCACATCCGAAATGTTTTATTGTTCAAATATGTAATATATGTTCATATTTGAAACATAATTATGTAATATTGTTCACATAAAAGTTTCAGGTAGGGCTAAGATGAATGGACAGAATCTAAAGTCAAAACTGAAAGATGGACGAATCTGTTTTACTGGGAGTGGGAGGGGGAAGGATTAGTCGAATACTGAACATACCTCTTCGTAGTAAGCTTCAGAATTTCTCCACAAACAAATCAGCCGGTACTGATCTCAATCACATGTTTCTTCGAAAACTAGTCAGTCTGAAAAAGACGGAAGCAAGGTCACATGACTACTTACATACTAAATGTTCAAACTAAATCAAAGATAAAATGTATGAGCCATATATATGAAAACTTTGTTGTTGTTGTCAATGGAATATTCTGTTATGTCATGGTAACAGTATCTCGTATGAGCTGTACATGTACATAGCCAAGTGACGCTATTTTTGCCATCAAAACACAGCTTAGAGAACTGTTTTTCAATCGGTTTCTCGTAAAACAAATACCTTAAAATATCTGTGTCGGCAAAGAACAAAAACTAATTTGCTAAATGCCTAACAAATAAAAGAAAACAATCATTTATAGGGAACATAGTGGCACTCAATAAAAACTGTCTGATTTTTCTTCTGCCGTTACACTTTCTACTAATTTCACATGAATTTTCTTTTCCAGTAGGAAGCTAGACTGATCAACATAGTTTTTTAAAGTACCGCCAACAATATTGAATGTGCTGATCAGCAATTTTTTTTTTAAATGAACGTTTTGTTTCACTGAGATTAAGTCTGTATTTTTGTCTTCAAACAATGTTAACAGTTTCAGCGTCATTCTTAAATAATCAATCAGAGACCCAGCTACTAGATTTCTGTATCGGCAAATATAACTGGTTGATTTCATGTATTACAATTAACCCTTCTCTATTAAATTTAAACATGAACTTGCCTATCTTCCAGTTTGAACAGTACCATTAGTATTTCAAAGGGGT
Organism: Saxidomus purpurata; assembly: GCA_022818135.1. Classification (NCBI taxonomy): domain Eukaryota; kingdom Metazoa; phylum Mollusca; class Bivalvia; order Venerida; family Veneridae; genus Saxidomus; species Saxidomus purpurata. The sequence goes on along the minus strand of JAFMSR010000019.1, from coordinate 22,236,942 downwards.
GCTCAGTGTAAAGTTAACTGACTGAATAGCAAGCAGTACAATTTCTTATCAAACAGTATACATGATTGTGAAGGCTGATCATGATCTACACTTGGTCTAAAGTCAGAAACACTTACTGCTAGCGGGTAAGCGTGAAAATACCCCTGGGACATAACAACGAGGCTAAATCGTTATACAGTATCACAATATGTGTCAAATTTTAACAAGATCATTTTGATTCTACTTTACAAAGGTAAAAGTGGGTTATATTTTTGTAAGCCACACTGCCTGTGTATAAATCCCGGCCACTTGCTGTGCGAAGAATGTATATCTCAATAAAACCAGACACACATTTTACACACTATCCCACAATCCTGTGAATCTGTAAATTGATAAGATACTAGCATTTGGTTTAATCGAAATAAATTTAAACTAATCGGCTAATATGTTTTTTAAGTGAATATGTTGATACTGAGCTAATGTGTAACTGCTTTTTATGAAGTCAGCAAAATGAATGCGGCCAGGTAGTAAATGCGTTTTCAGGGCTGCGATGTTATATAACACAAATGGACATAACCCCACTTTTAATAATTATACAGTAGCATTTGTGTACAATGTACAATTAGTAACATTAATATCAACACTCAGAATTATTTTATATGCAAGTGATTTTTAAAAAGACCAGGGAAGGCAATGCTTTGGTATTTATATGAATAAGAGCAGCAATGAAATGTTTAAAATATAGACTTTCACAGTAGCCCAGTTTCAACTACACTAGAAGTATTCCAAATGATGTTTCTATAGCGACAGTTGAGAAGTTCTGATCGAGTCTATGACTTTAGTGATATCTAATATCAAATCATAAACAACTTATCATTTTCCATTAATAACTGATCCCAATCATATGCATAATGCATATATAGCATAATGGATATATATGAATGAATATTTGATCCTAAACAGAAAGAGAAAACTGTTCCCAATCTCTGATCTCATTCAAGAACCAGGTTTTTAAAGGAGAGCCATCATTCCTATTTGAAGGCAACTTTCTAAAAACAATCAATTCTATAATCTGTCTTGGACATTATAGCATGCAGCGGGCCAATAGCATGCATGAGACAATCAGGCGCTACCTTTACTTTATGTATACCACTCTCGCAATCTCTAAGAATGGTAAAATCATCCCAGTAGACTACGATGTAGTCATTCAAAATTCGGCCATTATATGTTTATAGATCGATCTAAGAAAATTTATTTTTGTACATTTCAGACTGCATTGATTGTAAGTTTAAAATGTTTAGTATAATTATATTCTAGACCTAAGCAGAATATGACTGAACCCCTAGGACTTGCCGAGGCCCATTTTCTTCTTTGAGCCATTTTCCCCACCCAGCAGTTATTGGGGGGTAGCGAAAGATTGGAGAGTCTCGGGTTCGGTCCCCAAGAGTGCCAGTAGCTGCGCTCTTGGACAAGACACATTTAATTCCAAATTGTCTTTAACTCTTCAAGTAGGGCATTGAACTCAAAACTCTAGAACAGCACTATTCAAGCAAAATTTAAAGCAAAAAACACAATACAGCGTAAAAAGAAAACAGAAACGATTAACACAACTCTTTAAGTACAAGCTGCCTGCCAAGATATGAATTGCTCATGAAACAATTTTCGACAATGTTGCAATAAAAGGCAATGTTTCCATACACTAATGGGGTAATTTTTCTACACAACCAGCAAACACTATTATCCAGATGGGAAATTTTCTCCAAAATTCAGCCAGAGTAGTTTTTATTTTATGAATAACTAGCTATTTACAGTCCAGATATGAATATTTGCTTTATGGAACATTTATAAAAGGATATATATCCGTCTTGTTTCTTTTTTCCCCCAAGTTTTCGCAATAATTTTTCGGACACAATTTCATCAGGTTCGACCGAGTATTTAGAGCGTGTCTCTTGAAATGTAATCATTTCAAACATTGTCTTGTTTGTTGCCGTTTCATCTATATGTCGGTCCATTTTTACAGGCAGGTAGTTTTCTTAGCCATCATTCTTGGGAAGAAGTACTAACATACCGACATGTATTCATCGTGTTTGCCATTTATTCATTTATGACCTTGCTGCAATTCATTCATACATTTTTCTTTTCATTCTTCAAACATCTTTCTTTATCAACTTTGCTATGTTTTGTTGTTGTTTTTTTTCAAAATGGAAATAGGGAAATTTTACAAACAAATTTAGGCAAACATATATTTTTTTTTGCACTGGGAACATAGCAAATTAATAGATCAAGAAAATATGTGCATAGTTCTATTCCTCATCATTACCTGAGCCAATCATCCTGTTCCAGACATTGCCGTAGGCAGGTTTGTTAGTATAAACAGATAATTTAAAACAACTGACCATAATATATCATAATGTGCTTAATTAGTAATGATAAACATTCAAACAAATATACGTCAAACAGCAATGAGCCGTGAAACCTGTCAATCACTCCTGCCAGTCAAATACGTTATTACACATCACTCAAAGTTCACCAGTGGTCAAAGTAGGGATGACTAAAACAGCCATGCCCTCAATCCCCCATGAAAACTGTTTAATGTTCAGTATAGAACAAAGGTTAAAAGCTATATATCATCTTTAAAAGTTATGTATCACCCTTTCAAACTGGCCATTTTGAGTTATGTCCAAGAGTAATGCTTAGAATACAGTAAATGTGTTGAGGGCATGTTATATTCAGTTAGTTCTCTTCTTCTTCCCAAGTATAAATGAAAAAATTCATTTTTATAAAAATTTGACTTTGTCAAAAAATAATTTTACAAAATTTTCACTATATTAAATGGAAATCAAACTGTTTTATAGAGGAGCACTCATCAATTACTTGATTTAACAATTAATACGAAATAAACACGTTTAAACTTCACTTCTTCTATCTAGACAGAATACGACAAAAGACCAGGAAGCCTGGTACCCAGCACACCCTGAATCATACATCCAGCAGCTTTTGACAGTACTGTTCATGAAGCATAATGTGACAACCACATGACACAGACTGATACAGTCATGTGATACAGTCATGTGTTCAAAGTTTAAATCATTGTAAAAAAAAAAAAGGTAAATCATATGAGCAACAGCTGACTTAATCCTAACATAATCCAACAAATTTACACTAATTAAATTAATCAATTAATACTTGACTCTTCTTTGAAATCACTGTCACATTCTCCTTCATGAACTATAAGATGCTGGATTAAACAACCTTTAAAGTCCTTACACCTTCATTCACAGCATAGTTCAAAGATGACATTAAAATTAGATCATATTTTGCCACAAATATTTCTGAAACCCATAAACACCCTACCGAATACTACCGTATAAAACATTCACTCAAGCGTGAAATACAGCAATAACCATATCAACTGTGAAATAGAAAGAGATATATTTTAACACTTCACAATTTTGAATGTAAATCTTGATGCAATATTTTGATCTTTCAGTCCTTAGGCCTGCTGGAGGCAAATGCTTCTGCCCTTTTTTTATAGTAATTTATTTTAACTCCATTATGAATACAGCTTAAGTTTACCGAGTCACTCTTGAGTCCACTTCCTGAAAAAACCAGTACTTGTGTCATATGAGGGGGTAGTCCAGTCTCCGCGAAACACAGTTGATTTTTACAGGACAGTAGGTCCTGTAAAATTTTGACTTTTACAGGACCGGACCAAATTTTACAGGACCGAATACTTTTTAATATTTTGCAGACTTTAATTCAGAAGCGCTTTTGTAGAAGCTAATACAGAATGAACATGTCATCATCTGCTTTTTTCATCATAATGAAGCCATTCACGACCCTCCTTCCAACTATAATTAAATTTTCTTTCTGGCCGCTTGGTCTCATATTTTTGCCATTTTTCCTTTTTGCGCAGGTCGGCATTACCTGGCGTTTGTTTCCTTTTCATTCCGGGCTTAGCCCCTTAGCCCCTTCATAATACATCAAATTTAAAGCCATGATAAAAAATATATATATCAAAAATAAGATAGATATACTCCCACGGTAAAATATCCTTGTTACTGATTCAGTGTTTTGTTGACACGGCCATTGTAAAGAACGAAAACTCTTACAGGTAGTTGTTGGTACCCGAGCTAAGCGTATGTACTGTAGAAACGGCGAAACCGGCACCCAGTCATCTTGCGCGCTGCTGACGCAATATCCAATAACAAAACAAATTTGAATAAACCAATGAAGTCCGCTAAATAGCTTAATTTGGTATTTTTGTCGCAATTATTTTTAGTTACTGGAGGTCCAAATGAAAGTAAAAAATAACCGGTGTTTGGGTAATTTTTTTACCGGACAGTCGGTCCTGTAAAATACGATGTTCAGAACGGACCTTCCAATTTTTTACAGGACATGTCCGTCGGTCCGGCCTTGTTTCGCGGAGACTGGTAGTCATGACCCAAGTGGGGCTCAAACCCTCAACCTGGGCTTTGTAAGCAGTGCAGATCATGACCACATCTGTGCAGTCTGATCATGATCTTTTAAATTCACTGATCAGTCAGTAAATTTTCAATGTGCGAGTCTTTAAGGAACAATGGTAGACTGTCAAAGAGGTGGATAATCTTTTCAGAAATTCAACTGTCTGACAACAGGGTATTTTAAGACTAAGAAAAAAACTAACATGGAGGAGTTTTGCACAGGCTGACCATGGTCTAAACAGTTCAAAAATAAGATGGACATACTTTTTTATAGAGGTCTATCGTCATTTGGATTGTTTATATTCCCAGCCGACCATGAGATTTCTCCCTGGGTGAACTTGCCGAGACCCCTTAGAACTCTAAATCTACTGAAAATATGGACCACTTTAGTTTAGCAAGAGTTAATCACGCAATTTTTATTTTTTCAAAGTAGGAATTGACCAAATATTAAGAGTCTGTCATATCTTTAACTATATTTTGTTAAATCAGTCTTTTTGTGTGTCTGACAAAATATGGAACTTTGGGGGAAAATAAGCAGCCATTTTATTCTTGAAAGTCTGTGCTTGGTTTCAACAGTATATCAGTTATTTCAGTTTACTGGTAAGTCCTCGGAGTGACAAGAACAAGACTGCCATGTGAAGTTTGAATCTCCCAACTGCCTCACATTAAGTGTCAGGTATGCAGGACTCAAACCCATGACCCCCATCGGTGGTTTCAAGTCATTGTAGATTGTAACCCCTGAACCACAGAGGTCTGACAAATTCAATCAGTATTACTACTACTATTAAAAGAATAAAACTTACACGTACTGCAATAATTGACATCCATTTCAGACACTTGGTCAGAAAAGGCAGTCCAGATTTCTTTCAACATAAGTCACTTTACAAAGATATCCATGAGCTGTACTTATTAAAATCATGTCATGCTACTCTCATATGAGCAAAAGAAGCATGACTTCCCTATTCACACTTTGTGTTTCCAAACGAGGCTTCAACTTTTGCCTAAACTTGGAATAGTTACAGCTTCCTAGCACTTTTTCTTTTCAACACTTCCTGAAAATTGGGAGAAGATCCAGGCCTCTTGATAGGGAAACTGTTTGCGCAGTCACCCAAATTGGGAATTTTTACACATATCCTCCTTATATGTAAGAGATTTACCAAAGTTTTCGTTAAACACTCAAAGTGCCCCCCCCCCGGTCAGATAACAGATCTGGTGCTTTATACGGGGATTTTAGCCTTGATTTTATAATGAAGATTTAATGTACCTTCATTAACTCAAATAGATACAGAATGGTATTACACACAATTTTGGGTGATTTTCTTTCATTTCTTTGGGAATTTCCCCCCAAGAATTGGACAATTAAAGCCTGTTTTTGGAGTAGGAAGTCACTGTATATTGGCCTCTGTTATAGAAAGTAAAAAAGACCTGTGGGCCTGCTATTGGCAAAGTACATTGTATTTTCAGCCCTAAAACTCATAATTTCAAAGCCTGAAACTGACTTTTTCAACATAAACATGCAAGGAAAATTTAGGATCTCCGAGTCTGAAACTGGCTTTTTCAACATTAACATGTAAAGAAAATTTAGGATCTCTGAGCCTCAAATCAGGACCAGACTTGAAAATTGGCAGCCCTGTTATAATCATAGTGAAGAAAAGTTGTCAAATCCGGCTAAAAATTCATTTCATGTTTGTTTATAACTGCTGTCTGTGCAAGCTGGTCAAAATCTATACCTGCATCAATAATGTTGGTACAATGCTCATGTTTGGTTCTTGGCCTCATGGACACAATTTTTTCAACAGAACATGTAGGGCTTTTTGAGGTTCTCCAAAACTTTCAGGATATCTCACAGAGGGCTCCAATCCCAGTAAAAACAAAGATGATATCCTAAGTCTGTCATACCGATTTCTACGACTGCAAAGTACTATGAAATGTTTGCAAACGCAAGTAAATTCTGATTAATTTCTGTCAAAAGAGAAGCATAATTGGAAATAGAAGGTGTAATCAACATAACATCCCCACTACGCTGTAAGTTGGACTGTATGGATTATATGAAGAACAGGTCTAAATGTTATTCAATGCTTTAAACTTGTAAAGGTTCAGAACATTGGGTAGTTGACCAGTGATCTAGATTTGAAAAAGTAAGTTGTGTTAGTTGTAGATTTACAAGTCATGGTAGGAATTAGGCAAGGGTTCTGGAATCCATTGCCAAACTTGTCAAGTATAGGCAACCAAATATGGAATCCTGTCTTGTCCATGGACAAGTGAAAAATCTAAACAGACCATTCACTAATACCAATTAGAAAATCTGCCTGCTACTATGATGGAATTAGATTGTCTTAAAATGGCAATTCTCAATTCAAATTACATCAATAACAACCAACAAAACTTATTAACAAGAGCTGTCACATGACAGCACGCTCGACTATTCGAAAGGTTGTTGGTAAAATGGGTTTTTTGTCAAAGAACAGGAGTATTGTGTAATTGTCTGTAAGAATTAAGGTCAAAGATATGAAACTTGTTCAAAGACCTTTGTAAATGTACATTACATTCAAAGCCTTACTCTGGATTCTGTAAGCCAAGTGGAGGGAGGAGGGGATAATTTCAAAGAAATACATAACATTGTAAATTTGATCATGAATAACTCTGTAACTTTTCAAAATTGAAATGTATAGAATTAAAAAGCATGACGGCGCGCATGCTGCATAATTATTCTATGACATTTCAAAAAGAAAGCCATTTCAGTATTTCCATGTTAGTCTGGTAAAAGGACAAATGTGACAAAATTCTAAGTTAAAAGGGGCATAAATGTCAAAAATCAAAAACAATGGTGAAGATGTTGACAGTAAACATACATTTTAAGTCCATAAAAAAATCAAAGTTAAAAGTTAAAAAGGGGCATAAATCTGTCAAAAATCAAAACAGAGTTATGGGGATTGTTTCCTCAGATGTAGATGTTGATGGTAGACACATACTTTGAGTTTCAAGTCAATACCTTTGATAGTATTCAAAACATTTGACTTTATAAAATCTTTTACCAAATATTCTAAGTTAAAAAGGGGCATAAATCTGTCAAAACTCAAAACAGAGTTACGGGATTGTTTCCTCGGGTGTAGATGTTGATTGTAGACACATACTTTGAGTTTCAAGTCAATACCTTTGATAGTATTCAAGATATTTGAATTTATAAAAATCTTTAACCAAAAAATCTAAGTTAAAAAGGGGCATAAATCTGTCAAAAATCAAAACGGAGTTATGAGGATTGTTTCCTCAGGTGTAGATGCTGATGGTAAAGATATATTTTGAGTTTCAAGTCAATACCTTTGATAGTATTCAAGATATTTGACTTCATTAAAAACTTTAACCAACGCGAGGCCTGGGGACGGGGCCGACACCGACGCCGACGCCGGGGCGAGTGCAATAGTCTCCTTATTCTTCGAATAGTCGAGCTAAAAATTTACGGCAAGCGAATTTCGGGAACGGACAAGTGAACTTCCTTAGCCCATTTGTCCATAGACATGTTCTTTCTGGAGAAATTTCAGAACCCCTGCATATTGTTAAGGTAAGAAGTAGTGTTGGAATGCCAGCTATTTTCTTGTTATGAACACAATGTTTATTTATCTGCAAACTTTAGTGATTGGTAGATTGTAAAAGTGCATGTGACTGCAGTAAGCCAAGAGTGGACTGGAGATTAGTAGCATTTAATCTACTCTTGGGTTGTTTTTATTCAAGCTGAATGAAATCTGTGAGCAGTAAATCATTTCTTACTGCAGTCACAGTCAAACTCTTTGGATACAAAGCGCAAAATATTCAGGTTAAATGATGAACGTTATTTATGGCGCAAAAATAATGCAAGGGAGTGTTCTTCTCAGCATCAACTGCATTTACATTGCAACCAACCTCTAGTATCAAAAGAACATACAGAGCGTCAAACATTTGTTGTTTCGATTTACTGCTATAATATGCAAGCAGTAAACCGTTTCTTACTGCAGTCACAGTGCTCTTGAATAAATATTCCTGCATGACTAGTGCCTGAATGTCACCCATTCTTGTACAAAGTCTAGGTATCTTTTAGTGCTGTGACTGTAACACCTTAACAAGCCCTTGACACTCCATCACAGTCTGATTACAGCGGGGCCATCATTGCTGTTTCTTGGATGTCCATTTTAACCATCATGTAAACTGCTGTATTTATTTTATACTTAATTATAAAATTAACCGAGATTCGGTTAAACAGCAGCAAACATTTGCCTGAAATTTTGCCCGACATGTCAGGCAGATATGCACTTTTTGGTAGATGGGGACACAATCACATATATAGAGATACTGTTTTAACAGGGTGCATTACTTTTGATGTCAAGCTCATCCTCTTCAATTATGAGAGCTCTGCTTTGTGTCTAATTTCTCACTTTTTCTTGCACAGTTTCGTTTCACTACTGACAAAAATGAAACTGAAAATGAAAGAAATGATTCCATATACAATGGAATACGCAACATTACTATGACACACGTATCTTGAAAACAAACACCATATAGGGAAGTAACAAAATCTGGGTCGCGGCTGCTTTTCGAAGTTTGGGAGGCTGCATCATCCTGAACTGATATCGTCTCGATTTCAGAAAATGACACAGGTTTTATAAACAATTTGTATGCATATCAATAACAAATAACTCAGCTATGTCTGCATTGTTTTGGATTTGCTAATCTAAATGCAAAACTTACCAAAATAAATGATTTTTTAGCAACTTTTGAGTAGAGTTCATCTTCGGACCTCGTTCTGGATCTCACTGGCGGAAATACTTCTGACGTCATATGCATTTACGAAAGTTACAATTGCGACTTCATCAATTTCAATATGCGTTCCTTCATCGCAAGCAAACTCCTCTCAGCGGTTACTTCCCTTTACAAAATATATAAAGAAGCAACATTGATGCGTTCGCAAAGTATATTTCGAAGGCGTATCAACACTTTATGATTCCCATGGCCGGATATAATAGTCATATAGGCATTATCCCGTCTTCTTCTCCTAGGGTAATTTGCCTTTTTAATGAAAATAAGTATTTGTCATGACTGAAGATTTGTTCATTTTTTATCTGTGTCACTCAGACGCTTTCATCAACATCAACTTCGAGTCAAGATCAGCAGCTTTCACACAATTCTTAAATTTCAAACAATTTTTAAATATTTTGATACTTCTTTTAAAATGTATTTTGCCTCCTAATTTTGTCATAATGCATGATGTACGGTCTTTTAACTCAGTATCTTAAATAATCATTTAAAAGTAATCATTTAGCTTAACACAATGTGATAATGTAATGTAATATAATAATAATGTGATAACTATTCAAATATGTGATAATATATGTGATACTATGCGAACATTGCATAAATTGTTATTTATTGTTGTTATTAAGTCGGTCAAAAGCTATACATAGCTTATGTTTATAGATGTTCTTCTTCTTCTTCCTCTTACAGGACAGAAATCTAGTAACTGGATTGTAGTTATAGTCCACGGTATGGTTGGTGCAAGACAGTCACCTCTCCAAAGTCTGTACAGTTTTAAATTTCAAATATACAATTAAAACTATGTATATACACAGGTGAGCTGTCTACGCTGAGGACAGAGGCGTGGCTGCTACTAAGGTGTGGAGAGCAGCCTTGAAGGCCTCGATGTCTGAGATGTCTGTTATTGTGGCTGGTAAGCGATTCCATTCTTGAATTGTCCTTAGAAAGAAGGACTGCTTGAAGACAGTGACGTTAGTGTAGGGGACAAATAGCCTCCTAGAACCCCTGGTTCTGCTATCGCCGCCTCTGACAATTTGCGCTGCCTCCGGGATGTCCACTAAATTGTGGGAAATCTTGAAGAGCATGGTTAATCGTAGGATTCTTCGGCGTTCGTGAAGAGGTTCCCAACCGAGTGCATTTATCATTGCTGTGACACATCCCGGGGTCCTGTCAGTGTAGTTGTTGCAGACAAGAACAGTTTAATCATGGGATTGATATTTCTAGGGTAACCCCACTTTTGAGGCCTTTTTTTTATTACTTTTTTACACTTTCAAGTTAAGATGTAGATCTGTGGTCAATAACATGATTTCAAGTAATTTTCTTTCTTCAAGTGAAGGTTGTCTTGTTTTCTCCCTGTTTGTTTACAGATATAGCTAAAATAAAATATAGACAAAAACTTGTCAGTAAAAACTTGTAGCTTTGAAGGCGTTTGTTGTTGTTCTCCTTGTTAAAGATAAAAGATAAAAGAATGTTTATTTGACGTCGAATACATATATATAACAGATCATCAATAGCTACTTGAGCAATTTTCCGACAAACAATAGTATAAGAATAGCATAGTAAAAAGTAGCTGTAAAAGAGAAATAGCACACATATTATGAAATAGCACGGATATAGTATATATTAAGCAAAGTTAACATATAGTACCTAGTTGAATAATAATAATAATAATAATAATAATAATAATAAAATCTTTATTTATAGAAGGTAAAACACATTAAGTAAACGTACAAAACATTTGACTTATTTACAATGTGGCCTTCTGAAAAGAAATAACAATGTGGCCTTCTGAAAAGAAATAACATAGAAAGAAAGTAGATAATAATACAATATTTACGCATAAACTTGTAGATAAAATCAGTATCTAGTTAGGTTACACATATATACATACATTATATTTTGTATAAAACCAAGAGGATTTTAAGGAATACTGCCACTAAGAAATTTACACAACAAACCCGATTATAGGATCACAAAAAAAAGAATTCACACGTGTATCTTCGCCACACACTGTCAATTTACTTAAACTTTAGATTTATACAATGTGAATGGGACGCTTCCTTCGCTTTAACTATGTGTTTGTGGTATGTTTTATGAATTCCTTAACAATACATTATCCAAACACGCCCCTGTAAAAGAAAAACGTGTAAAACGTGAGCACCAACCAAAATGGTTCACAAATAAAATCAAAACACTCATATGTGATCGTGATAGATGTCACAAATATGGAAACATAATTATCCAATTCTAAGAAATAAAGTATCATCCATGATAAAAAGAAGTAAGAAGATTTCTTTAACGATACAGCTGGGTCCTAATACATATTAGGACACAAGAAGCAGTTAGAGATAACAAAAATCAGACTTATCTCTGGAGAAACTTAAAGGATATATTAAACTTGAATCGAACCAATAATGTTACATTGGCCCAAAGACTTACAAAAACTAATACATTTGTTGAAGTTACTTCCAATATTATTAATGAATTAAACAAACATTTTGTACACATATCACATATAGATAGAGCAAGGTTCTCAAACAACAGTAGTTTGTCTTTGAAAGACACGCTTGACAAAAAAGCTGGGTACAGATATATTTGAGATGAATTATATAGCCTCATATCAAGTTCGTAAAATTATCGATAAAAAAGAAGTAGGAAAGGCCACGCGATTGGATTACATGTAGGCCCTAAAGTTCTAAAACTATGTGGTGATATTATTACTCCTTATATTATATATATATATATACTAACAAACTTATAGAAGCAAGAGTTATACCAATTGTTAAATCTGGTAACAAAGACGATCCAAACAATTACCATCCAATTTCTATCCTTCCTACTATATCAAAAAAATTGAGCGACATATTGCAGCACAAGTACAGTCATACTTTGAAAAAAACTGATACTAAATATAAAACGCAGTCCGGATTTAGGAAACACCACTCTTATAATACTGCCCTTATGAGATTAATAGATGCATGGTTAAGTATGTTGATAATGGTAAATTGGTGGGGAAAATATTTTTAGATCTAAGAAAGGATTTTGATCTTGTAGATCACGAAATACTTACCCATAAATTAAAGTTATACCGTTTTTCAAATTGTACATTAGATTTGTTCAAATCATTGAAGAAAGGACACATATTGTAAAAGTTGGAAATTTAAAATCTGATATACTCCCCATTAAGTCTGATATACTCCCCATTACATCTGGGGTGCCCCAGGGGTCCATATTAGGGCCATTGCTTTTTATACTTTACATAAATTATATTACGTTTATGTGTCCTGATCAAAACATATTTTTAGTTTTTCAGACCGATGCAAATACCACTGTGCTGTACTGATATATAAAATTATGAATAACAAGGCTCCATCATATTTGGCAGATATTGTAACGTTTTCTGACAATAAAACATACCAGTTAAGATCAGTATCAAACAAGGATCTTGTCTTACAGATAATACTTCGTACTAAATACATGGCAACATCATTCACAAATTATAGCAAAAATATATGGAATGACATTCCTTTAAATATACGTACTTCGAAAACTCTTAAAACGTTCAAAGGAAATTATAAGCATTATTTATTGTGTGAATGATAAGTTAATCTAAATTTTCTTTAACATATTTATGTTTAATTTATATTAATGTCCTTTGAGAGTCTGTCAGTGAATGTTTATGTATGAATGCATTTATTAACATAATTTTTAAAAGTCTTATGTGCAAATATGTCTTCCCAGTGTTAACTTTGCCAGGTGATTTTTTAAGTATAATGCTTTTTCTTTCGTTTCTTTAATTTGAAGGCCATATTGAAAAATTTAGAATGTATGTGTTCTAACTTCATAATCACCTTCGGTAAATAAAGCTTTTATTATCATTATTATTATTATTATTATTATTATGATTATTATTGTTATTATTATTATCAAACACTTAATATGTCTTTGTAGTTCATAGTTTGCTAATGCTTTGTGTTTTGTGCTCTCTATTTATATTCATAATGACTGCTTGAGTCTGAAGCACAATTGCTTTATTTTTCCTGCTTTTGTTTTAGTTTACCTGTTCCTTTTAGTTTATCTGTGCTTTCTATCGCATTGCCTTTAGCATACTTTAATACTCTGATTAATGCTTGAGTTTGCTTAACAACTGTAGTAGGGACGATGTATCATTAACATTATTTATGTTTGTATTTTTTTTAAATATCTGATCATGTGAAGTAGTTGCCGATTTATTGATTTAGTCTTAAGCACCCGCTTCTATTTGAACTATTTTTTATATTATTTTTTATGCCATTCAAATTAGCGGATATCAATGAAGTGCCCGGATGCTGTGACGTCACATGACAAGCATGTAAATTTATCATGTCAGTAGCGTCTGCACTAGATTATTATCTTACTACATGTATGACTCATTCTTAGAATTATCTTAGCGCATTATATCGTAGCTCTTTTTTCCAATGTTATTTCTTGTTTTTCTTTCTTAAAGTCGGTTTAAAAGCTCTTCAGAGCCTATGTTGTACTGTTACATTACACTTGCCGGCGTCAAATAAAACTTATTGTATTGTATTGTTCGCCACTACCCTGTCTTCTTGTTTACACATTTTATTACCTATAGCATAATCTTGGGTTCAAATTTGAACTCTTTGATCTAGTATTTATTTAATTAGTTTATGCCCAAAGGGTGCAGTAACAATCTGTTGCAATGCGCGAAAAAAACAAAAATAATATAAGACATGCAATTTTAACAGTGTGTGTAGACTTGGTGCGTAGATATGCATTTTTTTACAGTGTGAATTGACATGCATTGTTTTGTCAGTAAGATTCCATTTTGTTGCCTAGTCACAAAGATACCGATATGTCATCTGATACTGTTGCGGTATAGAGTTAACTATTGCTCATATCTGCAAATATTTTAGTGTTCATGTACATTGCATAGCTTTGAGTATATCATTTATGGGTACGAGAAGAAGTGTTGGTCTTAGCACTGACCATTGCGGCATAAAATCGGGTATATCATTCATGCATAGCCGACAAAAATATTGCCTTAGCACTGACCCTTGCGGCATAAAATCGGGTATATCATTCATGCAAAGCCGACAAAAATACTGCCTTAGCACTGACCCTTGCGGCATAAAATCGGGTATATCATTCATGCAAAGCCGACAAAAATACTGCCTTAGCACTGACCCTTGCGGCATAAAATCGGGTATATCATTCATGCAAAGCCGACAAAAATACTGCCTTAGCACTGACCCTTGCGGCATAAATCGGGTAAATCATTCATGCAAAGCCGACAAAAATACTGCCTTAGCACTGACCATTGCGGCATAAAAGCGGGTATAAGCCGACAAAAATACTGCCTTAGCATTGACCCTTGCGGCATAAAATCGGGTATATCATTCATGCAAAGCAAAAAGAGGCCGATGCTTTAGGTAGAAGATATGCAATGAGTACTTCCTGTTTTATGACTGTTTGGAATACTTTGATTTACAGTTGTACACCATTTGTACATTGGCGCAGTGGTAGAGATTCCACCTCTTGGATTTAATTCCCATAGGAACCATTTTTGTGTTACTTTGATGTTTTTCTCACTTTTATTTGGAAATTAAATTAAAATACATGAACATTAATGGTTTTTCGCAAGATGCGAGAATTGTGCTTTAATATTCTTTCATTTTATCATGCTGTACATACAATTACTTGAAAAATATAAAAGTTGACATTGACGATTTTTTAATGTTAAATGTCTCATAACGTAGGCTGTATTTATATAAAAAAATTTTATTTTTCCTTATACCGCAGTTCATATTTTACTAGTAAAAGTTCATAATCAGTAGTGATGCCCCCTACTCCGAATATTTTTCTGCATTCTTGTAAATTTACATGTGTGATCTGAGGACAAAATTGGGTAAATTGTGTACCCTAATTCGATCTTAGCATTGTTGCATAGTTAAACTTGTAAAATTTTATTACATGTTTTATAATTTTACATTGCCTACCTACATTGATTTTTTATAGAACACAGAATAAAAACAAATATGCAAATACTTGCTACCTTTTAAAGCTGCTCGCGCTCAGTTTTTTTTAAATTGACATACCTAATCATAAATATAAAATTAAAGGCTAGAATCAGAACTTAAGCAAAAATCTAGGTAGAAATTTGCAGAAATCGATTCAAAATGTTGGTTACACGGCATCGCAACACTATATGTTTATATTGGAATTTCAAAAGCGTTTGCAACGCTTTTGAATTTGGTAGCGTATTATTTGAAATTTAGAGATATACGTGACAGGAATTTATACTGGAGCCTTTTTATTATATGACTTTATGTTCTACAATACGTTATTTACATACAGTTTGAAGATTTTTTTTTTACCAAAATCTGGGAGCAGTGACACGTCTTCAAAGTACTAGCCATGCAATAGACATAGGTTAATGAAATATTCTAAATAAAGTTTATTATGTTTTGGAATAGTTTTTGTAAAATTTGCAAAATTCTATTTAAAATGGTAGTGGTGATTGGTTTAACGGTACCGTTACGCTATATGGCCAATCTGATTAAAATCATCTCCTCAAAAAAACGCTACGCTACCTACCCTTATCTTGTTAGATCTAGATTCATTTCAGAAGATCGTGCATTTTAGTCAGATTGGCTATATGGCTATATCGGAACTTCAAAAGCGTTTATATAAATAACGCTTTAATTATTGGAAGCATATTATTTCAAATATACAGATATTTATACTAGAACCTTTTTACATGACTATTCATTCTAGTATATGTTATTTTCAAATTATTTTGGAAACTTTAAATCTGAGAGCGAGCAGCTTTAAGATGTGTGCATTCTTGTTTTCAGTGATATTATTTTATCTCTTTCACGCGCACTCTTACAAAACAGACACACGATGACGGCTAGCATGTCAACTGTAAAGTGATCGGTCTTCAATTCATATTTAATTAATTGTACACATGTTTTCAGTATACTCGAGAATTTCTCCAGCTAACCGTTGATCACACACACACACATGTATATATATATTATCTTGGGCTTTTGTCCTCTCACAATTATGTTGCGACATTGTAAGGCTTTTGTAGCGAAAGTTTCATATTACAAATTCACTTCGTGAAAAACTTGAGGCGTCCGTGTAAAAATGACACTTTATGTATCACACATTTTCAAACGATTTTAAAAGCGCTGATGACACCTGTTGCATTTTACACTTTTCTGTTATCGAGTTAACACTTTCTTTATTCCTTGATTGGAAATTCGTGACTTCCGTATTTGTCAAATGAATTGAGGCCATAATGAATAAAATATTTGTAGATCTATGCATTTTCTAATTTGATTCTAGGGGTGCAACGATACGGTCTAACCAGTATTGCTATATAGCGTGATACAGCCACCCCTTATTGCAATACGTATTGCGATATACTGATGTACATTCAAAGCTAAAAGAATAGAATAAAACCAAATCATTGCCGAAAATACAGTGCCACAAGTTGACAACAAACTATCGCGAAGCTGCCTATCAACAGAATACTCGACTTATGGACAATTTATATATTTGTAACCAAACAGTGGCAAATATGGTCTACCATGATCTTCTTCTTTTTCTTTTTTCTGATTTTTTGTACACTGCACAGCAATGTGTAAAGTGAGTAGATCATTCATACGGAAATTCTTACCGCGGTACGTACTGGCTAGACTCTGTACTGCAAGATACCAGTATACCGGAGTGGAACATAAATCTGTAGTCAATATGTACCCTTGTTTTCAATTAAATTGGAAGAAATTATCTCCTTCGTGGGATAAAGTCCAAGATAACAAATTTGCTAGTTTGTTCTATCAGTGTAAATCCTCTGACATAATCGTTGTTTCTCATAGAGGTATTCCATTTAATATGTATGTAATTTCTTTCTTATGTGTCATTTTAATTTTTGGACTGTAAAAGGTAGACACCCATTCACCCTTGTTGCACCCTTTACCGTACGTAACAACCAAAATAACGATAAACTCAGAGTAACCCAAATGAAAAGCCCGGTAGTAATCACGGGGGACAACTCACTGAAATCTCCAATTATGGAGGCAGACTACAGTTTTCTTGGCTTTTCACACAACACTCGACTCCGCAACTTTCAAAACCACAACCCAAACACTGTAATCACATACCTGAAACAAATGTAGTACATTTTTAGTACTTGGCAGCCATTACGTCACTAATGCAAGGTCAATGTCACTGGTTTCACTTTCATCAAATCACTAAATCTCAATACTTGACAATGAAAATGCATATATAGCATGTATTAATATTATCAACCAAGACCATGCACTTGGATCTGCATTTTACCTCTAATTTGTAAATTTAACCCTGGCCAATTCGTCACTAACAGCCTGAAACTGTATACTGCCTCCTCAGTTACTGTTTTCCTATCGATAAAATCAGAGTAACCCAAATGTAGTAATCGAGGGAGACAACCGACCGAAGTCGCCAATTGTATCCGTTTCCCTAAATTTTATTTTGTTGGCCTAAGTAAATGTATGCTATATAATTGTTATTTCTACGAGTCTGTTCAGGGGGGTGGAAAAAAAAAAAGGGGGAAAGGGTTTGTGGGGGGGGGGTGGTTTTTTGTGGGTGGGAATCCCTGTTTGATATTTTTTTGTTTAATTAATTGCCCGGGAAGTTGTGTTGTGATTTCAATTTACCTGAAGACAATTCTTTTAAATTTTGTTTAGATTATTTGTTAACAAATAGCAAAATAGCAAAATGCGTTTTGCATGCGCTACATTAGTTTGACGTGTCGAAAACAAATAAACATCTGAGGTTGATATTTTTAAAAAGTTTTAATTTTTGATAGACTTACTGATATATCTTGTTAAACTTGCATATTTTTTTTATATTGTATATGCGGTTTTTTTTGCGTATATTTCTTTTTATATTTGAAATACAATGTAGATTTTCAATTGTCTTTTTATCTTATACAGATATATTGAAACGAACTATATGTAAAATAAGAATAACAAAGTTATGGAAACAAAAAATAGGGTATTTTATGGAAGCGTCTGATAATATGATATTTAAAATCACTTTATAAATCACCATGCTAAATAGATCTAGGTGTTATTGTTTCTAATTTCAAGTTTCAAGTTTTCTATTTCTTTGACTTTGCTTTGTTTCTTATTTCTTTTAAATCAAACTACTTTACAATTAAATTTTTTCTTACTATAATTATTATGTTCTTTAAGTTGCATTGATTTTATAAATGTAACGTTCAAAGTGATCTTAAAACATTACTGTAAAATAGTTAATCTATTATTACATATGTCTTATTTTAATATATATTAGTATGTTTGTTATCAGGTAGACAAAAAGTTCTTGTATAGCATTCCGTCAGATCGAATAGAATGGCTAATCAAAGTGACGTTACCTCGACAACAAATACAGGTTATTATTTCCCCTCTTTTCGTTATTGTTTTGTTTTTTCTGCTGATTATTGCATATTTCACTAGAAGTTGTTTTTGTGCAAATACATTTTCGGACTGTTATACTGGCAATTTAATTTCTAAAAGTATTAAAGCTGCTCGCTCTTAGATTTATGTGAAAAAAAATAAAGCCTTTCAAACTGATAGAAAATTACATATTTTAGAACGAATGATAAAATAAAAAAGTTTCCAGTATAAATTCCTGTAACGTACTTCTTTATATTTGAAATTATACACTACCAAAATTATAAAGCATTACAAACGCTTTTGAAATTCCAATATTAAAATATAGTGTAGCGGTGACGTAAAACGAATCTCACCTACCTTTCCTATATATTTTCTCAGAATGCTATACAGATTGTTTACTTGTGTTGTTGATTCTAGCCATTACTTTTACATTTTATGTTTACGTACATTATTTTGAGCATTTTTTTTTCCGGAAACTGTGAGCGAGCAGCTTTAATTTTAATAAAGAATGGATGGATAACAATTTATTACAAAAGTTCTTCATGTTGATTATTTGTGCTAAATGAATGAGGCATTTTTCGCGCTGTGTTGTTCTTCAAAATTGTATTTATTTATCATTTTACGCCCATTGAACACAAAATTATGTTTGCATAATATATTCTGCTTAATTAGGAGAGGTCCCCTTTAACGCTTGTTACGTCATTGCTTTACGTACATCATTACAGTAAACTTCGTTTATAGCGCACTAATTTGGACAATTTAAATTTGCTCCGTATATCTGGACTTTGTTATATTCATGCACTATTTTCATAAAAAGTAAATAAAGAAAAAATGTCGGGACAGAGAAAAAATGTTCCTTATATCCAGTTTTTTCGCTATATCTGCAGTCCTTACATACGGAGTTGACCTTATTCAGTTGATTCGAAAGGTATGATTCATGATCTGAGAATTGTTTATTTTTATTTTATGTTTTTTTCGGTGGCTTATCGAAATATAACGGTGTTAACACACTGTTCATTCAGTGAAATTATCAAAATCTTCCACCCGGTTTAACGTCAGAATATATACCGAGCGTAACGAACACAGGAAACCATACGACGATGACGTCGTTAAAATGACGTCATGTTTGTTATGCTTTCTGATGACAATTCCCGCGATTTTAGACATTTTACTTAAACAAACTCAACAAAAGTAGAGTTATAGACATGAAATAAACAGAAAAATTGTTGGTATCGATGTAATATCTAGATAATTTCACTCATGAGCACCAAAAGTAGTTATTTTCACTCGGTGAAATTATAACGTGATATTACACCGAAACCAACAATTATCCTCTATGTTTAGTCTATGGCAATGTGTGAAATCTGTCTATATCAGTGAAAATCTTTAATTTTCTAAGTAATATATAAAGTACTGTTTGCTAAAATAATAGTGTTATTTCGTGTCGGCATGATTTGTCCGAATTCCTATACTACTCTATTGAAACGGCGATCTATTTCAGATAGAGTACAGTTTTAAGCTCCGCCCCCTTTCACTGCTCTAATATATATTCGTCTAATAGACATGATACAAATTAAATTACTGACTTTCTCCTTTTCTTACGATACTTTTAACAGTGACATTCTTTGTGTGCCTTACGATACTTTAACAGTGATATTCTTTGTGTGCCTTACGATACTTTAACAGTGATATTCTTTGTATGCCTTACGATACTTTAACAGTGATATTCTTTGTGTGCCTTACGATACTTTGAACAGTGATATTCTTTGTGTGCCTTACGATACTTTGAACAGTGATATTCTTTATGTGCCTTGCGATCTTAATCATAGTCCAATAATTATGGACTTTTTTTACACCTACCTTTATCTTGTTAGATCTAGATTCACCACCTCGGGTCAGTTTCGACGCGGATTCACCACCTAAGTTCAGTTTCAACATGGAGCAAGCCGGGAAAGGAAAAGTCCCGGATGAAGAAACCGCAAAGAAGCAGGAGCATGGAAGATCTTGTCTAAGAAGGTTTTTTTGCGCATTTTCGTCTATATGCGTGTTATGTTTGATCATGGGTTCGATCATCTTCTTTATCGGTATGAAAATGTTTGATCACTTTAAAGTCACACTAATCTCCGTTGAAGAAAGTAATTTGTGAATATAACAGTAACCAGTAAACATTCTTTTTCGTCTAATAAACAAAGGTTTGTCTTTTAGCCTTTAATTTTGCGCATTGATATAATTCCTTATTACACCAGATACGTTATTCTTTTCTTTTGAGAAGCAGGTACACACTTGTTTTATTGCAAAAGGTGGACTTAAAACTGCTCGCTCTCAGAATTTGGTAAATAAATAAATAAAGTTCTTCAAACTGTATAAAAAATAACGTATTTCAGAACATACAGTCATATAAAACGGTTCCAGTAAAAGATTCTGTAAAGTTTATCTGTAGATTTCAAATTTTGCCCTACCAAATAATAAAGCCTTGCAAATGCTTTGAAATTCCAATATAATCATATAATGTAGCAGCGCCGTAAAACCAGCACTTTCACTCGTTTTGTAAATTCGTACCTAGATTTTACTTATATTGTTGATTCTAACCTTAAGTTTTATATTTATGTATGAGTGTGTCATTTTTTAATTTTTTTATTTTTTTCAACGACAACTGAGAGTGAGCAGCTTTAAAGTTCATTCTAAAACAACTCTATTCGTTTCCCGACAAAAGCAAGAAAATAGTACATGTTGTAAATATGCATTGAAGAATGTTTTGAAACTCGGATCGGTGTTAGAACATTGTCAAAAATACGTAGTAGTTTGCCATAATGACGACAAGTAAATGTCCATGTAGAAAATAGTCTGTTGCACTCTTTTATAATATTTGATCATGTTAGAATAGAAATAGAATCCCCCTTTTTTGTCGTTTTAATGTCCCGTTTATGACCACTCCGTAATAAAGCCTCATAACACTAAAATTGTTGTTTATAAAATGATAAATAACGCTTGAAGGCATAATATTTCTTTTCAGGAGACCATTTTCACCTCAAAATGACGGTATGTTGTGCCACATGACGTGAATAAGTACGCGTAGAAAATAACTCGTATTTATTCACCTTTTTGTAATATGTGGTGATTAATCGAAATATTAAAATTTAAGCTTTTTTCTTTGCCCACGACCGTTGGGGTTTATTACTGCACATCATAGCTCCAAACCATTGTTTATTAGGCGGTGAATGACACTTGAAAATATATTATTTCTTAAACATTTCACGTAGGAATATTTTATGATTAGGAACGTGACATATATATGTAGTCTATTTCAACGACGGACAGTCATATTGCAACTCATTTATCAGATACGTTGTTGTATTATTCTGTTAATATACTACACATACTTTAGATGAATATTATCAAATTATGATCTCGTATTTTAAAGGACACTTTTTGGATATTTCACTGATACAATGCTTAAATTTTCGTGGAACGACGTCCGTACTTGATGAACGCAGCTCACATGTATAAAATTCAATATAAGGGGAAAGACCAGCAGACTTTGCTTCTGACATGATTCAAGAAATTGTTTTTGTGTAAAAAATATTTTTAGAATACAATATGAATAAAAGAAAATCAACGAGTCATCTGTTCTGTATAGAACTATTTTCCTACGCGGAATTGATCACAACTAGTCAGACCGGAGACACTGAAAGAAAACTAGTCAGGCCGATTTAAAGTCTTTTACCCAATATTTCCATGTAAGTAGCCAAAGTATTGTTTTTGTGAGCATTAACTATCGGAACATCGTAATACATTATGTAACCACTGGGTACTTTTGAATTTTAAATGACAAATCTCGGAATTCAACATTAAAAACAACGAATTCTTTTAACTTGCCTCTATCATCAAAAGTGTACATACTTTTAAATCGTCTGTTTTATGATATGCCGCACTACAGCGTCTGAAACTAGTCTAAAATACGCGTTGAGGTAAAAAAATTGAAACTTATCAGCAAATTAACTTTACAGAGGCACTGGTAGATGTTTTTCTGAAATTTGACAACACATTTTTACGCTTTTAACACGTTTTAATTGTTGTATTTGATATAATTGTGTGGTTCGAAAAGGGTACGAAAATGTCGGTTCGTACCTGGGTACGAATAACTGTAAGAAATCACATAGTTCTACATGTCTTGAATACGTTTTTTAAATGTAGATAGAAATGCAATAATCTAAAGGGCAAATCAAATTCATTTCTCTAGATCATGCTGTCATTTACAAAGAGCAGATATTGACTCACCATGATGGTTCTGTTTAACGTGTATGTCTTGGTTGATGAGATAAGATGTCTTTTTTAGCTCACCTGAGCTGTCTCAGAGTGAGCTATTAGGATCGATGAATGTCCGTGGTCCGTCGACATTTAGTTCGTTAACACTCTAGTGGTCACATTTTTGCCTCAATTGTCACGAAACTTGGTCAGGATGTTTGTCCCAGTAATTACTCGGACGAGTTCGAATATGGGTCATCTCGGATGAAAAACTAGTTCCCATGGCCCAAAAATAGAAAAATCTTGTTAAGGCTCTAGAGGCTACTGCTTCAGTCCAAATATCCTGGCAATATGTCAGAGAAGTTGTTTGGTTGATTTCTAACTCAAATTTTAATATGGGTCACCTGGGGTCAAAAACTAGGTCACACAGCCCAAATATGGAAAAACCTTGTTAACACTCTAGAGGTAACATTTTCAGCCCAAATATCCTGGAAATTTGTCAGAAAGGTTGCTAATTGTTAATGATGATTTCTAGCTCAAGTTTGAATATGGGTCATCTGGGGTCAAAAACTAGGTCACAGAGCCCAAATATGGAAAAACCTTGTTAACACTCTAAAGGTAACATTTTCAACCCAAATATCCTGGAAATATGTCAGAAAAGGTTGTTAAGATGTTTTCTAGCCCAAGTTCGAATATGGGTCATCTGGGGTCAAAAACTAGGTCACAGAGCCCAAATATGGAAAAACCTTGTTAACACTCTAGATGTTACATTTTCAGCTCAGATATCCTGGAAATTTGTAAGAAAGGTTGTTTCAATGATTTCTAGCTGAAGTTCGAATATGGGTCATCTGGGGTCAAAAACTAGGTCACACAGCCCAAATGTGGAAAAACCTTGTTAACACTCTAGAGGTTACATTTTCAGCCCAAATATCCTGGAAATTGGTCAGAAAGGCTGTTTCAATGATTTTTGAGCTCAATGTTCAATATGTGTCATCTGGGGTCAAAAACTAGGTCACAGAGCCCAAATATGGAAAAGCCTTAAGACTGTAGAGGTTACATTTTCAGCCCAAATATCCTGGAAATATGTCAGAAAGGTTGTTTCTATGATTTCTAGCTCAAGTTCGAATATGGGTCATCTGGGGTCAAAAACTAGGTCACACAGCCCAAATATGGAAAAACCTTGTTAACACTCTAGAGGTAACATTTTCAGCCCAAATATCCTGGAAATTTGTCAGAAAGGTTGTTTCGATGATTTCTAGCAACTTTGTTAAAAGCAGTTGTACTCGGGTGAGCGATAAAGGGCCATCATGGCCCTCTTGTTTTATTTTACGGTCAAAATTAAAGGTCATTATTTCTTGGATACTGACCGTATACATTATCACATTATACACAAATTATAGCGCGGTGGGGTAGGGTACCGTGTTTGACTCAGGATAGGAGTGTCCCAGGTTCGATCACCACCAGGGCAAAGGTGGAAGTGTTCCTAGGCAATATAAAGATATGTTCATCATACCCCTCAGACACCTCTCTCCCTCTCTCTCCCACTTTTAAAAACACACGAATTCAGTGCCTTCAGCGCTTTGATTTTATTTTAAAATAATTATTTTACGGTTGTCTATTTTAAAATACGTATTTCTTTTCTGAATCAATGTAACAACCCATATAAGTGAAAATAATTTCTGAAAAAATATCGATCAAATGAAATGACGTAACATATAACGCGCTGGAAATTCTGCGAACTCCCCGCAGCGCTTACTTCCCCTTACACTATACAGTAGTAGAGCGGAATCGGAAGGAAGGGTTTTCGTCCTATGTAGGTGTTGCCTTTTTTCATATTAGATCATATAAATAATTACAGATATGTAATGAAACTATAGTAAACTCCGTATATATCGACTCCGGATATAACGTAACTTCGGATATAACGAACGTTTTTTTTGGCCCGATTTTTTCACTTCTTTGTTTAAAGTAAAAATATACGGTTATATTGTACGCCGGTTATAAGGAAATTTCAGATATAAGGAACAATATTTTCTGGCCCAACAATGAAAAATGTACAGTAAAGTTATCGTATATATCGAACTGCAAATATGTTCCGAAGAGTTAAAAAATATGTTGATTCTGCATTTTCTTTTCTGCCTGCATTGTAATTATCATAGCGCACTTGTAGCTATTATTTATAAAGGTAAATCATTGCACATGTGTAACCATTTGCAAAACTAGTTAAATGAAAATACAAACATAATTGCTAGTTACGATATTCAGGTGTTAATAGTTTTTTTTGAAGCCCGACGGGATGAAATCCCATATTGGGAAAATACCTTGTTAAATATTTTAAGTTTTGTTAAGTGAGCGAAAATCAGCTTTCTTGAATTGTATTTGTTTAAGTGATGCCAATTCAAACATGAATCGTCTTTTTTATGTTTTATTAATCCTTGCAATTTACGGATATAGAAAAGGATAACTGTTACAGTTATAGATCTTCATAACTCCTCAAAAGCAACTATAAGTTGATGGCTCGGATTTCATAACATTTGACTATAAAAATACTTGTTCGATATATATTTTAGTTCGATATATATACATCGTATATAAGGAACTTGTTCGATATACGGATATAAGGAACTCCGGATATAAGGAAAAAATTTGATAGGTCCCGAGGAGTTCGTTATATGCGGAGTTCACTGTATTTGTCTACTACTTTAATATCATGTGTCTTTTTAGTATATAAACCCTCAAAACAGCCGGTGTTACATACGGACTGCCAGAATGTGTCACTTACAGATGCCGACCAAAAGAAACACACCACTGCAGAGACTGGTATGTTTATGCTAAGGACAGTATATCTTCCGTCTTCTATTTTAGGTTAAAGTCTTGTTTAATGTTTTGACTTGAAACTAGGGACATGCTTCAGTGGTTAAGTGGTTAAAGGAACATACCCTATAACTGATGCCAAACTAAATAAGCTCCAAAACATAAATGATATAATCTTTGGAAGTATTTGTGTTAAACCTAAAAGTTTCAGCTATGCATTCCAGTCATTAAAGATATAATCAGCGGTTTAAAACATGCTACAGTACCGTAATTATTGAATGATCTATGTAGGGTTGTTGTTGTACAATGAAGGTGGATGCGATTTATTACAGGAGGCCTCTATATTGAATAATTGTGGTAAAATAAGTCATTTTTCGCCATAGGTGCTTCTTTGAAATTGTATTTATTTTATCCGTTTACGTTCATTGAACACATAATCTATGTTTCGAGAATATAATCGGCTAGATGTAGGGAGTGTCTCCTTAACTGTTCTGAATTCTGATATTTGCGACTGTAAATACGGTTTTTAATGGTCGCAAGTATTTGTAACGCCGGAGCACGTCGCAAATATCAAAATCGCTAAATAGTTAACCCTATCCTTACGCACAATGTGTTTAAATGCGATAATTAAAAGGCCGTTCGATTTTTGCGACTATTTCATAGTCGCAAAGTAAATTGATGAAACCAGTCAGAAACGACGTAACATCAGTAGTGCGTTGAAATATCTAATACGTTATTTTCAGAGAGTTTAAATAACTTTATTTTTCATCAAAATATGAGAGCAAGCATCTTTAAAACTTTAAAAGTGGTCCAAATACACATTGAAAATTTGACTGTACTCCTTCCTTTCTGCAACACAGGTTTGACGTGTCCAAAAGACTGGATCTTATACAAGAAAAAGTGTTATTATTTTACTGAAGTCTTTGTATCTGATTTGCCGGTAAGTTGACGTCATTTCCTAAACACATCTTAGAAAAAAGTGAGATAACGTCACTTTATGTACTTATCCCGAATACAAACGTGATATGA
>JAFMSR010000019.1:22188339-22209681 GCA_022818135.1 Saxidomus purpurata | reverse complement strand
TGTATCGATTGTATTGATACATTTATCTGTGATTGTATTGATACATTTATCTGTGATTGTATCGATACATTTATCAGTGATTGTATCGATACATTTATCTGTGATTGTATCGATACATTTATCTGTGATTGTATCGATACATTTATCTGTGATTGTATTGATACATTTATCTGTAGTAATTATCGTGATTGTATTGATACATTTATCTGTGATTGTATTGATACATTTATCTGTGATTGTATTGATACATTTATCTGTGATTGTATTGATACATTTATCTGTGATTGTATTGATACATTTATCTGTGATTGTATTGATACATTTATCTGTGATTGTATTGATACATTTATCTGTGATTGTATTGATACATTTATCTGTGATTGTATTGATACATTTATCAGTGATTGTATTGATACATTTATCAGTGATTGTATTGATACATTTATCAGTGATTGTATCGATACATTTATCTGTGATTGTATCGATACATTTATCTGTGATTGTATCGATACATTTATCTGTGATTGTATCGATACATTTATCTGTGATTGTATCGATACATTTATCTGTGATTGTATCGATACATTTATCTGTGATTGTATCGATACATTTATCTGTGATTGTATCGATACATTTATCTGTGATTGTATCGATACATTTATCTGTGATTGTATTGATACATTTATCTGTGATTGTATTGATACATTTATCAGTGATTGTATTGATACATTTATCTGTGATTGTATTGATACATTTATCTGTGATTGTATTGATACATTTATCTGTGATTGTATTGATACATTTATCTGTGATTGTATCGATACATTTATCTTGTTGATGGATGATACATTTATCGTGATTGTATCGATACATTTATCTGTGATTGTATCGATACATTTATCTGTGATTGTATCGATACATTTATCTGTGATTGTATCGATACATTTATCTGTGATTGTATTGATACATTTATCTGTGATTGTATTGATACATTTATCAGTGATTGTATTGATACATTTATCGTGATTGTATTGAACATTCGTGCGATACATTTATCTGTGATTGTATCGATACATTTATCTGTGATTGTATCGATACATTTATCTGTGATTGTATCGATACATTTATCTGTGATTGTATCGATACATTTATCTGTGATTGTAGCGATACATTTATCAGTGATTGTATTGATACATTTATCAGTGATTGTATTGATACATTTATCAGTGATTGTATTGATACATTTATCAGTGATTGTATCGATACATTTATCTGTGATTGTATTGATACATTTATCTGTGATTGTATCGATACATTTACCAGTGATTGTACTGATACATTTATCAGTGATTGTATTGATACATGTATCAGTGATTGTATTGATACATTTATCAGTGATTATATTGATACATTTATCTGTGATTGTATTGATACATTTATCTGTGATTGTATTGATACATGTATCAGTAATTGTATCGATACATTTATCAGTGATTGTATTGATACATTTATCTGTGATTGTATTGATACATTTATCAGTGATTGTATTGATACATTTATCTGTGATTGTATTGATACCTTTATCATTTTTCTGTGATATTATAGATACATTTTAAATTTTTAATATTTCCTGCTCCAAGAGTCATATAACTAGTTTATTTTCACCAATTCAATTTGTTAAAAATGAGGCGATCAAATATTTAATTATGCTGGCTGTTTGAAAAATCAGTCAAATGAGTTATGCCATATGACTAACGTATAATGGGATAAAAAAAATACAAAGACTATTAGACAAAGAGTTATTCAGAGTTAGGTACAATTCACAGTTTGATAAATCGACAGTTAAGTATATTGTATTTTCTAACGGACTTGGTGTCAAATTATTGCGCATCAGAACTCCAATTCATTGTTTATTAGACGATGAACACCGCTAGAACGAATGCGTTTTCATAAATCAAAACACGTTATGGTCAATAAAATTTGTAATGGAAAAAAACGTACAATTATAGGATTTTAACCAAATTCCAGGGCAATATCTCAAGTGTCACTGTAGCTGTGAAACCCGCTGATTTTTCATTTGTTGATTGTGCCAAAATTTAAAAACATTTTTTCAGGATGTTGTAACAATTACATGAGCGTGCTTCACAACCCGCCTTCTACAATGGGCAACATTGATGAGGTCATTAACAGGAGCCTTTCAATACTGCAGGATAGTGAGTATATCCACTGTACCAATTAACCCGTTTCTACCTAAAGATTAATGGGATCTTCTGTCTTCAGATTTGGCTAAGCCTATTTCTTTGTTTAGGTGTGTTTTGCAGAAATGTGGTCCAAAAGATTAAGGACTTAAATCCTGATCAGGCTACAGTTTATTTGTCGTCTGCTTCGGGGTATAAAAGGTATATACATGTTTTCTGGTAGAAATTAGGCACGATTAGGTTAAAGTGATATTTTCCTTCAAAGTGACCATCATAATTTAAAGAAAGTCATAAATTACTGATTTATACTCATTGAAAAATGAAATCTGACAAAGTTATAACAAAACTTTATTGATCAGTATAGAGTTTAATAAATTTCACAGATCAAAATTCATTTTTAGGCGGCAGGAATGTAATGGACATCCCTGAATATTCCGGAAGTGTCCCAGATGAAGACATAATTCCCCTATCCAGACAAAAAGACGATCCTTTTAGATCTTTACCTCCTGAAGATGGCAGTGTGTCACAACCCGAAAGCACCGACGATCCACTTGGTAACTCTATGTTACCGATTGATGCAGAAAGAGAAGAAGAAAAAGCAGGAGACGAACAAACGCGATCTCTTGAACCAATCCGGGCCACTTCGCCTCATCCTCATTATGGATTTCGGTTGGGATCAGGACATGACCATGGATCCGATTACAGCGATGGGCATACTGACCAATTACCTGAGGATATCTCCAATGACAATGATGTTATGACATTACATGAACGCTTTGATAATGATACCGATAAACTGACGTCACATGAGAGTTTCCATACTAATGCCGATATAATGGCGTCACCCGAAGGATTCGAGAGTACTACCGATATGACATGGCTACGTGCGGATTTCAATCATGATGCCGATATGCCACTGTTAACTGAAAACTCCGATCAAGAATTAGCATCGGGTGGTCTTTATCACCCAGATCTATCGAACGCACCCAGTCCCGCACCTAGAAGCATTTATTGGGGGCTATTTTGCGAAAGATACGACATTGTTAAGGATCTGTGGGATTATACAGGATGCAACGGTACTGCGGTTCAGCTTTGCGAAAGATATCCAATACCTACCTATTAAGGAGAAAATTCAATCGACAAGTAAAGAACCTGATATGCATTACTTATATAGAAAAACTTTTAAAAAATCACAAGACTTGGAGCTTAGATATTTTGCATATAGCATTACTCATTGGACTGCAACCAAGATTTTTCAAATCATGACCTCGGGTCAAAATAGACACCGCCCGGGGGTCAAAATAGACACCGCCCGGGGGTCACATGATTATTATGATTATGATTATGATCATAGGATTATATAGGAAATATTTTAAGAATCATCTTCTCTTAAACCACAAGGCATAGAGCTTAGACATTTAGCATATAGTATTGCTAGTGGACCTCTAGTGCCAATATTGTTCAAATCATTGGCCCCTGGATCAAAATTGACCCTACCCTTGGGTCACTTGACTACATCAGCTCATGTAGGGGAAACCTTAAAATCTTCTTCTCGGAACCCATATGGTCTAGAGCTTAGATATGTTACATGTAGCATTGACTAGTGGACCTCTTTCAAGATGTCACTTGATTTTATATAAGCTTATGTAGGTAGTACCCCCAGTCAAAAAACACTCCTGCTATTGTTGACCTTGGTAATTGTAGCCAGGAGAGAGTTATAGGGCCATCCCGACACTCTTGTGTCATTTATTTTTCAGAAATGATAACAAAATAATTGCCGCTGTTTAATATTTTCAAAAGAATCTCAAATCTATGGATGTGTGTCTTCTGTGCAACATTTAATCAATTGCGTAAATGTGTTGTATTTATAGCCCGTCAAAATGTAATTCTTACATTTTCCAAACGTAGATAGATAGATACAGATTTCAACATAAAGTGCACAATAAACAATAACAATAAACATGTATGTTAAGGATAACACAAACAAGAGTTAAGATAAACTCATATTACCACTTGCCGCGTCTTTGATGCATCAATACTTTTCTTGTTGTTCGTTGTTATGTTTGGTTTACACATTCGCCCAAGAGCATTGTGTTACTGTTTATAAGCATGGTATGTAATAATCAACTATATTTAACTATAACTATCACATAATGTGATGAATATCCCCCGAACACCTAACTGACATAGTTTGTAAAATTTGAGTAACATTTTGAAACTTTAACTAGACCTATCACTAAATGTGATTAATACCCCAACAAGACTGCTTTGTCGACTGAAGAAGTTATCAGTGACAGAATACCTTGTAAACTAGAATTGTGTCCAAAGGACACGGATGCCCCCACTGTGCAGATGTGCTCATAAACAAGAGCAAGCATATCTGTATGTAAGATTTTTATGTGGAACTTTTTCATTCCACTGTTTCATTTCTGTACATATACCTAAAATGATCTACAGGTAACCTTATGTACATGTTAAATTAAATTACAAATGTAAAATTTATATGTTCAATTATTTATATGGTATATAGTGAAAAAATCAACAAAGGGCCATAATTCTGTTAAATTTGGTCGCAACAAATTTATATGGTATATAGTGAAAAAATCAACAAAGGGCCATAATTCTGTTAAATTTGGTCGCAACAAAAATTTCTTCCTTTACTACCATCTACACATTAAAGCTGTTCATCCCTGGAAGTTTAAGCAAAATCTGCCATCCGGTTTAAGAGGAGTTGCGTTCACAATATTTCTATATGGTATATAGTGAAAAACTTAACAAAGGGCCATAATTCTGTTAAATTTGGTCGCAACAAAAATTCCTTCCTTTACTACCATCTACACATTAAGGTTGTTCATCCCTGGAAGTTTAAGCAAAATCTGCCAACCAGTTTAAGAGGAGTTGCGTTCACAAAATTTCTACATAGTATATAGTGAAAAAATCAACAAAGGGCCATAATTCTGTTAAATTTGGCCGCAGCAAAAATTCCTTCCTTTACTGCCATCTACACATTAAGGTTGTTCATCCCTGGAAGTTTAAGCAAAATCTGCCATCCGGTTTAAGAGGAGTTGCGTTCACAAAATTTCTACATAGTATATAGTGAAAAAATCAACAAAGGGCCATAATTCTGTTAAATTTGGTCGCAGCAAAAATTCCTTTCTTTACTACCATCTACACATTAAGGTTGTTCATCCCTGGAAGTTTAAGCAAAATCTGCCATCCGGTTTAAGAGGAGTTGCGTTCACAAGATATATAGTGAAAAAATCAACAAAGGGCCATAATTCTGTTAAATTTGGTCGCCGCGAAAATTCCTTCCTTTACTACCATCTACACATTAAGGTTGTTCATCCCTGGAAGTTTAAGCAAAATCTGCCATCCGGTTTAAGAGGAGTTGCGTTCACAAGATTTCGGGACGTACGGACGGACGGACGGACTGACGGACTGACGGACGGACGGACAAGTGCAACGCTATATGCACCCCACTTTGTGGGGGGCATAAAAACTAAAATAAAGTTATGATTCTTGGTAATAACTATTTAATGAATCAAGATAGCGGTATGGTTCTTGTACACTGCACTTTTGCTCAGCTCATTGTGCTTAACCAGTAATTACCAAGTTCTGATCCGGACAATAAAAACGGACCGACCGACCACAGACTGACTCCAGTATATCCCCCTAAACTTCATTCCGGGGGTATGATTGTTGGACCATGCACAACTAAGAATAGTACTTATCACTTCTGTCAAGTATCATTCAATTCTGACCAAGGATTTTGGAGATTAACAATACGCAAGATTTTATATTGTCGAGCCCTGTGACCTTGACCTAGTGACCCGAAACATAGACCATGCACAACTAGGCACGGTATTTATCACTCCTGTGAAGTATCAATAAATTCTGTCCAGGATTTTTGCAGATTTAGTATCAACAAGAATCCTACACCGCACTCGTAAACGAATTAAGCAACTCCGGCATTATGTTATGACTTACTTCTTTTATTCACTTAATTTGGTCAAATACAGGTCTGCAACTAAAACAGAGTATCCTTCTTGATACAGTCATAATAATGCAGCATGTCAATTCTTGCTATAAGTCTTTCGACAAAACCTTGGCTAAATATGTACAGATTGTTGTCGGCCATGGTATTGACGTTGCAATTGATCGGTATGATAATGATTATTAAGGCTGTTCGCTCTCAGATTTTGATGAAAAAATAAAGGTCTTCAAACTCTCTAAAAATAACATTTTAGAATTCAAATAAAAATGAACCAATATACATTAATTTAAAGCATATCTGTATCAATGAACTTAAAATTATAAAGCTTTACAAGTGCGGTGCCGTTAAACCAAACCTTTTAACTTTTGCAATTGATTTTTGCAAATTGCTACCTAGATTTTTACTCATATTGTTGATTGTTGAAATTTTATGGAACAATATACATTGGAATATTTTTGAAGATTTAATTTTTTCACCGGAAACTGTGAGCGAGCAGCTTTAACCTTGTATA
Source organism: Saxidomus purpurata (assembly GCA_022818135.1). NCBI lineage: Eukaryota > Metazoa > Mollusca > Bivalvia > Venerida > Veneridae > Saxidomus > Saxidomus purpurata. The sequence goes on along the minus strand of JAFMSR010000019.1, from coordinate 22,202,978 downwards.
TGTGCAAATAAATTACGCAGTCCAGTGGTATGCCTTGAAAGCAATGCAAATATTACTTGCAAAGTTCGTCATCTTTCAAAATACGATTTTATCATACAAACAATTGTTCCAAATATTTTAAACCTGATTTCACTGTACAATAAATTAAGTATAAATCATTGATTTGTTGACTTTATTGTATTTCAAAGGCGTAAGAACTGAGTATAAACTGTTGATACAAGCTTCTGGAAGCTCTTGTGCGTAAAATGCATTAAAAAGTAAAAACATGTAGAGCTTAATGCCAGGGGTCGCCCTATCAATTCAACATTGGATTTTCTTTCCAATGAAAAGGATAGGATCGCCAGACTTCATGGACATGATGATCTTAACCAGTATGTATCCGCCGTTGAATTTGAAGTCACTAGATCAAAGATCAAGGTCAGATGCCCCTCTGTCACTTGACTTTTGACCTACTTTCTTGTTTTTGAAGCTACAACAATGATAATTGAGCTCGTATATGGATAGCTTTGCATAAAAAAATTAACTTTGATCTTGACCTACTAACTTGCTTTCTACTTTTGGAACCACATCAATGAAATAAGGATCATATTTACGGTTTTGCATGTTGATTTCAACTTCGACATTGACTGACCTACTTTCTTGGGTTTTAGCTGCACCAATACAATTTGAACTGTATGGACAGTTTTGAATGCAGATTTCATCCTCGACCTTGGCTAACCTTGTTCTACTGACATACGTTCTATTTTTGAAGCTACAACAATGAAATTTTGACCATGTCACTTACAGTTTTGCCTGTAGATGTCATCATTTGCTTACCTTGACCTACCGACTTACTTTCCTGTTTACAGCAATCACATATGTATAGCCTTTAATGAAAATTTCAACTTTGACCATTGGCTGAACTTGACCTTTAGCCTAGTTTTTGTTTTTAATCTAGAGAGATGAAATTTGGACTTTTTGTGCAGTTTGCAAACTTAGTAACAATTTCTTGATGACTAACCTAGATTATGACCTTTTGGCCTACTTTCTTGGTTTAAAATGCAATGCTACTCAGGCCCTCCTGTCTCATGAAATACTCAAACTAATATGTCCCGTCTTTATCAAATCAGTGTGTTACTCTCCCCTCTCCCAACGCTGAACATTTTTTCTCTTCGTATGACTACCAAAATATTCGCTGGCGTTCCTTCGCGATCCACTCAAATGTAAAATGCCATTTACCTCCGTGTTTAAAAGTTTTTATGCAAGATTTTCTTTTGTTTGATATGCTGTTGTTAGAAAGATCCACCGCAGGTGATTTTAATCCGTATTACTGGTTTCTATAACTAAATCTGAAGTGCCATCTTAAACGAAAATGAATTGGGCATTCTTGCATGCCTACTAGCAGAAATGTGTCGTTAATACCCAATGTTCAAGTCATGTTTCCGAGACGAATTTCATGTTCAGACTGACTGGGAGTCGATTTAACATTACAAGCGTCGCTAGACAGACCGAGCAATTCTGACATGGCCTCATTTAGTAGCGCCAGATGTCACACGGGAATAAAAATGTGCAGCCTGTCCGGGACCGGAACACGGGATTCTGCGCTCAAATGGCGAATGCTCTCCCGACTGAGATATCCGGCCGCTTACACATGTTCTCCCCAATTGTGAACAAGTTCTTACCGTGACACTAACATGCTGTTTCTTTCTCTATTTTATGTTTGTTTATGGATAGATCTTCAAAATAAGGGTAGTCTTATAAAAAGTGAAAGATTGGAGGTCATGGTAAAAAGTAGCTGTATTTAAAGGGACATACCCTATAACTGATATCAAACTAAATAACCACCAAAACATAAATAATATAATCTTTGGAAGTATTAAAGCTGCTCGCTCTCAGATTTTGGTAAAAAAATAAATAAAGTTCTTCAAACTGTTTGTAAATAACGTATTCTAGAACATAATTATAGTCATATAAAAAGGCTCCAGCATATATTCCTGCCACTTATATCTCTAATTTTTAAATAATACGCTACCAAATTCAAAAGCGTTCAATATAAACATATAGCGTAGCGTTGTCGTGTAACCGACATTTTTAATTGATTTCTGCAAATTTCTACCTATATTCTTGCTTATATTTTGAGTTTAGCCTTTAATTATATATTTTTATAGATGATTTCTAAAAAAATATTTTTTAACCGTTACTTAGAGTGAGCAGCTTTAAAACTTAACCTTAAAGTTTCAACTATGAATTCCCAGTCATTATTGATAAAATCAGCGGTTTAAAATATGCTGCAGTACCGTAAACCATTCAATAATCTATGTAGAGTTGTTGTTGTGTAATTAATGGGTTGGTGCGATTTATTACAGAAAGCCTCTACATTGATTAGTTGTGGTAAAATGAGCCATAGGTTTTTCTTTTAAATTGTATTTATTTATCATTTTACGTTCATTGAACACATAATCTATGTTTCGAGAATATAATCAGCTAAAAGAAGGGAGTGCCCCTTTAAGCAACAGCAGAAACTGCATTTACAGGATTCTAACCTATCGGATGAAATCCATATATCATGAACATTCCTTGTATCTTTGGAAAACTGGTATTGTTTGATCATGTTGTTAATCAAAAAGTGTATTTAAAGCTGCTTGCTCTCAGTTACAGTTGAAAAAATATTTTTTTTTTTAAAAATTGACATTATCACACATATAATTAAAACTAAAGGCTAGAAACAAATTATAAGCAAAAATCTAGGTAGAAATTTGCAGAAATCGATTGAATATGTCGGTTACACGGCACCGCTTCACAATATGTTTATATTGAAATTTCAAAAACGCTTTTGAATTTTGGTAGCGTATTTTTTAAAATTTAGAGATATACGTGACAGAATTTGTACATGAGCCTTTTTATATGACTAAATGTTAAAAATACATTATTTACATACAGTTTGAAGAACTTTACTTTTTTTACCAAAATCTGATAGCGAGCAAATTAATAACAAAATATGCAGACCTAAAAGGTGTTTATTGAAAGAGTGCGATTTTCTGTCATGAAAGCAGCAAATACCTTAGTTAAACACCAACTACATTTTTTAATGATGATTTTTTTAGTGTATGAAAGATAATTTGTAATTACACACCTTGGTAATATTTTGTTTCCTTGTTAGAGAAAAACATTAACCTCACCAAGTTTGTGTAGCCTCTGATTGCGGATAAGAGCATGTGAATAATGATGTGTTCATCACAAAATTCACATTCAAATGTATAAACCTAAACCGAACGGGGATCACTGCTTTATCCATCCATCCGTCCTTCCATCCATCCATCCACCCATCCATCCATCCGTCCATCCATTCATCAACAATCAGTTCGGCCTAAACCAACTTTTCGGGTAATACTGGCCTAAACGCATCTTTCGGGTATTACTGGCAGGTGCGCGTCAGTGTAAGAATAAGATATTTATATCTACAAAAGTTGAAAGGAGACCCCATAGTACAAAAATGAGAAAGAATAAAAGTATGACAGTCTTATTGTCAAATTGAAAATATTTATATAATATACATGTATAAAGAAATTAATTTCTTTTTCATATATTAATATCATCAAACTTTAATATTTGCCCTATTGTATGGCATTTTTGAGCATGGTTAACTTACCAACTCTTCATACAAAACGCATGAAAAGTATGACCACAGAAACTTCAAGTTATTTCATGGTATCATGGTATATCACCTATTGCTCTTTCAGACCTGACAGTAAAACGTTCAGCACATATATCATTTAAACATTCAAATATATTACAGAAGCACTTATGCCGGTAGAACCCCGTTCAGGTACGTATCACCTGTTTTATGGAATTCATTGCCAGAACATTTTAAATTGTGCACACACTTTGCTCAGTTCAAAAACTTGATGTCTCGATGGAATGGAAAGAGTGCAAATGTATTGTATATAGGTAAGCATGCAGAAATTCATATAAACTTTTGGTTTACCTTTATCCTGGGTCTTTAAACAATTAGAGCGATGCCGGGTGTGTTCGGCCGTCGGAAGCAATATTATATGAAGCAGTGATGTAATGTTTTTCGAATGATTGCTTTTTGAATAGAACATCGTATAAATACTAGATAAAACATGTTTTGAATATAAGATATGCAAATAAAAGATAAATATAGAACTGGACCAATGTCTGTGGTTTCTGTCACAAACGTTTGACTTTTGAGATGTTGCGCTATTGCATTACAAATCAATGATGATTATTATTGTTGTATATTTCAATTAAGTCGATATATTTTATTTCACAAAAGATATTCTTTGGAATATTTTAAAAAAGATATTCTTTGGAATATGAATTTGAAATAAATCGATACATTTTAAAATATAGTTTTTTGTTGTTATACACGAATTTGAAATAAATCGATACATTTTATTTTACAAAAGATATTCTTTGGTTTTTGTATACTTAATTGGAATAAATACATACATTTTATTTTACAAAAGATATTCTTTGTTACCACCAATAAGTCGCGTAAAAGAATGCCCAGCCTAAATCAACCGTCCGATTTCAAATCCCACAAAATGTGCTTTTTTCTGTTCCTTTCTTCTTAGAACTATCACCTCTCCACAATGATATAAAATGAAGATTGGACATATTTGTGATTGTGCGACCTTATTCGCGGATTTACAAACAACATTGGTTTTGTATGTTTAAAAAATAACACTGAACGGCTTGTAGTGCAGTATTTCTATCAGTTTCTAGCAACATTTCTAACCATGTGTAAGTTTTTAATTGTCAATTGATTAAAGTTTGTCCATAATGTAATGAAATCGCGCAACTCATTTTTTTTTTTAATGTGAAACAAAAAAATTGTCTATCGTTTTCATTTGGCTGAATACGTATAGTGTACGTATAATCTATAATTCACACATTGCATTTCATTGTATACAATTGCAATTGTATTTGGTGGTAACAAAGAATATCTTTTGTAAAATAAAATGATGACGCCATTGTCCAAATTTAGTAGAGAAGGCAAGCCATCTGTAAACGGATCGGTGTCAACATGTATGTCATAAAAAACATGATGATTGGCAAATTGTTTTCTCAAATATCTAGCGATCATAGAAAGGTATATAGAAAGTTTTGTGAATTTGCTGAAAACAGTCAAAAGTTTAATGTATACATGTCAGGAGCGGCACTAAAGTCAAAGTCTAAATTATATAACTTGCTTTAGATTATTATTAGATACACTATTATGATACTTACTAAAAGATAATACCAATAAAATGGCGTGTTTGGTACGTGGCATTCCCTGTTTGATATTATTTTTGTTTTTAGTGTTTTAATTTTAATTAACTGTACAAATGTTTTCAGTTTACTCGAGAATTTATCCAGCTAACCGTTCATCATATATATTTTGTTCTATTATCCCCTCACAGTTATGCTGCGAAGTTGCTAGCCTTTTGTAACCAAAGTTTCAAATTACAAATTCATTTTATGAAATTCTCAAAGCGTCCGTGTAAAAATCACACTTTCTGTATCACACATGTTATACTTCTACACTATAATTATAGTTTTGTGGCAAGAAGCATTGTAATGCTTAAATGCTTAATAAAATTTGTTGTTGTTGTTGTTGTTGTTGTATGTTAAATGCGCTGACGAAACCTGCTGCATTTCACACTTTTCTGTTATCGAGTTAACGCTTTCTTTATTCATTGACTGAAAAATCATGACTACCGTATGAGACAAATGAATCGAGGCCAAAATGAATAAAATATTTGTAGATATATGCCATTTTTATTTGAATGATTTTTCTCGATCTTTATGTACCTAATACAGCATTGACTACGCAGATTTAATCTACTTCTTATTTACTAAAGTGTGGCCGTTTCAAAAGTCCAGAAAAGGAGTGGTACATCAGTCTGTGAGCAACATATACCACTGTTTTCAATGAAATCGAAAGAAATTATCTCCCTTGTGAGATGAAGTCCAAGATAAGAAATTTGCAAGTTTATCAGTTGGAATCCTCTGAAATGATCGTTGTTCCACATAAGGTGTCCCATTAAATACGTATGCTCTTTCACTCTTGTGTGTCAATTTCATATTTGGACTATCAAAAACTCGTTCATCATGGTTGCGAATACTTCAGTTTATCCTTTACAGTATTAAACAATAAAAGTATCGATACAATCAGAGTAATCCAAACGTAGTAGTCGAGGAAGACAACTTAACAAGTTGCCCAAATCAATCCGTTTCCCTAAATTTTATTGTGTTGGCCTAAGTAAGTGTATGCTATATAATGATCATTTCTAAGGCTCTGGAAGTCCATTTCTACACAGCCTTTGGTTAAGACAATGCACGGGTAAGTTGTGTTTTAATTTTGCCTGAAGACAACTCTTTGCATTTCTTAGTTTTATATCTTGTTTAGATGTTTTTAAATAAATGGCAAAACTAAAGCGTTTTGTATTCGCAACATTATTTTGACGTGCCGATAACAATTGAACATCTGAAACTGACATTTCTTTGCGAGATTTTAAAGAATTTGTTATTTTTGATAGATTTACTGATAGATATTGTCAAACTTGCACAGTTCTTATTTTGTATATGCAGTTTTTTTGCGTATATTTATTTTTATATTTGAAATACAATTTAGATTTTCTATTGTTTTTTTTATCGTTTTTCAGATATTTTTAAGTGATTTAAAAAAAATAAGAATGACAAAGTTATTGAAACTAAAATAGGAGTTTTACGGAAGCGTCTGATAATATGATAAAATCACTTCATAAATCACCATGCTTAAATCAAATTGAATTTAAGTAATCTATTAACTAGGTTTTATTGTTTCTAGTTTTCAATTTAGTATTTCTTTGACTTTGCACTTTTATTTATTTTTAATTCAGCTAGTTCGTATGTATAGTACCAGGATAACACAAAACAGAGCAAGCTCTTATTTCCATTGTGGTCCTTTATTTAGAGACAGAAGCAGATACAAGGGAATCGGGTACCAGACCCTAGCTCTCCCTTGGTTCTTTTACATGCCCGGTGTATAGCACCGATACACGCGAGACTACCTCAGGGTTTCTAACCAATTCATCTCAATTCAGAATTCAATATTTTCTTACTATATGTTCTTAAAAGGGACACACCCTATAACTGATAACTAAATAACCTTCAAAACATAAATAATAGAATCTTTGGAAGTATGATAACTTAACCTAAAAGTTTCAGCCATGCATTCCACGCCAATATCGATAAAATAAACGGTTTAGAATATGCTGCAGTACCGCAAACCATTTAATAATCTATGTAGAGTTGATATTGTAAAATTAATGGGTGAATGCGATTTTTTACAGAATGCCTCTTTATTGATTAATTGTACTAAAAGTTTTTTTCGCCATAGGTTCTTCTTTGAAATAGTATTTATTAATTATTTTACGTTCATTGAACACATAATCTATGTTTCGAGAATATAATCTGCTACATGTAGGGAGTGCCACTTTAAATTGCATAGATTATGTAATTGTAACATTTTTGGATCATAAAACAGGTCTGTAAAATGCTTACATCTCTTCTTACATTGTATATATATATATTTGTTATCAGGTAGACATAAAGTTCTTGTATAGCTTTTCTTCAGATTGAATATAATGGCTGATCAAAGTGACGTATCCTTGAAAACAAATACAGGTTAGAACAAATTTTCCTCTCTTTTCGTTATTCTTTATTTTGTTTTCTCTGCTGATTATTGCATATTTCACTAAAAGTAGTTTTGGTGCATATACATTTTTGGTCTGTAATTCTGACAATTTTAGTCCTGAAAATATTAAAGCTGCTCGCTCTAAAAATATCAAAATTACAAAACAGTTAACCCTATAATGAATAGTCAAATAAAAATGTTCCACTATAAATTCCTGTAAGATACATCTGTATATTTGAAATTAAACACTACCAAATTATAAAGCGTAACAAACACTTTTGAAATTGCAATATTAACATATAATGTAACGGTGCCGTAAAACCAATCTCATCAACCTTTCAAACATATTTCCTCAATTGCTACCTCGATTTTTTTAATTGTGTTGTTCATTCTAGCCATAACTTTTACATTTTTGGATAAAAAAAACCATTTTGCCCGTGAGCGAGCAGCTTTAATAGGTGGACGACGATATATCACAGAAGGGTATTTGTGCCAAATGAATGATGCATTTTTCGCGCGCTGTTTTGTTCTTTAAACTGTATCTATTTATCATTTTACGTTCATGAATTATGTTTGTATGATATATCCTGCTAAATGTAGGTAGTGGGATGATAACGATTTATTACATTTATATACGGAGTTTACTGTGTTCATGATTGATCTGAGTATAAATTTTTTGATCTGAGTATACATTTTTTGATCTGAGTATAAATTTTTTGATCTGAGTATAAATTTTTTGATCTGGGTATAAATGTTTTGATCTTAGTATAAATTTTTTGATCTGGGTATAAATTTTTTGATCTGAGTATACATTTTTTGATCTGAGTATAAATTTTTTGATCTGGGTATAAATGTTTTGATCTTAGTATAAATTTTTTGATCTGGGTATAAATTTTTTGATCTGAGTATAAATTTTTTGTTGGCAATGTATGAAATCTTTCTAAATCAGTAACAATCTATAACTTCTTAGTAATAGATAGAATCCTATTTGCTAGAATAATTACGTTATTTCGCGGTAGCATCATTGTTCAATTTCCTATACTACTCTATTGAAACGGCTATCTCCCCCTCCACCGCCCTCGTATTACTTTAATGTATATTCACCTCAAAGTCATGATACAATTTCAATAACTTACTTTCTCCTTTTCTTTTTCTTACGATACTTTTAACAGTGATATTCTTTGTGTGCCTTACGATACTTTAACAGTGATATTCTTTATGTGCATTGCGATCTTAATCACAGTCCAATAATTATCGACTATTTTTTACACCTACCTTTATCTTATTAGATCTAAATTCACTACCTCGGGTCAGTTCCAACGCGGATTCACCACCTCAGGTCAGTTTCGACGCGGATTCACCACCTCAGTACAGTTTCGACGTGGAGAAAGCCGGGAAAGGAAAAATCCCGGATGAAGAAACCGCAAAGAAGCAGGAGCATGGAAGATCTTGTCTAAGAAGTTTTTTATGCGCATGTTCGTCTATATGCGTGCTATGTTTGGTCATGGGTTCGATCATCTTCTTTATCGGTATGAAAATGTTTAATCACTTAAAGTCACACTAAAATCTGTTGAAGGAGGTAATTTGCGAATATAACAGTATAAACCAGTAAACAGTCTTTATCGTCTAATAAACAACGGTTTGTCAATTCAATTCAATTCAATTCAATTCAATAGTTTATTGTATAATAAGGCCTCCGGCCCATACACAAGTATAATATTATACAAAAGATTTTCATAGAGTGCATTAACATATAGGAACGTAAATACAACAAAGTTGACTATCATACTGAGATTCATGTATCGACATAGTACTTATTTTGTAAATCTCAGTATTGATCAGATTATTGAAAAACTGATAAGTACTCTTCCCTTTTTTGTAATGCATAATATATATACATGGCAACATTGCGTATGATATGTTCATTTTCAGATGACATTAAGTTACTTAACTTGTAAATTGACGTATTCTCAATATATGTATTAGGAATATATTTACAGCGAATGCTGCTATATAACGGACACAAAAATATAAAATGGTATTCGTCTTCAACATAACATTCACAGTAGGGACAGTCTCTTAACTCCCTTTCAATACCAAAATGTCTACCCTTTTCAATCATGAGTGAATGACAAGAACTTCTAAATGCTGCAATACACTTTCTGAATTTGTTGATATCAACAACATTTACATACTTTTCAACTTTATATACTGTTTTGTACTTTGCATAATAAAAAAGTTTTGCGTTATGATAACATCTATCTCTCCATTCCTGGATATACTGGTCCTTTAATCGCTGTACATATTGCAATAGAAACAGATTGGGATTGTCCACATTCTGTGCTTCCCAAACATATCCGTAGCCATTTACATACAAGTGAGTTCGTAAATCAGTTACCCAGTTATTATAACCAATACTATCATAATACATTTGCATATTGTAACACATTCGTACGTATCTGTCTTCAGGAAAGTTCAACAAACGTATCCAATATTTAACTGTACGCTTAGCAGCAAAAATATACAACGGGAATCTGCCTAAGTCACCTAAAATTGCATCATTACATGCACCTTTGTTCACTTTCATAAACCTTTTACAAGCAAAAATGTGCACATTTTCAAGACATTTTGGTTGCTTAAGACCCCAAATTTCAGAACCGTACAATGCAATAGATGCAACCTTTGAATCAAATATTTTAAAGAACGTTGTATATGGAAGACATGGATAATTGTACAATGAACTAAACAAATGCATTAGTACTTTCTTTGCCTTAAGCGACATGGCCTCTGCCATTTTGTACATAGAAAGCTTATTTGAAAAATATATTCCAACGTAAGTAAAACCATTAACTACTTCTATGTCCAATTCATTGTAATTCCATCGTTCCCTTACACTTAATCTACCTCTTCGTTTAAAAACAAGAACTTTTGATTTAGCTGTATTTACAACAAGTTTACTATCTATACAAAAATGTTTCAATATATTCAATTGCTTTTGCAGTCCGACAACCGTGTCGGATATAAAGGCTATGTCATCTGCAAACATAAGCAAAAATATTTCTACAATATGAGGAAATAATTGTATACCTCTTATTCTATTTTTACATAACAGTGAGTACAGTTCATCGATAAACAATGCAAACAGAATTGGACTCAAATTACAGCCCTGACGCAATCCGATGGGACATTCGAAACTTTTTGTTATACCATTGTTAGTTCTAACACACGCTTTTACAGAAACATATATAGACTGTATTGCATTATATAAGTTACCTTTTATGCCACCTTTTCTTAGAACTTCATACAATATGTTGTGATCCACAGAATCAAACGCTTTTTGGAAGTCAATAAATGCTACGTACAATGTTTTCTTTTTCATACATAAATATTTACTTACAATGGCTTGAAGAATAAAAGCATTATCTACAGTGCAATATCCTGATCGAAAGCCCGCTTGGGCTTCACAGATTTTACAATAAGCATTTACATAAAATGTCAAACGCTTTGTGATAATTGCTATATAAACTTTGCTCAGAACATCTAATAAAGCTATACCACGATAATTATTTGGGTTATTTACACTACCCTTTTTGTAGAGGGGTATAACAACTGTTTTTGTCCATTGATTTGGGAATTCACCTTTGTGAAACAATCTATTAAACAACTTACGAATGAAAGGTAAAAGCACATTTACACCATATACTAAATGCTGTGGAATAATCACTCCACCAGTAGCTTTATTCAATTTCAAAGACTTTATACTATCATTTATTTCCTCGTCTGTGATACTGGAATTGAAAATTAATTGTTCAATATCATCAAAATCATCAGTTTCATTTTCAGCATCAATGTGTTCTTCATTCTCTGAATCTACATTGTTCACATGTGTAAAAAGATTGCTAAAATGATTAAACCAATCGTCCAATGAAATATTTGGTTCCGTTCTTGGTTTATTAGTCAGTTTTTTAACCTCACCCCAAAAACTTTTCGAGTTACCAGTTGTATTTTCTAATTTCGACAATGCATTTTTATTAAATACAAACCTTTTACGTTTACATATATTCTTATAAACATGTTTACTATTTACATATAACAATAAGTCATTTTCACTTCGGCTAGACCGAAAACGATTCAATTGTTTTCTTGTATCAGCCTTGGCTTGTTTGCAGTCAGTGTCGAACCATGGCTTATGGTTCCTAGATTTACCACCATATCGTTTCAATTTCTTAAATGCAACACTACTGTTCAGTATGGCATCTTCAAATGCACTTATTACCGAATTTATGTCACTGGTGTCATCATTTAATAGTGTTTCTACGTTATCAAAACTCCCATTAATAACATTTTCTGCTAGGTATCTATTATATTCACTGCAATTGTCATCTGTCAGATTATATTTAAAACATGTATTGCTACCGGTGCCGTTACTTTTGGAACTATGAACAACATCTGGCACTTTCAGAGATAGTGATAATGGAAAATGACAACTTTCACTATTCTCTAAAATTTCAAAATTGCTGATAATATCAAACAAAATTTTAGACACTATAAAATAGTCAATAGTACTACTACCATTTTGGTTTAAGAATGTACATCCACTACTATGGGGACCGAACCGCCCATTAACAATGAAACAACCAAATGTTTGACAAAAAGATATAAGTTGGCGCCCATAAGCATTCACTATTTTATCTGATGCAAATCTATCTTTATGTACGTTGCAGTCTAAAATATCATGAAATTCATACAGATCTGGTATATACACACTGGAGGTAGTAAAATCTGGAAGATTGGCAGTCCGCGCATTAAAATCACCATTTAGCAGAAGCTCCGTATCTATATAATCTGTACTTATACACTCTTCTAATTGCTCAAAGCCTGACGTTAGGACATCGTCATAAAAAGGAGAATTGACAGGTGGAATATAAATAGCAACGTATAAAACACTTCGTGGTGTATCAAATAATAGTTTGTCAAAAAGAAGTACAACACCGTACTTAAAATTCTCACATACGCGTTTGACATATTTTGATAGTTTACTTTTAATCACTACAGTAACACCTCCCATTGGTCTTCCACCCGTTTTAGACCGTTGAGCTTTACAAGAATATGAAACATGATCTGTAAAATACTCGTCACAAACGTCAGCGTTGATATCCCATGTTTCTTGAAAACTAATCAAATCATAAGAAGAAAGCATTTCAGATAATTCATATCCAGTTAATTTTGACTTCAACCCTTCAATATTCCAACTCAGTAACTTTATGTTCGCACAAATACTAGTAAATTCTTGTGTTGGACCTTGACCGCTGTCCTATTTTCGAAAAGGGCTGCCCCCATTACCACTTACAGAAGGTGTCGCCTCCATGCTCTCTTCGGTTAACAGTTCAGCGTATTTATCTGATTGACGAGCACCGCGCCGAAATACACGAGGTCTAGATTCATTTTCAGGGTTTACTTTTGTGTATGTCACCAATTTGTCGCCTTTAAAGTAGCCATGTAAGCCCCTCAACTTCGCTTGTTTTAATTCTTGGCGCTGTATAAATGAGAGATCGTTTGAAATTCGTATACCCTTAATGCGCAACGTGTCTCGAAAATTAAATAGTCTAAATTTGTCGTCACTGTTTGCAAACTGAACAATAACCATTCTACCGTTACCATCATTAGTATCAACAACACCAACCCGCTTTGCTTTTATTAAAGTATTACTATCAGATTTGGCTTCCAACGTATCAGCTTCTTTTAATACTTCATCTTCCACTAGCTCTTTCAAACTGTATTCCTCAGATTCGCTCTCTTTCAAACCAAAAATTCTCATCGAACACTTTAATCTCTCTGATTCTGAAATAAACAACTGCTTTTCAATGTTCTGTATACGCGAATCTCTTCTGTCTTCACCATATGACACAGCTTCCATATCACCAGTCAGTACATCTTGGTCATACCGCAAACCATCAACTTTCTCTTCGACAAATCTCAATCTGCCGTCCATTTCCTTTTGATTAAATTCAACACCGTCGACCTTTTTGCGCATAAAACTCAGCTCTGACTTCATAAGCATAATCTCAGACTTAACACCCCTTACTTCATTTTTGACATCACCTATTTCATTCCGTGTCTCTCTGATAGCATCCAATATAGCTTGTGTATTCTTATCTGTAATGCCACTTTCGGGTCCCGGATTTAACTCTATGTCTGCTGCCAAAATTAATAATCTTCTAGCATATGCATAGTTCGCACCATGGCTCAATTGCACACAGTCGCTAGATGTACCGTGAGATGTAGAAGACATACTAACACTATCGCATAAAATGATGTCATGTCCGGCAAAGTTGTCAATATAGTACTTATTGCCCCACACAACCCCGTACAGTGCAAGAAAACAGAGAAGGAAAAATACATTGACCACAAAACTTCTCAGATGTATGTCAGTACTAGAATGTGTCCGCTTATATTTCCCATATTTTATTTGCCTCGTACATGTTCTGTAACACAACATAAACGTGCCGATTCTAACTCTATATGCCATTAAGTCGATCCCCATCGTTGTTTTCGAAGTGCAAACTGTACACGACTTTGTGGTCCTTTTACGCTTCCGTAGAAAAATAAACCAATACTACACAGTCACAGGTGTGATAGTTTATACTATACTAGTACAATACATAGTATACACTGCTTTATATAGATAATCCTCGATCAATAATCAAAATCCAGGTAAACAGGTAAAGTTGATGTGTAGAAGTTTATCAAGCAAATACATCAAAGTTTCAAACTCACTTTTAAAATCCTTTTGGCATTTAATCATCCTTAAAATTCACAATCCGTACATATAAATTTCACTCTGAACTTCCTGGTAAAACGTCAGTATTTCAAACTTTTTACAGAGCCTGAAAATTTACGTCCATACTTATCGGTAAACAATCTAAAATGTCTTTAAGCCTTTATTGTTGCGCATTGATATAATTTCTTAATATAC
>JAFMSR010000019.1:22132050-22187839 GCA_022818135.1 Saxidomus purpurata | reverse complement strand
GAAGATTTAATTTTTTCACCGGAAACTGTGAGCGAGCAGCTTTAACCTTGTATATGTGCAAATAAATTACGCAGTCCAGTGGTATGCCTTGAAAGCAATGCAAATATTACTTGCAAAGTTCGTCATCTTTGAAAATACGATTTTATCATACAAACAATTGTTCCAAATATTTTAAACTTGATTTCACTGTACGATAAATTAAGTATAAATCATTGATTTGTTGACTTTATTGTATTTCAAAGGCGTAAGAACTGAGTATAAACTGTTGATACAAGTTTCTGAAAGCTCTTGTGCGTAAAATGCATTAGAAAGTAAAAAGATGTAGAGCTTAATACCAGGGATCGTCCTATCAATTCAACATTGGATTTTCTTTCCAATGAAAAGGATAGGATCGCCAGACTTCATGGACATGATGATCTTAACCAGTATGTATCCGCCGTTGAATTTGAAAACAAAAATAATATCAAACAGGGAATGCCACGTACCAAAAACGCAGCCTCCCCAAAACGAACCCCACAGCACCCAGAAGTGCACACCACCAACACACACACACACACACCCACACACACACGCACACACAACCACGCACACACACACACACACACACCACCAACACACACTAGCATACAAAGCAAACACACGAGGACAAAACGAACAATTAAAGGAACACAGTGGGGCACCGCCTTGGAACGGTCAGTGGCAAAAACACCACTGGGGAGCTTAAACCGGTTTATGGTGCGCACCCAACCTCACTCTTACCCCCACCATGTTCCAAAGTCACAGGACAGTGTAAATAAAAGTAATCCCTGCTAGGTGAATCTCTAACACACGCAATGGAAACAAAAGGCATGGTATGTAAAACACAAAAATACTCGTGTATAAATATATAAAAAGCAAACCTTGAGAACCAAAAAACGTATGTACTCAATGCCTTTGCAGAAGGCAGAGCACCAAGAGAAACACCCTTAAGGGCCCGACGAAACAGGCCAGAGGACAGAAATCAAAACAGTTTCGTCCCAGTGGGATTTAAAAACTGCCCATCACAGAGTCCTCCCCCTCTTCCGTCAGACACAATCAAAGAGGGAAGCATAGCGTCCAACTGTAAACGGGTTGAACACCAAACATGCGGTGTGTCTCAAAACAGTTGGGTCGTAACCTCTTTTAACAAAACGTTTTATAATTTTAGCAAATACAGTTGGAAAATTGCCATGACCCAAAATCTTACGAAGTTTGTAAACCACATCCCCATAAAAATCGGGTTTTGAAATACCTTCTCGCAGAAGAGTCTTTAGATTACTATTGAATTTCAAAACCAAATCAGAATTACGATAGTAAAATTTAGCAAAATATTTACGCAATTTGTAATAACGGTAGCCCTGTTGAAGAAGTTTATTTGTAATATATTGATTACGTTCATTGAAATCCTCAACATAACTACACGCTCTGGCAAACCGAATTAACTGAGAAATGTATACCCCATAAGATGTAGCATGAGGTACATCCCCATCCAAATGGGGGAAATTTACAATACTAAAATTAAAATCATCCCTCTTGTCATAAATTTTGGTATGTATAATATTGTTATAAATAGAGAGATGTAAATCTAAAAATGAAGCACCAGTATCCAAATTGTTAGTTTTAATTAACTGGAGTTCCCGGGGATAAATAGTGTCCACCAATTGACCAAAAAACGGGTTATCCATATTAAGAATATCATCCAGATAGCGTGATGTATTATTAAAAGCAGTGATAATGTCTGCCTGCGTGTCTGGAGAAAGACTCAACATAAAGTCTCTTTCATAACAATATAAAAACAAATCTGCGACAAGGGGTGCACAATTTGTTCCCATGGGAATACCGATTACTTGTCTGAAAACTGCATTCCCAAACCTTATATAAATGTTGTTCAATAAAAAGGAAAGGGCTTTACAAACTTCGTCACAGGTCCACATAGTATAATGTTTAACAATACAGCTAGTAAAAAAAGCTTTATCGAAATTGCAGGCGAGAAATGTAACATTCTCCCTGGCAAAAGTCTTTTGAATTAGGGCAGTTAGCTTGTCATTTATCAAATTATGTGGTAAAGTGGTATACAGAGTAGAAAAATCGTATGTACTGACTGAAGTTACTTTGTAATTATTAACTTTAAACTTATCCAGGATTTCGCCAGAATTTTTGATCGACCAAAATAAATGTTTACCAGAGTTTTCGTATACTTTATCACAATATCTTTTCACGTGGGCTTTTATAGCAGTTAGGCAAGATGTTAATAGTTTTGAAATATTTGTAGTGGTACAAGAGCTTGAATTAGCGATGAAACGAGCTTTATATGGTTGTTTATGTAATTTAGGAATCCAGTACATAGTAGGAAGTTTAATATGTTGATCATCTATACGAACTTTCAAATTAGAAACTTCACTGATGTGATCAGTGACCACATTTTGTTCAACGGAAGGACTCAATATATAAGCTTTAGTGCTATTTAGTTCGTTTTGTAAAACATTAATATAATGTAGGCGTCAAATGATGATAATATTGTTGGCCGCCTTGTCTGCTGGAACTAAGACATATTTAGAATGAAATTCTTGGATTTCCTTTTTCAGATGTCTTAAAGTAAACTTGGGTTTTGATGGAAGTAGGTGTTCATTTGTTTGGTAAAATTTTATACGAGAATCGACAATGTTAAAAATACTTCGTTTCCAAGACGTTAATGCATTTGGATCAGCATTCTCACGACGACACCATTTAACACAAAACGTTTCGATAGATTCCGCAATATGACCACGACAAGCATGAAAATCAATAGTAGAAGGAATTCTGTATTTTGGTCCTTTAAAGAATAAATTACGAATACGCTTGTCTTTAATAATATCAAAATTACCAGTGATGACATGACCGGCATCTGAATAGCAAAATTTCGAGTTTTTACATTCGCAGTAAGAAGGGGTATTTGTTTGAACATCTAGGTCGGAAACAATTTTATTGTAATTGAATATAACACTAGATCAAAGATCAAGGTCAGATGCCCCTCTGTCACTTGACTTTTTGACCTACTTTCTTGTTTTTGAAGCTACAACAATGATAATTGAGCTCGTATATGGATAGCTTTGCATAAAAAAATTAACTTTGATCTTGACCTACTAACTTGCTTTCTACTTTTGGAACCACATCAATGAAATAAGGATCATATTTACGGTTTTGCATGTTGATTTCAACTTCGACATTGACTGACCTACTTTCTTGGGCTTTAGCTGCACCAATACAATTTGAACTGTATGGACAGTTTTGAATGCAGATTTCAACCTCGACCTTGGCTAACCTTGTTCTACTGACATACGTTCTATTTTTGAAGCTACAACAATGAAATTTTGACCATGTCACTTACAGTTTTGCATGTAGATGTCATCATTTGCTTACCTTGACCTACCGACTTACTTTCCTGTTTACAGCAATCACATATGTATAGCCTTAATGAAAATTTCAACTTTGACCATTGGCTGAACTTGACCTTTAGCCTAGTTTTTGTTTTAATCTAGAGAGATGAAATTTGGACTTTTTATGCAGTTTGCAAACTTAGTAACAATTTCTTGATGACTAACCTAGATTATGACCTTTTGGCCCACTTTCTTGGTTTAAAATGCAATGCTACTCAGGCCCTCCTGTCTCATGAAATACTCAAACTAATATGTCCCGTCTTTATCAAATCAGTGTGTTACTCTCCCCTCTCCCAACGCTGAACATTTTTTCTCTTCGTATGACTACCAAAATATTCGCTGGCGTTCCTTCGCGATCCACTCAAATGTAAAATGCCATTTACCTCCGTGTTTAGAAGTTTTTATGCAAGATTTTCTGTTGTTTGATATGCTGTTGTTAGAAAGATCCACCGCAGGTGATTTTAATCCGTATTACTGGTTTCTATAACTAAATCTGAAGTGCCATCTTAAACGAAAATGAATTGGGCATTCTTGCATGCCTACTAGCAGAAATGTGTCGTTAATACCCAATGTTCAAGTCATGTTTCCGAGACGAATTTCATGTTCAGACTGACTGGGAGTCGATTTAACATTACAAGCGTCGCTAGACAGACCGAGCAATTCTGACATGGCCTCATTTAGTAGCGCCAGATGTCACACGGGAATAAAAATGTGCAGCCTGTCCGGGACCGGAACACGGGATTCTGCGCTCAAATGGCGAATGCTCTCCCGACTGAGATATCCGGCCGCTTACACATGTTCTCCCCAATTGTGAACAAGTTCTTACCGTGACACTAACATGCTGTTTTTTTCTCTATTTTATGTTTGTTTATGGATAGATCTTCAAAATAAGGGTAGTCTTATAAAAAGTGAAAGATTGGAGGTCATGGTAAAAAGTAGCTGTATTTAAAGGGACATACCGTATAACTGATATCAAACTAAATAACCACCAAAACATAAATAATATAATCTTTGGAAGTATTTAAGCTGCTCGCTCTCAGATTTTGGTAAAAAAATAAATAAAAACAAAAATAATATCAAACAGGGAAAGCCACGTACCAAAAACGCAGCCTCCCCAAAACGAGCCCCACAGCACTTCAAACTGTTTGTAAATAACGTATTTTAGAACATAATTATAGTCATATAAAAAGGCTCCATGATTGTGTGTGTGTGTGTGCGTGTGTGTGTTTGTGTGTGTTGGTGGTGTGCACTTCTGGGTGCTGTGGGGCTCGTTTTGGGGAGGCTGCGTTTTTGGTACGTGGCATTCCCTGTTTGATATTTTTTTTTTTTCCAGCATATATTCCTGCCACGTATATCTCTAATTTTCAAATAATACACTACCAAATTCAAAAGCGTTCAATATAAACATATAGCGTAGCGTTGCCGTGTAACCGACATTTTTAATTGATTTCTGCAAATTTCTACCTATATTCTTGCTTATGTTTTGATTTTAGCCTTTAATTATATATTTTTATAGATGAGTATGTCAATTTCTAAAAAAATATTTTTTAACCGTTACTTAGAGTGAGCAGCTTTAAAACTTAACCTTAAAGTTTCAACTATGAATCATTGATAAAATCAGCGGTTTAAAGTATGCTGCAGTACCGCAAACCATTCAATAATCTATGTAGAGTTGTTGTTGTGTAATTAATGGGTGGATGCGATTTATTACTGAAAACCTCTACATTGATTAGTTGTGGTAAAATGAGCCATAGGTTTTTCTTTTAAATTGTATTTAATTATAATTTTATGTTCATTGAACACATAATCTATGTTCGAGAATATAATCAGCTAAAAGAAGGGAGTGCCCCTTTAAGCAACAGCAGAAACTGCATTTACAGGATTCTAACCTATCGGATGAAATCCATATATCATGAACATTCCTTGTATCTTTGGAAAACTGGTATTGTTTGATCATGTTGTTAATCAAAAAGTGTATTTAAAGCTGCTTGCTCTCAGTTACAGTTGAAAATTTTTTTTTTTTTAAAAATTGACATTATCACACATATAATTAAAACTAAAGGCTAGAAGCAAATTATAAGCAAAAATCTAGGTAGGAATTTGCAGAAATCGATTGAATATGTCGGTTACACGGCACCGCTTCACAATATGTTTATATTGAAATTTCAAAAACGCTTTTGAATTTTGGTAGCGTATTTTTTAAAATTTAGAGATATACGTGACAGAATTTGTACATGAGCCTTTTTATATGACTAAATGTTAAAAATACATTATTTACATACAGTTTGAAGAACTTTACTTTTTTTACCAAAATCTGATAGCGAGCAAATTAATAACAAAATATGCAGACCTAAAAGGTGTTTATTGAAAGAGTGCGATTTTCTGTCATGAAAGCAGCAAATACCTTAGTTAAACACCAACTACATTTTTTAATGATGATTTTTTCAGTGTATGAAAGATAATTTGTAATTACACCTTGGTAATATTTTGTTTCCTTGTTAGAGAAAAACATTAACCTCACTAAGTTTGTGTAGCCTCTGATTGCGGATAAGAGCATGTGAATAATGATGTGTTCATCACAAAATTCACATTGAAATGTATAAACCTAAACCGAACGGGGATCACTGCTTTATCCATCCATCCGTCCTTCCATCCATCCATCCATCCATCCGTCCATCCATTCATCAACAATCAATTCGGCCTAAACCAACTTTTCGGGTAATACTGGCCTAAACGCATCTTTCGGGTATTACTGGCAGGTGCGCGTCAGTGTAAGAATAAGATATTTATATCTACAAAAGTTGAAAGGAGACCCCATAGTACAAAAATGAGAAAGAATAAAAGTATGACAGTCTTATTGTCAAATTGAAAATATTTATATAATATACATGTATAAAGAAATTAATTTCTTTTTCATATATTCATATCATCAAACTTTAATATTTGCCCTATTGTATGGCATTTTTGAGCATGGTTAACTTACCAACTCTTCATACAAAACGCATGAAAAGTATGACCACAGAAACTTCAAGTTATTTCATGTTATCATGGTATATCACCTATTGCTCTTTCAGACCTGACAGTAAAACGTTCAGCACATATATCATTTAAACATTCAAATATATTACAGAAGTACTTATGCCGGTAGAACCCCGTTCAGGTACGTTTTATGGAATTCATTGCCAGAACATTTTAAATTGTGCACACACTTTGCTCAGTTCAAAAACTTGATGTCTCGATGGAATGGAAAGAATGCAAATGTATTGTATATAGGTAAGCATGCAGAAATTCATATAAACTTTTGGTTTACCTTTATCCTGGGTCTTTAAACAATTAGAGCGATGCCGGGTGTGTTCGGCCGTCGGAAGCAATATTATATGAAGCAGTGATGTAATGTTTTTCGAATGATTGCTTTTTGAATAGAACATCGTATAAATACTAGATAAAACATGTTTTGAATATAAGATATGCAAATAAAAGATAAATATAGAACTGGACCAATGTCTGTGGTTTCTGTCTGAGATGTTGCGCTATTGCATTACAAA
The DNA here is from genome assembly GCA_022818135.1 of Saxidomus purpurata. Classification (NCBI taxonomy): domain Eukaryota; kingdom Metazoa; phylum Mollusca; class Bivalvia; order Venerida; family Veneridae; genus Saxidomus; species Saxidomus purpurata. The sequence continues at coordinate 22,180,860 of JAFMSR010000019.1, read as the reverse complement.
TCAATGATGATTATTATTGTTGTATATTTCAATTAAGTCGATATATTTTATTTCACAAAAGATATTCTTTGGAATATTTTAAAAAAGATATTCTTTGGAATATGAATTTGAAATAAATCGATACATTTTAAAATATAGTCTTTGGTTGTTATACATGTACACGAATTTGAAATAAATCGATACATTTTATTTTACAAAAGATATTCTTTGGTTTTTGTATACTTAATTGGAATAAATACATACATTTTATTTTACAAAAGATATTCTTTGTTACCACCAATAAGTCGCGTAAAAGAATGCCCAGCCTAAATCAACCGTCCGATTTCAAATCCCACAAAATGTGCTTTTTTTCTGTTCCTTTCTTCTTAGAACTATCACCTCTCCACAATGATATAAAATGAAGATTGGACATATTTGTGATTGTGCGACCTTATTCGCGCATCGCAAATGGACTTCCGCCAGAAACAATTTCAAACTTTGTTAATCTGATATGTCTCTCCTATGCGGATTTACAAACAACATTGCTTTTGTATGTTTAAAAAATAACACTGAACGGCTTGTAGTGCAATATTTCTATCAGTTTCTAGCAACATTTCTAACCATGTGTAAGTTTTTAATTGTCAATTGATTAAAGTTTGTCCATAATGTAATGAAATCGCGCAACTCATTTTTTTTTAATGTGAAACAAAAAAATTGTCTATCGTTTTCATTTGGCTGAATACGTATAGTGTACGTATAATCTATAATTCACACATTGCATTTCATTGTATACAATTGCAATTGTATTTGGTGGTAACAAAGAATATCTTTTGTAAAATAAAATGATGACGCCATTGTCCAAATTTAGTGCACTAAAGTCAAAGTCTCAATTATATAACTTGCTTTAGATTATTATTAGATACACTATTATGATACTTACTAAAAGATAATACCAATAAAATGGCGTGTTTGGTAAGTGGCATTCCCTGTTTGATATTATTTTTGTTTTTAGTGTTTTAATTTTAATTAACTGTACACATGTTTTCAGTTTACTCGAGAATTTATCCAGCTAAACGTTCATCATATATATTTTGTTCTGTTATCCCCTCACAGTTATGCTGCGAAGTTGCTAGCCTTTTGTAACCAAAGTTTCAAATTACAAATTCATTTTATGAAATTCTCAAAGCGTCCGTGTAAAAATCACACTTTCTGTATCACACATGTTATACTTCTACACTATAATTATAGTTTTGTGGCAAGAAGCATTGTAATGCTTAAATGCTTAATAAAATTTGTTGTTGTTGTTGTTGTTGTATGTTAAATGCGCTGACGAAACCTGCTGCATTTCACACTTTTCTGTTATCGAGTTAACGCTTTCTTTATTCATTGACTGAAAAATCATGACTACCGTATGAGACAAATGAATCGAGGCCAAAATGAATAAAATATTTGTAGATATATGCCATTTTTATTTGAATGATTTTTCTCGATCTTTATGTACCTAATACAGCATTGACTACGCAGATTTAATCTACTTCTTATTTACTAAAGTGTGGCCGTTTCAAAAGTCCAGAAAAGGAGTGGAACATCAGTCTGTGATCAACATATACCACTGTTTTCAATGAAATCGAAAGAAATTATCTCCCTTGTGAGATGAAGTCCAAGATAAGAAATTTGCAAGTTTATCAGTTGGAATCCTCTGAAATGATCGTTGTTCCACATAAGGTGTCCCATTAAATACTTATGCTCTTTCACTCTTGTGTGTCAATTTCATATTTGGACTATCAAAAACTCGTTCATCATGGTTGCGAATACTTCAGTTTATCCTTTACAGTATTAAACAATCAAAATATCGATACAATCAGAGTAATCCAAACGTAGTAGTCGAGGAAGAGAACTTAACAAGTTGCCCAAATCAATCCGTTTCCCTAAATTTTATTGTGTTGGCCTAAGTAAGTGTATGCTATATAATAATCATTTCTAAGGCTCTGGAAGTCCATTTCTACACAGCCTTTGGTTAAGACAATGCACGGGTAAGTTGTGTTTTAATTTTGCCTGAAGTCAACTCTTTGCATTTCTTAGTTTTATATCTTGTTTAGATGTTTTTAAATAAATGGCAAAACTAAAGCGTTTTGTATTCGCAACATTATTTTGACGTGCCGATAACAATTGAACATCTGAGACTGACATTTCTTTGCGAGATTTTAAAGAATTTGTTATTTTTGATAGATTTACTGATAGATGTTGTCAAACTTGCACAGTTCTTATTTTGTATATGCAGTTTTTTTGCGTATATTTATTTTTATATTTGAAATACAATTTAGATTTTCTATTGTTTTTTTTTATCGTTTTTCAGATATTTTTAAGTGATTTAAAAAAAATAAGAATGACAAAGTTATTGAAACTAAAATAGAAGGAGTTTTACGGAAGCGTCTGATAATATGATAAAATCACTTCATAAATCACCATGCTTAAATCAAATTGAATTTAAGTAATCTATTAACTAGGTTTTATTGTTTCTAGTTTTCAATTTAGTATTTCTTTGACTTTGCACTTTTATTTATTTTTAATTCAGCTAGTTCGTATGTATAGTACCAGGATAACAAAAAACAGAGCAAGCTCTTATTTCCATTGTGGTCCTTTATTTAGAGACAGAAGCAGATACAAGGGAATCGGGTACCAGACCCTAGCTCTCCCTTGGTTCTTTTACATGCCCGGTGTATAGCACCGATACACGCGAGACTACCTCAGGGTTTCTAACCAATTCATCTCAATTCAGAATTCAATATTTTCTTACTATATGTTCTTAAAAGGGACACACCCTATAACTGATAACTAAATAACCTTCAAAACATAAATAATAGAATCTTTGGAAGTATGATAACTTAACCTAAAAGTTTCAGCTATGCATTCCACGCCAATATCGATAAAATAAACGGTTTAGAATATGCTGCAGTACCGCAAACCATTCAATAATCTATGTAGAGTTGATGTTGTAAAATTAATGGGTGGATGCGATTTATTACAGAATGCCTCTATATTGATTAATTGTGCTAAAAGTTTTTTTTCGCCATAGTTGTATTTATTTATCATTTTACGTTCATTGAACACATAATCTATGTTTCGAGAATATAATCTGCTACATGTAGGGAGTGCCCCTTTAAATTGCATAGATTATGTAATTGTAACATTTTTGGATCATAAAACAGGTCTGTAAAATGCTTACATCTCTTTTTACATTGTATATATATATATTTGTAGGTATATCAGGTAGACATAAAGTTCTTGTATAGCTTTTTTTCAGATTGAATATAATGTCTGATCAAAGTGACGTGTCCTTGAAAACACATACAGGTTAGAACAAATTTACCTCTCTTTTCGTTATTCTTTTTTTTCTCTGCTGATTATTGCATATTTCACTAAAAGTAGTTTTGGTGCATTTACATTTTTGGTCTGTAATTCTGACAATTTTAGTCCTGAAAATATTAAAGCTGCTCGCTCTAAAAATATCAAAATTACAAAACAGTTAACCCTATAATGAATAGTCAAATAAAAATGTTCCATTATAAATTCCTGTAAGATACATCTGTATATTTGAAATTAAACACTACTAAATCATAAAGCGTAACAAACGCTTTTGAAATTGCAATAATAACATATAATGTAATGGTGCCGTAAAAGCAATCTCATCAACCTTTCAAACATATTTCCTCAAATTGCTACCTAAATTTTTTTAATTGTGTTGTTGAGTCTAGCCATAACTTTTACATTTTATGTTTTTATAAAAAAAAAAACATTTTGCCCGTGAGCGAGCAGCTTTAATAGGTGGATGACGATTTATTACAGAAGGGTTTTACGTTGATTATTTGTGCCAAATGAATGATGCATTTTTCGCGCGCTGTTTTGTTCTTTAAACTGTATCTAATTATCATTTTACGTTCATGAATTATGTTTGTATAATATATCCTGCTAAATGTAGGTAGTGGGATGATAACGATTTATTACATTTACTGTGTATAAATATTTTGTTGGCAATGTCTGAAATCTTTCTAAATCAGTAACAAGCTATAACTGCTTAGTAATAGATAGAGTCTTACTTGCTAGAATAATTACGTTATTTCGCGGCAGCATCATTGTCCAATTTCCTATACTACTCTATTGAAACGGTGATTTATTTCTCCGCCCCCCGCCCCCTTGTATTACTTTAATGTATATTCACCTCAAAGCCATGATACAATTTGAATTACTTACTTTTTCCTTTTCTTTTTCTTACGATACTTTTAACAGTGATATTCTTTGTGTGCCTTACGATACTTTTAACAGTGATATTCTTTATGTGCATTGCGATCTTAATCACAGTCCAGTAATTATCGACTATTTTTTACACCTACCTTTATCTTATTAGATCTAAATTCACTACCTCGGGTCAGTTCCGACGCGGATTCACCACCTCAGGTCAGTTTCGACGCGGATTCACCGCCTCAGTTCAGTTTCGACGTGGAGAAAGCCGGGAAAGGAAAAATCCCGGATGAAGAAACCGCAAAGACGCAGGAGCATGGAAGATCTTGTCTAAGAAGTTTTTTATGCGCATTTTCGTTTATATGTGTGTTATGTTTGATCATGGGCTCGATCATCTTCTTTATCGGTATGAAAATGTTTAATCACTTTAAAGTCACATTAAACTCTGTTGAAGGAGGTAATTTGCAAACATATTACAAATTGTATACTTCAAAGTTATTGTGTATGAGTCACTTACTTTCAATATATTGCAATAGGGATCCCAACACAGTGCCGCATATTGCAATATATCGCAATACAAGTTCTGGCACTACCCATTTCTATTTATAACCAAACCTACACCGAACATAATAATATTAAGGTCAAAAGTCAAGTCGACCTGAGGTTGGGTGCGCACCATAAACCGGTTTAAGCTCCCCAGTGGTGTTTTTGCCACTGACCGTTCCAAGGCGGTGCCCCACTGTGTTCCTTTAATTGTTCGTTTTGTCCTCGTGTGTTTGCTTTGTGTGTGTGTGTGTGTGTGTGTGTGTGTGTGTGTGTGTGTGTGTGTGTGTGTGTGTGTGTGTGTGTGTGTGTGTGTGTGTGTGTGTGTGTGTGTGTGTGTGTGTGTGTGTGTGTGTGTGTGTGTGTGTGTGTGTGTGTGTGTGTGTGTGTGTGTGTGTGTGTGTGTGTGTGTGTGTGTGTGTGTGTGTGTGTGTGTGTGTGTGTGTGTGTGTGTGTGTGTGTGTGTGTGTGTGTGTGTGTGTGTGTGTGTGTGTGTGTGTGTGCACTTCTGGGTGCTATGGGGCTCGTTTTGGGGAGGCTGCGTTTTTGGTATGTGGCATTCCCTGTTTGATATTATTTTTGTTTTTTTTGGGTCAACAAAACAAAGCTTACGCTTAGGAAGAACAGTCTTGGTAGGGATGATGAATATGACAATTGAATGACAATTATGTATGTTTGGGGTTGAGTTCATGATGACCGTGAATAAACAAAAAACTAGGCAATATCATTAATGCAAACTTTGTAGAAGTTACTCATATTCAGAAGTTGGCCTTTATCTATTATTTACAGGTAGGTAAACACACAATTTCAGTGCCTTCAGCACTTTAATTTTATTTGTAAAACAATTATTTTACGGTTGTCTATTTCAAAATACGTATTTCTTCTCTGAATCAATCTTACAACCCATGTAAGTGAAAATAATTTCTGAAAAAATATCGATCAAATGAAATGACGTAACATAGCACGCGCTGGAAAGTCTGCGAACTCCCCTCAGCGCTTACTTCCCGTTACACTATACAGTTGTAGAGCAGAATCGCTGTGAGGGGTTTTCGCCCGATATGGGTGTTGCCTTTTTTCATATTAGATCATATAAATAATTACAGATATACATGTATAATGAAATTATTTGTCTACTTTTTACATTTTAGTATATAAACCCTCAAAACAGCCAGTGTTACATACGGACTGCCAGAATGCGTCACTTACAGATGTCGACCAAAAGAAATATGGTGTTACACAAGACATCACTGCAGAGACTGGTATGTTTATGCTAAGGACAGTATATCTCCCGTCTTCTATTTTTAGGTTGAAGTCTTGTTTTAACATTTTGACTTGAAACTAGGGACATGCCTCAGTGGTTGAATGGTTAAAGGGACATACCCTATAACTGATGCCAAACTAAATAAGCTCCAAAACATAAATGGTGAAATCTTTGGAAGTATTTGTGCTTAACCTAAAAGTTTCAGCTGTGTGAAATATGCTGCAGTACCGTTGACCATTCAATGATCTATGTAGGGTTGTTGTTGTACAATAAATGGGTTGATGCGATTGATAACACAAGGCTTCTATTTTGATTAATTGTGGTAAAATAAGGCATTTTTCGCAAAAGGTGCTTCTTCTGAAATTGTATTCATTGTTTTCCTTTTACGTTCATTGAACACATAATCTATGTTTCGAAAATATAATGTATTTTTGCGACTGTATATACGGTTTGTAATGGTCGCAAATATTTTTTAACGCCGGAGCCGTAGCAAATATCAAAATCACTAAATAGTTAACCCTATTCTTACACACAATGTGTTTAAATGCGATATTTAATAAGCCGTTCGATTTTTGCGACTATTTATTTTTTATAAGTTATTTCATAGTCGCAAATTAAATTGACGTAACCAGTCAGAAACGACGTAACATCAGTAGTGCGTTAGAATATTTATTATGTAATTTTCAGAGAGTTTAAAGAATTTTATTTTTTCATCAAAATATGAGAGCAAGCAGCTTTAAGACTTTTAAAGTAGTCCAAATACACATTGAAAATTTATGTGTATTCTTTCCTTTCTGTAACACAGGTGTGACGTGTCCAAAAAACTGGATCTTATACAAGAAAAGATGTTATTATTTTACTGATGTCCTTGTATATTCATCGAAGATGCAGGTAAGTTGACGTCATTTCCTAAACACATCTTGGAAAAAGGTGCGATTACGTCACTTACTGTTCTTAACCCTAATATACTGACGGACTTTAAAAACGCATCACTTATTTCTTCAAATATTTTCCTACATTAAGACAGCACAAAAAGACCGCCCCGGTTATGTAACATTTTAACCAATAATTCGTCATTGCCAACGGAATTTCGTGCAATCGGTTCACATGGTTTCCGGCACGGCGTGCACGTGCAACAAATAAAAGAATGTTACATAACGCCAGCCAAGGTCTCTGGGTGTGTTTAAATTTTCATTTTAGACAGCCATATAGACACACTTACTTTTACCATAGGAATTGATTTTTTCCATTGATTATTTAAATAATGCCAAGACTTAGACAATATTGCAAGCAGGCATCAGTCAGAGGGAGTGTGCGAGGCGTTTTCATGTACACCAATCGACAATTTATCGCCTTCATCAGCGTTTCTTGGGTACGGGTAGTGTTGCTGATTGTCCGAGACCCGGTCAACCTCGTGTAACTACCCGACGTCAAGACAATTACATACGTCAGCGTCATCTCAGAAATCGTTTCACAACAGCAGTTTCCACGGCGAATTTGATACCAGGACGCCGCCGTAGGAATATCCATGCAAGGACAGTGATAAGACGATTGAGAGATTATGGAATCCGCTGCAGACGACCGTACAGGGGACAGATCTTAACTCAACGTCACCGGCAGAATCGAGTGCGCTGGGCCCGTGATATGATCAATAATCGACACCAGAACTGGCATCAAGTTGTATTTTCCGACGAATCACGATTTTCCTTAAGTTTTGCAGATGGCAGAGTTCGTCTGTACAGACGTCAACATGAACGTTACCACGATGTTTGTGTTTTAGAGCGTGATAGGTTTGGGGGAGGCAGTATAATGGTTTGGGGTGCCATTAATCATGATTTTCGTTCAGACCTTGTTCTGATTCAAGGTAATTTGACCGCACAACGTTACATTAATGAAGTGCTTGCGCCTGTGCTCGTTCCACTGCTTCAACATCACGGCAACAACCGTCAGCTGACGTTCCAACAGGACAATGCACGCCCTCACAGTGTCCGTCTCACCCGGAATTACTTGTCCAACCAGAGGATTGACGTTCTCGAGTGGCCTGCGGTGTCTCCCGATATGAACTGCATCGATCACATGTGGGATGAGCTCGGACGGAGACTTCGACGACGTCCACAGCAACCGCAGAACGTCCGCGAGCTTTGGTTAGCACTGGAACAGGAATGGCAGATGCGACGGCGTCTACAGGCTGTAATCGCGAATAATGGGGGCCACAACCGCTACTGAGTTCGGAAAACGTTAAATCCTGACACTGCCTTTATTTGACTGGCCCTACCACCGTCCAAGAAAGATCGATTTTGTTCTGAATACCAATAAAATGTTAAGAGATACTTGAAATTTGTTCTGATATATTATAATGATCAAATCTCATACTACGGTGTATATATTAAGGAGTATATATCAGTGATGCGTTTCTAAAGTCCGTCAGTATACAAACGTGATATGACGTCATTTTTTTCTTCACATGCCAGACATAATCAGTCACCTAAAAACTAAGGTGAGATGACATCATTTCCTGTACTAATTTCTGATACAAACGTACGATAACGTCTCATGAGCCGTAGTGTTTTATTTTCTTTATTTCGAGCATTAAATTCTTTTTAGCAGGTTAATTTTGATACAGTTCACACAAAAGGGTTAAAAGTATTCATCGATCCGAGTGAAGATATTTAGTTGCGTAATATTAAGACTGGTGGATGAGCCGCGAACAGCACAATTACGGTTGTCCTATTTGCTGTCCTTTTATTATGTGCAAAACACGGTTGTAATACATTTGTTGTCCTATTTTTATATGCAAAACACGGTTATGAATGCATTTGTTGTCCTATTTTTAAGCACAAAACACGGTTATGAATGCATTTGCTTTCTTATTATTTACTTTACAGTAAGCTAACTTCTAAAAATATAATTTTTGTTTTTGTGTGTCGATGAATAAATATGTTTGGTATTAAACTTTATCGTATTGCAGGGAGTTTGTGCATTTAACGGCGGAGTTCCATTAATGTCAAACATTATGACTAAGGAGTTCCGAGAATTCATAGCGTCCAATATACGCAAACTCATAGGTATGTTATCTCGATTTGGATTCATGTGTGTTAAAAATATGATATTGTTATATTTGTAAGTATTGAAACAGGTAACAGCAATGTTAAAAGGTAAATATCATGTAAGCTATGTACTGTTACATAGTCAAGAACTGTCACTTTTAAGGTACATTTCATCATATAGCAATGCTATGTGAGATATACCTGAAGTGTGTTATGTTAATTTTCACGTAAGCAATTTTATTTAAGATATTCGTCTGGCATTTGTAAGTTGAATTTATATGCGTGATATTAATAACGTATCAAACGTAAACGACACGTAATCAATGCGGTGTTAAATATTCTTATATTTTTGTAAAGTAAATTTCATGTAAGTAATGCTATTTAAGATATTCATAGCATTTGCAAAGTAAATTTTATGTAAGCAATGTTTTGCAAGATAACCCAGGCGTTTGTAAATTTCATGTAAGCATTGTTATGCAAGATAACCCTGGCGTTTGTAAATTTCATGTAAGCAATGTTATGCAAGATAACCCTGGCGTTCGTAAATTCCATGTAAGCTATGTTATGCAAGATAACCCTGGCGTTTGTTAATTTCATGGAAGCAATGTTATGCAAGATAACCGTTGTAAATTTCATGTAAGCAATGTTATGCAAGATAACCCTGGCGTTTGTAAATTTCATGTAAGCAATGTTATGAAAGATATCCATGGTGTTTGTAAATGACATGTAAGCAATGTTATGCAAGATAACCCTGGCGTTCGTAAATTTCATGTAAGCAATGTTATGCAAGATAACCCTGGCATTTGTCAATTTCATGTAAACAATGTTATGCAAGATAACCCTGGCGTTTGTAAATTTCATGTAAACAATGTTATGCAAGATAACCCTGGCGTTTGTTAATGATATGTAAACAATGTAATGCAAGATAACCCTGGCGTTTGTAAATTTCCTGTAAGCAATGTTATGCAAGATAACCCTGGCATTTGTCAATTTCATGTAAACAATGTTATGCAAGATAACCCTGGCGTTTGTAAATTTCATGTAAACAATGTTATGCAAGATAACCCTGGCGTTTTTGAATGATATGTAAGCAATGTAATGCAAGATAACCCTGGCATTTGTCAATTTCATGTAAACAATGTTATGCAAGATAACCCTGGCGTTTGTAAATTTCATGTAAACAATGTTATGCAAGATAACCCTGGCGTTTGTAAATTTCATATAAACAATGTTAGGCAAGATAACCCTGGCGTTTGTGAATGATATGTAAGCAATGTAATGCAAGATAACCCTGGCGTTTGTAAATTTCATGTACGCAATGTTATGCAAGATATCTATGGTATTTTTAAATTTTATGTAAGCAATGTTATGCAAGATAGCCATGGTGTTTGTAAATTCCATGTAAGCAATGTAATGAAAGATATCCATGGTGTTTGTCAATTTCATGTAAGCAATGTTATGCAAGATCACCCTAGCGTTTGTAAATTTCATGTAAACAATGTTATGCAAGATAACTCTAGCGTTTGTAAATGACGTGTAAGCAATATTATGCAAGATATCTCCGATGTTTGTAAAAATAAAACTAGTAATTTCATGGTAAACGTAATGTCATCTCCGAAGCTGTCACGATACTAGCACGGACCTATATACACATGGATTGGCAACTTCCGAAAATCGATAATGCGATATCGTAGTAAATGTTACCCATCATGCTTTGCGCGCGCTCGGTGTTTTTCAGAAATTTTCCGATTTGTGATACTCGGCAGGTGCCGCCAGACTTGACAAAATTTTCAACAAACAAAATCGATAACAGTTACGCCTTACGAAAAAAGATTAGCTTGGAATAAGACAAAAGTTGCATAAACAAAGAAAAATACAAACTATTGAGCCATACATATTGAAGTAGACACGATTCAATTCGATTTATTGTTTACGTTTTTCCCCGATACGTTCCAAGATGGAGGACGGCGAGAAGCTTCATTTTACATCACGCTGAAAAAATTTTCAACATACAAAATCGATAAAAGTTACTGTACGCATTACGAAAAACAGATATAGGTTGGAATGAGACTGATGTTACTTGAAGAAAAAAACAAAACTATTGAGCCATAAATACTGAAGAAGACATGATTAAATTTGATTATTTTTCAAGATGGAGGACAGGTGGACGCTGGGAGTTTCCGATTTCGGCAAACCAAATCTCGCATAAAATCTCGCCATACGCGATAAAAAGGTTGAACTTGTATAGAAGATACGAGAGTTGCCAATCCATGTGTATATAGGTCCGTGATACTAGTAATCTGCAAGTCAATTTTATATTGTGTACATGTACCTTACATTTTGTAGATAGTATTTTATTGAATAGTTTAGTTTCACCGCGTGTTTAAAACAGTAAGTTAATGACATTTACATGTACCAGTGATAATATAGGTAGATTTAAATTTTAAATATTTCTTGCTCAAATAATGATATACATGTAACTACTTTGTTTTCCGCCAATATAATTTGTTAAAAATGAGGTGATCAAATATCGAATGAAGCTGGCTGTTTGAAAATCAATAAAATGAATTACGCTACATGACTGACGTATAATGGGATAAAATATTAACAAAGACTCCACGGAGTTATTCAGAGTTAGGTACACTCCACAGTTTGATAAATCTTTAGTTAAGTATATTGTATATTCTAACGGCCTTCGTGTCAAATTAGTGCGCATCAGAACTCCAAATCATTGTTTATTAGACGATGAACACCGCTAGAACGAATGTTTTTTTATAAATCAAAACACGTTATGGTCAATAAAATTCGTAATGGAAAAAACGTACAATTATAGGATATTGACCAAATTCCAAGGCATTATCTGCATTTAGTCCCACTTAGCTGTAAAACCCGCTGATTTTCGATGTATTTATTGTGCCAGATATTTTCAGGATGTTGTAACAATTACATGAGCGTTCTTAACAACCCGCCTTCTACAATGGGAAACATTGATGAGGCCATTAACAGGAGCCTTTCAATACTGCAGGATAGTGAGTTGATCCACTGTACCAATTAACCCGTTTCTACCTAAAGATTTATAATGGGATCTTCTGTCTTTTGTATAGGAGTCTTTTGACTTAAATCCTGATCAGACGACAGTTTATTTGTCGTCTGCTTCGGAGCGTAAAAGTTATATACATGTATTTTGGTAGAAATCAGGAACGATTAGGTTAAAGTGATATTTTCCTTCAAAGTGACCATCATAATTTTAAGAAAAAACATAAATTATTGATTTGTACTAATTGAAAAATGAAATCTGACTAAGTTATAACAAAACTATATGGATCAGTATAGAGTTTAATAAATTTCACAGATCAAAATTCATTTTTAGGCGGCAGGAATGTAATGGACATCCCTGAATATTCCGCAAGTGTCCCAGATGAAGACAGAACTCCCCAACCTAGACAAAAAGACGATCCATTTAGATCTTTACATGTACCCCCTGAAGATGGCAGCGTGTCACAACCCAAAAGCACCGACGATCCACTTGGTAACTCTATGTTACCGATTGATGCAGAAAGAGAAGAAGAAAAAGCAGTAGACGAACAAACGCGATCTCTTGAACCAACTTCGCCTCATCCTTTTTATGGATTTTGGTTGGGATCAGGACATGACCATGGATCCGATCACAGCGATGGGCATACTGACCAATTATATGAGGATATCTCCAATGACAATGATGTTATGACATTACATGAACGCTTTGATAATGATACCGATATACCGACCTCACATGTGAGTGTCCATAGTAATGCCGATATAATGGCGTTACCCGGAGGCTTCGAGAGTAATCGCGATATGACATGGCTACGTGGGGATTTCAATCATGATGCCGATATGCCACTGTTTACTGAAAACTCCGATCAAGAATTAGCATCGAGTGGTCTTCATCACCCAGCTCTATCGAACGCACCCAGTCCTGCACCTGCAGTAAGTACTTCCGGTAAGTCGCCAGACTCTATAGTAGCACCTGAGAAGGCGAATAACAACTTAAAATCTGCTAGAAGCGTTTATTGGGGGCTATTTTGCGAAAGATACGACATCGTTATGCCGCTGTGGGAATATACAGGATGCAATGGTAGTGTGGTTCAGCTTTGCGAAAGAAATCCAATACCTACCTATTAAGGAGTAAATTCAACCGACAAGTAAAGAACCAGATATGCATTACTAACTATGACAGATAAACAATGCTGATCCCAATCGAACGTTTTTGGTGTTGATTAGTCTCCCGTTTCTCTATTGACATGCATTAGTGTCTTTACACAGGCTTATATAGAAAAACTTAAAAAAAATCACAAGACTTGGAGCTTAGATATTTTGCATAAAGCCACATGATTTTATATAGGATTATATAGGAAATATTTTAAGAATCATCTTCTCTTAAACCACAAGGCATATAGAGCTTAGATATTTAGCATATTGTATTGCTAGTGGACCTCTAGTGCCAATATTGTTCAAATCATTGGCCCCTGGATCAAAATTGACCCTGCCCTTGGGGTCACTTGACTACATCAGCTCATGTAGGGGAAACCTTAAAATCTTCTTCTCGGAACCCATATGGCCTAGAGCTTAGATAGGTTACATGTAGCATTGACTAGTGGAACTCATTCAAGATTGTTCAAATCATGACCCCCAGGTTAAAATTGAGCCGGCCGGGAGGGTCACTTGATTTTATATAAGCTTATGTAGGTAGAACCCCCCCAGTCAAAAAACACTTCTGCTATTGTTGACCTTGTGATATTGGTAATGGTAGCCAGTTGAGAGATATAGGGCTATCTCGACACTCTCGTGTCATTTATTTTTCAGAAATGATAACAAAATAATTGCCGCTGTTTAATATTTTCAAAAGAACCTCAAATCTATGGATGTGTGTCTTGTGTGCAACATTTAATCAATTGCTTAAATGTGTTATATTTATAGCCCGTCAAAATGTAATTCTTACATTTTCCACGTAGATAGATAGATACAGATTTCAACATAAATTACATGGTAATTTACAGTTAAAACATACAAAATAAATGAACAATAAACATGTATGTTAAGGATAACACAAACAAGAGTTAAGATAAACTCATATTTCCATTTGCCGCGTCTTTGATGCATCAATACTTTTCTTGTTGTTCGTTGTTATGTTTATTTTAAACATTTGTCCAAGAGCATTGTGTTACTGTATATAAGCATGGTATGTAACAATAAACTATATTTAACTATAACTATCACATAATGTGATGAATATCCCCCGAACACCTAACTGACACAGTTTGTAAAATTTGAGTAACACTTTGAAACTTTAACTAGACCTATCACTAAATGTGATTAATACCCCAACAAGACTGCTTAGTCGACTGAAGAAGTTATCAGTGACAGAATCCCTTAAAAAAAAACTAAAATAGAGTTATGATTCTTGGCAATAACTATTTAATTAATCAAGATAGCGTTATGGTTCTTGTACACTGCACTTTTGCTCAGCTCATTGTGCTTAACCAGTAGTTATCAAGTTATGTTCCGGACAATAAAAATGCAACGGACCGATCGACCGACCACAGGCTGACTCCAGTATATCCCCCTAAGCTTCATTCCGGGGGTATGATTATTGGACCATGCACAACTAAGAATAGTACTTATCACTTCTGTCAAGTATCATTCAATTCTGACCAAGGATTTTGGAGATTAACAATACGCAAGATTTTATATTGTCGAGCCCTGTGACCTTGACCTAGTGACTAAGAATAGTACTTTATGACATTGATCTATTGATCTACTTTTCTGTTTTTAAAGCTACAGAAATGAAATTTTAACCAAATGTACAGTTTTGAATGCAGATTTAAACTTTGACCTTGGCTGACCTTGACATAGACTTTCTGGCATACTTTCTATTTTTGAAGCTGCATCAATTGGACTATGTATACAGTTTTATAGGTCGATTTCAATTTCGTGATCAGCTAGCATTGACTCACTGACCTTTCGGCCTAATTTCTTGAAATTACAACAATAAAATTTGTACTGTTTGAATACTGATAGTTTTTCTATGCAGAATTCAACTTTGACATTGACTGACGTTGACCTGCTGACCTACATATATACTTCCTATTTTGAAGCTGCAGCAATGAAATTTAGACCATGATATAAACGATGTTGTATGTAGATCTCATCTTGGCTGACTTATTTTCCAGTTTTTGAAGGTTCAGCAATGAAATTTTAACCATATGTACAATTTTTAATGCAGATTTAAACTTTGACCTTGGCTGACCTTGACCTTTGGCCTAGATTTTGTTTTCAAGCTAGAAAGATCAAATTTAGGCTATGTGCAGTTTTGCAAACTATATTCCATTTTTTTTAGACTAATCTTGATTATGACCTTTAGACCTGAAGTACAATGATACCCAGGTGAGCGATATTGGACCATTATGGTTGAACTTGACAAGTCTCGCTCGACGTTCTATCTCCTATTGTTTCAAACTCTTTTCTTCTGGTATGAATACTGTAAATCGCCGGTGTTCCTCTGTGGTCCATCCTTTGTTTAGTCACGTGATCATTAGGACGTTCTTGCACCATGGTTAATGTCACAAGGTGAGAACAATTTGCAGGCTGACTGGGACTCGAACCAGGTACCCGCCGCTTACAGGGCAAATGCTCTCCCGACAGATACACACTTTCTCTCCAATTGTGAACAAGTCCTAACCGTTACACAAACATGTTTTTTTCCTCTTCTCTATGTTTGCATATGGATAGATCAGTCTTATAAGAAGTCATTATAAAAAGTAGCTGTATATAAGCGATTTTATATAGAAAACAGTAGAAGCTGCATTTATAGGATTCGAACCTATGAGATGAAACCACACATCGTGAAAATTCCTGGTATCTTTAGAAAACTGGTCTTGTATGATCATATTGTTTATCTGCTCGCTCTCAGATTTTGGTAAAAAAATAAAGTTCTTCAAACTGTATGTAAATAACGTATTTTAGAACATATAGTCATATAAAAAGGCTCCAGTATAAATTACTGTCACGTCTATCTCTAAATTTAATAAATACGCTACCAAATTAAAAAAATTGAAATTTTTATATAAACATATATTGTAGCGGTGCCGTGTAACAGTCATTTAAATCGATTTCTGCAAATTCCTACCTAAAATTTTGCTTATATTTTGATTCTAGCCTTTAGTTTTATATTTATGTATAATTATGTCAATTTAAAAAAAAATATTAAACGTTAACTGAGATCGAGCAGGTTTAACCCGACACAATATGCAGATGTTTATTGAAACAGTCCGATTTTCGGTAATTTAAGTATAAAATAGAGGGGAAAATCAATTTCAGGGTGGTAAAGCTCTAAAATAATCAATTTATTTTTCTATATCAGTAAATTCAAAGTGATCCTGGGACTTTAAACAATTAGAGCGGTGTCGGGTGTGTTCGACCGTCGGAAGCAACCGGTCACTCTTGTAAAACAGCTTCTTTTTGCAGTTGCTCTTCGAGTAAAAAAGACTAAAGTTCTCTCCCGCGCCATTTTGAATTCTACAGTACAGGATTCATATCGTTATCTAGCGATCCATTTTTCTTCAGAGTGAAGGTAAATTGTCAATTTGTTAAGATTCTATTTCTCTCGGTCAAATGCTTGACAAACTTCAACTGTTTTATACTGTGCCCTTTACCCGCCAATTTATAAGACTGTGTCTACAGTAGTGAACTAAAATCGGTTTCCTAGACAGCGAGCATAGTGACCCGCAATATGTTCTCTAGCCTATCTTAAAGTACAGGCTACGGAACCTGAACTATTTTCCTATATTTATTATAGAAACTTAGATTGAAGTGATGTAACCCTTCAAAGTTACCACCATGATTTAAAAGAAGACATTAGTCACTGAATTACACTACTTGAGAAATGAACATCGCCAAAGTTGTAACAGAAATATATATATGAAAATGTATCCGTGTTTTATACGCATTGAATATAGAGAAAATAAGTTAAAATCTATTTTCGACTATCCTAGTTAAAAAAAGAGGTACAATATTTTGTGTTACGCACATTTTAATTTATGTCTTTCATTAAGAATAATAACTCGTTATAACTCACCTTTTTACATGTTTAAAAGCATCTACTAAGTTCTAGAACCATAACTCAATATTGAAATTTTGAAGGGTAATATAACTTTACGAAATTTTATGATAATTTGTAATAATTATCTAGTGATACTATCATCTCAACCAGTAAAGTGTGGAGTTAATTTAGACAATGGTGAAACAGGTACATGTAAATGCGGCAAACCAAATAGATTTACTATTTATTTTTGTCTCATCCATCACATGTATACATATAAAACATACATACACAAACCAACATATATTAACATGAAAATGGCCATTCTAAATAAGAATTATATGAGACTTCATATACTATTTGCTCAATAAATATCACAATTACTATCACTTATAATACAAGGTAAAAGTTAGATAACCATCGCTAATCCAAGCCTAAAATATGCCATAAAAGGTTTTAGGTAAAACACTGAAAAGGAAAACTGCACTACTGCGCATGAAAAAAAAATGCCTTAAAAAATCAAATATCAGCCTTGATCAGATCAAGGATGAACTGATTAGCAATGATTACCTAAACTTAATTAAAAGACGACAAAGAACAGTCAATCTAAGACACGTGACATATACCTACATAAAACAGTTCTTGTGTAAAATTTAAGTGTCTAAAGAAAGTATATACGAATAAAGTAATATACAATTTACAAAGATAAAAACTACGACGTTTAAGAATATTAAAACAGGTTTTGGCACAGAGTCTAATTAATGATTGACTAGAAAACAGGAAACTGAACTGGTCAGTCTTACTGAAATTTGAAAAATTCGGCTCAACTACTGTCGCCTTAGCGAATAATTCTGCTCCTATATCACCATAAACAGCACAATCTAACAAAACATGTAACTCATCCTCAACTATGTTACAAAAAGGGCATATACGATCCTCTAACCTCAGGTTTTCAAATCTTCCAGTTTCTATACGTATAGGAGCGACCCCGCATTTAAATTTACAAAATGCTGACCTGTGTTTAGGGGGCAAAATCAACTTGCAATATTCTTCGGTTTTATACTCCTGCTTAAAAGTACGGTAGGTTCGAAGCTTATTTCGACCCTGACCAGAAGTACTTACAACCTTGTTTATTGAGGCAGACCAATCGGACAGATACAAGTTCATAACCAGTTTTGCAACATTGTCAACGAATGACTGTTTGTGTAAAGGCACAGACAAGTCATGATCGAAAACCAAGTCAAATTCCATAATTTTTTTCTTTACAAAATGAAACCAGTTTTTACAATGCAATGACTTTAACTTAGCCCATATTGCAATACGTTTGT
This sequence comes from Saxidomus purpurata, assembly GCA_022818135.1. NCBI lineage: Eukaryota > Metazoa > Mollusca > Bivalvia > Venerida > Veneridae > Saxidomus > Saxidomus purpurata. The sequence continues at coordinate 22,162,383 of JAFMSR010000019.1, read as the reverse complement.
TCAGTCTAGTGTTATTTGTCTGGGAAAGACGTACCCACAAATTGGCAACTGTTTTCCACTGACGTACGATAGGTGGTACCCATCCCATTTCCCCAGAGATGGCTGCATTTGGAGTATACTTGCCAACACCCAGATAAAATCTCATGGCACGATTATGGACTGCATTAATGCATGTAAACGATTTGTAACCCCATACTGAAGAACCATATGCAAGTTTGCATTTTGCAATAAGCAAACCCAATGCCCGACTAGCACTTTGTGCTACCATTTTGGCTGTCACGTTAAAATCCAAATGTTCCTGCAGAACCATGCCTAAGTATTTGTACTTATCTACAATACTCAGCGAATTAGGACCGCATTTAAAAGTATACTCAGACCTAGCTTCAGATACAGAGCGGAAGTGCATAACATTACTTTTTTCTGTATTTATTGACATATCATTAAGGCAACACCAATCATGTAAGGCATTTAACAGAATTTCTAAATCATGCTCATTATCTGCCAATAGAACTACATCATCGGCATAAAGAAGTATACAAACTATCTCGTTATCAATATGAATACCTACGTCAAACGATTTTAAATATAATGCTAGATCATTTATGTATAAATTGAATAGCAAGGGAGATAACACACAGCCTTGTCTTTATCCACAGTGTACATCGAACCATTCCGTTTTGAAGGAATTTATTCTGACACAGGAGGCCCGAGTGGAAGAAAAACAAAGGCAAAAGTCGTTATGTAGTAAAACCTGTCAAGATAGTACATAAAATGAAAAAAAAGATAGTACATAAAATGAAAAAGAAAAGAAAAAAAGATAGTACATAAAATGAAAAAGAAAAGAAAAAAAAGATAGTACATAAAATGAAAAAAAAAAAAGATAGTACATAAAATGAAAAAGAAAATAAAAAAAGATAGTTCATAAAATGAAAAACAAAATATAGTAAAAAAAATGAAAAAGATAGTACATTAAATGAAAAAGAAAAGAAAAAAAGGATAGTTCATAAAATGAAAAAGAAAAGAAAAAAAAGATAGTAAAGAAAATGAAAAAGAAAAAAAAGATAGTACATAAAATGAAAAAGAAAAGAAAAAAAAGATAGTACATAAAATGAAAAAGAAAAGAAAAATAAGATAGTACATACAATGAGAAAAAAAAACCTAAGTACAATGCAATAATAGTGGCTGGCTATCTTTGCTAAATTGCACGATTTCATTAAATTATGGACAAACTCACTGCGGACGAACGACCACCGGATATTGGCTCGAGATTAAGCACAGATAATTATTTTTCGCGAGGAACGTGTTACAACTTGGATAAGTTTAAACTCGATTTTCACTCTGATGCATATTATTTTGTGTTTATTTGTTTGTTTTTAGAAACTTTAACGACTATCCAAGACGAATGTTTTCTCGAGGTGCAACAGATAAACTTTGAAAAGTTGAAAATATCCAAAAAACGTTGGCGAGCTCACTCGAAAAATCTCGGCCGTTTGAAAATTCTGCCGTTGTATTTGGGAAATCATTAATATGTGAATAATCGGAATGAGGCTATTCATTTGCCCAATCATGATACATTAATGTTCCAAATTTCATCCATTTCGATGAAAGTATAACGAAGATACGAGTCCTGAAACATTTCATTTACTGTACTGGGTATTGGTGAAACGTGTACTGAGTATTGACGAAATGAGCGAATAACTGTACTGAGTATTGCATCAGTTATGAGTAAAAAATAAAATATTTGAAACGGCAACTGTGGTTTATTTGTTATTAGTTAAAGTTGTAGAACCAGGAAGTGTGTTGCTTTGCACAAGTCTTATTAAACATTAATAATTTGTACTGTGTAAGTTAATAATAAACTGTTTTCTTCGGCGTTTTGAGTATTGGACACACATGTAACAATTATATCTATATTCGAAAAGATTCACTTTAATACCAACAATATCGAATCTAAACGCATATGCTATGCAGTACTGCACTACCCGTTCAATGAGTAGGACGTGAAGTGACATTTTATGTTATCTATAATTAGTAAATATAGGTCTTAAAACATATAAGTTGTAAAATAAAATGCGGTGTTTTGTTCTGGATAATAAAATGGTTCATCTGTTTTCAAAACTATTTCACAGGGTCAACATAAACATACAAAAGCAATTTGTTTGTAAATGACAGGTGCATTTTTCAAGTTGGATCAAAGTCTATATTGTTTCTGGCGGCAGTCCATTCTGACCAAGGTTGCATGGAGATCCAGTCCAATGCATTGCTTTTTGTGCATAAGGTATAAATGTTATGGCACAGATGTGGGATTTTAACTCGGATATTAACTTGGGCATTCATTTACAGCTTGTGGACAACACTTGATTGGGATAGTGTATTGATTTACTTCAAATAACACACACATAAACACAACATAATATTTTTCAGAGTAAAAATCGGATCGTTAACTTATCCCAATTGTAACACGTTCCTCTCGAAAAATAAAATTACCTGTGCTCAATTTAGAGCCCAAATATCCAGAGGACGTTCATCCTTGTGAAAGTTTAATCAATGTGACAATTAAAAATTTACACATGCTTATAATTATGTTGCTAGAACTGAAAGTAATAATGTTCTACAATGTCCAGTGTTATTTTTTAAACATAACAAAAGCAATCTTGTTTTGTAAAATCCGCACAGATAGAGTTATTCAATCAGCTTAACATAACTTTGGAATATGTTTTCCGTTTAAATTAGAATGTACCGTTTTATGATCCGCGAATTAGGTAGCACGATCACATTTTTGTCAATCTTAATAAAATGTCATTGTGTAGAGGTGTTAGATATAAGAACAAAGAAAAAAAAGAAAGATTTTGTGGGATTTGAACTCGGACGGTTAATTTAGGTTGGGCATTCTATTACAAGACGTATTCGTGGTAACAAAGACTATATTTTGTAAAATAAAATGTATCGATTTATTTCGAATCCGCGTACATAACCAAAGACTATCTTTTGTAAAATAAAATGTATCGATTTATTTCGAATCCGCATACAAAACCAAAGACTATCTTTTGTAAAATAAAATGTACCGATTTATTTCGAATCCGCATACATAACCAAAGAATATCTTTTGTAAAATAAAATGTACCGATTTATTTCGAATCCGCATACATAACCAAAGAATATCTTTTGTAAAATAAAATGTACCGATTTATTTCGAATCCGCTTACATAACCAAAGAATATCTTTTGTAAAATAAAATGTATCGATTTATTTCGAATCCGCTTACATAACCAAAGAATATCTTTTGTAAAATAAAATGTACCGATTTATTTCGAATCCGCTTACATAACCAAAGAATATCTTTTGTAAAACAAAATGAACCGATTTATTTCGAATCCGCATACATAACCAAAGAATATCTTTTGTAAAATAAAATGTACCGATTTATTTCGAATCCGCATACATAACCAAAGAATATCTTTTGTAAAGTAAAATGTATCGATTTATTTCGAACCCGCATACATAACCAAAGAATATCTTTTGTAAAATAAAATGTATCGATTTATTTCGAACCCGCATACATAACCAAAGAATATCTTTTGTAAAATAAAATGTATCGATTTATTTCGAATCCGCATACATAACCAAAGAATATCTTTTGTAAAGTAAAATGTATCGATTTATTTCGAACCCGCATACATAACCAAAGAATATGTTTTGTAAAATAAAATGTATCGATTTATTTCGAACCCGCATACATAACCAAAGAATATCTTTTGTAAAATAAAATGTATCGATTTATTTCGAACCCGCATACATAACCAAAGACTATCTTTTGTAAAATAAAAATGTATCGATTTATTTCGAACCCGCATACATAACCAAAGACTATCTTTTGTAAAATAAAATGTATCGATTTATTTCGAACCCGCATACATAACCAAACAATATCGTTTGTAAAATAAAATGTATCGATTTATTTCGAACCCGCATACATAACCAAAGAATATCGTTTGTAAAATAAAATGTATCGATTTATTTCGAACCCGCATACATAACCAAACAATATCGTTTGTAAAATAAAATGTATCGATTTATTTCGAACCCGCATACATAACCAAACAATATCGTTTGTAAAATAAAATGTATCGATTTATTTCGAACCCGCATACATAACCAAACAATATCGTTTGTAAAATAAAATGTATCGATTTAATTGAAATTCGTATACAACAACAAGCAACAACAACAATAATTATCATTGATTTGTAATGGACTCTAAAATTAGTTTCATTTTTTGATGATTACTCATTAAGATATGTACTTTCTCTTTTCAACAAAAAGACATGTGCGATAAAAATATCCTCATTCAAACACACGAACTTTTAAAGAAACACATGCGCACGCATACGCATAAACATTCACGCGCATTGTTACAAAACAGACGGTCAGTGACGTCATTGTCCAAAGCTTGCCATCTGTAGACTTATCGGTTAAAGAAGTGTCAACTTTTCCCATGGCCAATACGTATATTAAAATATAGTCATGTATGTCATAAAAAAACATGATGATTGGCAAACTGTATTTTCAAATATCTAGCGACCATAGAAACTTAAACAAGTTTTGTGAATTTGCTGAAAACAGTCAAAAGTTTAATGTATACATGTCAGGAGCGGCACTAAATTCAAAGCCTAAATGATATAACTTGCTTTAGCTAATTATTAGATACACTATTATAATACTTACTGAAAGATGATACCAATAAAGCTTAGTGTTTGACCTTTAATTAGCTGTTCATATGTTTTCAGTTTACTCGAGAATTTATCCAGCTAACCTTTCATCATATATATTTTGTTTTATTGTCCTCTCACAGATATGTTGCGAAGTTGTAAGCCTTTTGTAACCGAAGTTTCAAATTACAAATTCACTTTTCCGAAATTATCAAAGCGTCCGTGTATAAATCGCACTTTCTGTATCACACATTTTAAATGCGCTGACGACACTTGTTGCATTTCACACTTTTCTGTTATTGAGTTAACGCTTTCTTTATTCATTGACTGGAAAATCATGACTCCCGTATTAGACAAATGAATCAAGGCCAAAATGAATTAAATATTTGTAGATCTATACATTTTTTTATTTGACTAATTTTTCTCGATCTTTATGTACCTAATACAGCATTGACTATGCGGATTTTATCTACTGCCTTTTTACTGAAGAGTGCCCATTTCAGAAGTTTAGAAAATGAGTGGAACATCAGTCTGTGGTCAACATATAGGTTTGAATCTTATAAATACGGACTCTACAGTTTTCTGTTAAAAATCACTTAAATACAGCTTCTTTTTGTCATGATTTTCAGTCTTTCACGTCTTGCACGGCCATTTTAAATTTTGAAGATCTATCTTTATACAAATAAGAAATAGCGAAAAAATACCGCCTTTTTGTAAGTTTCATTCATATACCGCTGATTTCAATTAAATCGGAGAAATGATCTCCCTTGTGAGTTGAAGTCCAAGATAAGAAATTTGCAAGTCTATCAGTTGGAATCCTCTGACATGATCGTTGATTCTCATAGAGGTGTCTCATTTAATATGTATGATATTTCATTCTTGTGTGTCAATTTCATATTTGGACTATCACAAACTCGTTCATCATGATTGCAAATACTTCAGTTATATATACTTTACAGTATCAAACAATCAAAATATCGATAACATCAGAGTAATCCAAATGTAGTAATCAAGGGAGACAACTTACTGAAGTCGCCAACTGTATCCGTTTCCCTAAATGTTATTTTGTTGGCCTAAGTAAGTGTATGCTATATAATGGTCATTTCTAAGGGTCTGAAAGTCCAGATCTGCACAGCCTTTGGTTCAGCTTAATGCGAGGGTAAGATATTTACATTTACTTCTATCAGCTTCATGTAATATTATTTTTGTAGTTTAGAATTAAAAAAACAACAACAACTGCAGTGTATAATTTCGAATATGCATTTCTCAGGTTGTTATGTTCTTACAAATGTCAGAAAGCACGGATTTATTACCAAGACATTCTTTCTGTACTAAAATATACTGACCGGCAAAAGAAACGCAACTTTACCAATTAACTTGAAAATTATCATGTCCTGTGCATGTAAAAAGGAATCGAACTGGAGCAGAGACATTGAAGAATCTGGTTGAATAATCAAATCGGAATTTAATGCAGGCAGATAGGAAATGAAAATTTTACTGGAAAAACTTAATGCTGACACTTTTCTGTAAAACGGTAAGAAAATGAAATAAGTTGCGTTTCTTTTGCGTTTGAGTATATATATTTGATTGCTGCTTGTGTTTTGTGTAAAAATGTAAAAATATAGGTGTCCCTTAATTCATACATATCTCTTTTATTAAATATGAGCAATGTTGTATCTTAAAAAATACCTGACATTTATAAAAGTATTTGTTGTTGTTTTTCAATCTTCCTTTCTTGCATTTATTAGTTGTTTGTTTTTTCATATTTTAGGGAAAAATCATTTGGAAATAAAAGGCAAAATTTAAGCGTTTTGTATACGCAATATTATTTTGACATGTCGAAAAACAATTAAAACTTCTTCCGACGTTTTAGAAAAAAAATTGTTAAACTTGTACAGTTCTTATTTTATACACATGTGTGCAGTTTTCTATACATTTACATGTGCGTATATTTTTTGTTTGTTTGAAATAATGTCTATTTTATCTCATTGGAGCGGCATCCTGTATAGAATGATATTTTGATTTACATATGGATTATTTTGTATCTGGAAGGAGCGTTGTTTTGAAAAATTGTTTTTGATGGTTAACTGTTCGTCAGTATCTAAAAACATCAATTAAATGTTGTAAGTGCGTTTTATTATTATTCAACTTTACAATATTGCATCCTGTATATTCAAGAATGAAATATTTTGATTTAATAAAAAAAATAAATAAAAAAAAATAAAAAAAAAAAAAAAAAAAAAAAAAAAAAAAAAAAAAAAAAAAAAAAAAGGCCAATATGGAATTCAACATTGATTGGCTTAAAAGAGAGGGCCAAAAAGAGAAAGTCACTTCCGTTAGTAAAGGAGCCTTTGTTTTTGACTCATTTTGAAAAATACTGTAAAGTTTTATTTTGGAATAAACATAGGGTTATGGGTATTCATTTTCTTAGTTAGATCATTTACTATCCATCCATAACAGTTTTGAAGTAAAATTCGAGAAAAAGTTGATTTTCATTTTGAAGTTCATTTTTTCATCCCCCTCCTGTATATTTATTTCATCTTACTTGTGTGAAAATGCGATTCAAACGGTGAGAAAATAAATCTACCATGTCCATTGAGTTGTGGATAAGGAAATCTCACCCTCGGGTTGAGATACGTCCAAAAAAACTCGGCAGAGCCTCATTTTTGTGACGTATCTCAACCCTTGGGTGGAATTTCCTTATCCACAACTCATGAACATGTTAGATTCTCTTTATATTCTTGTTTATTTAGCCAATATTGTAAAGTTGAATAATAAAATTATCATTAATCAAGTGATTTCATATTGGCCTTCCTATTGGCCTTCGGCCTGCCTTGGGCCAATCACCACCCCGGAAAATAACAAGGCCAATATGAAATCACTTGATTAATAACATTATAATATTGTAATATAATACAAAGATAAAATGAAAAAGAAATTTATTTGTTTGTAAGTCTTTCCATCACGTAATTGATTGAATTTGTTAGTTTATTTACGAAAACATTGTCGTCAAAATGGTACTGCGTTAGAATCTATATTTGAAGTTAAGACATATAGTTTTGTAATTTAAGTTACATTAATATATGGTAAAATCCAAAGAGATCATAAAACATTACTGTAAAATATTAACATCTATTCTCACATATGTCTTATTGTAATATATATAAATAATATATGTTTGTTATCAGGTAGACAGAAAGTTCTTGTGAAGTGTTTCTTGAGATTGAATAGAATGGCTGATCTAAGTGACGTAACCTCTACAACAAATTCAGGTTAGAGCAAGTGTTCTCCCCTCTTTTCATTATTGTTTTGTTTTCCCTGCTGATTGTTGTACATTTTACTTGAAAGTTTTTGTGTGCAAATGCAGTTTCGGACTACACTACTGATCAGTAAGTCGTGATACTGTAACGGACTGTACTACTGATCAGTAAGTCGTGATACTGAAACGGACTGTACTACTGATCAGTAAGTCCTGATATTGTAACGGACTGTTCGTTTTGTAATACTGGTTAGATAGTTTAGACAGGACTGTTTCGAACTATTATGCTCCAGATAGTTAGTCTAGTTAAGAGAGATTCGGGCTTGTAATCTGAAAGTCGTAAGTATGACCTGTCTGTATTGGGGTTTGAACCAGACTACTTTGTTGAAACAGTGGTCCTTTTCAGATAAAGAACAGTTTTAATCTTCGCCCCTTGCACAAGCCTTGAAGGCAAGGCATCATAAATAGATCAGTTTGCTATTATGTATCTCAAAGGCATGATACAATTTTGAATTACTGACTTTTTCTTTTGCGTGTTCGATGTTATTCTTACAACCTTTTCAACGCGTACTCGAAACAGTGATACTTTTTATGTACCTTATGGTCTTAAACCTAATTTCGTCTTGTTAGATCTAGATTCACCACCTCAGGTCAGTTTCGACGTAGATTTACCACCTCAGGTCAATTTCGACGTAGATTTACCACCTCAGGTCAGTTTCGACGCGGATTCACCACCTCAGGTCAGTTTCGACGTAGATTTACCACCTCAGGTCAGTTTCGACGTGGATTCACCGCCTCAGTTCAGTTTCGACGTAGAAGAAGCTGGGAAGGGAAAAGTCCCGGATGTAGAAAGCGGAAAGAAGCAAAAGCATGAAGAATCTTGTCTTAGGAGTTGTTTATGTGCGATTTCGTTTATATGCGTGTTATGTTTGATTATCGGTTCGATCATCTACTTTATCGGTATGTAAATGTTTAATCTCTTTAAAGCTACTCGCGTTCAAATTTTGGTGAAACAAGAAGGTTCTTCGAACTGCCTGAAATTAACGTGTTTTAGAATGAATATTGAAAGAAAAAGTTTTAGTGTACATATAAATACCTGTAGGGCTAGTATCAATCCTAAAGTTTATCAATATATTTGAAAGTTGAACAGTTTTCATCTGATCTTCATTAAACTTGCTATAAATATTTGTAGGCATTATGTCTAGGCTGAGTTCGATAACCAGCCAAATCGCACTTTTGGATTATGGCCCTTGAATTATCGAAAAATGATGAAATTAGCCTTGTCCGCTGTATAGTTCAAACAGGTGCATTAGCATGTCCCGAAACCCATGTACTGAATTTTTCGACAAGTTGGCACTCTTGTTTGATATATGTTATTCTTAAAAATTGTGTTGATTTATTATTTTACGTTCACGAGCCACGAGTGAAAATAACTACTTTGGTGTTCACGAGTGAAAATAATGTGATATTATATCGACACCAACATTTTTTCTGTTTATTTTATGTTTAAAATTCTATTTTTGTTGAGTTTGTTTCCATAAAATGTCGAAACTCGCGAGAAAAGTCATCTACAGGCATAGCACACACGACGTTATTTTAACGACGTCGTCTTCATATGGTTTCCGGCATTCATAATGCACGGTTTGACGATCATCCGGGTAAAACACTTAGATAAATTTGACTGAGTGAACAGTGAGTTTATCAGGATATAATCCACTGTTAAATTTCGATTAACCACCGAAAACATAAAATAATATCTTAAGAGGGATGTTTATTGTCTAATAAAGAACGGTTTGTCGTTTAGCCTATGGCCTCTACAGTTTTATGATTCGTTTTGATATTATTTCTTAATACCTCCGTATATAACGACTCCGGATATAGCGAAAAACTTTATTTTAAATGAAAATGTTATATGGATATAACAAACTTCGGATATAAGGAACACATCATAATGGTCCCAAAGAGTTCGTTATAAACAGAGTTTACTGTAGTTCTATTTATACTTATTCATTTATTCTTGATTGCGGAACAAATTCTAACAACTTAACATATTTTGCTTCGGTGATCGTAATCTGGACCAATGAGATATTTTTTATTAATAGATCATACAATAATTAAAAAAATATCATAAATCTATGTGTACTACTTAAATATCATGTGTTTTTTTAGTTTCTCGACCCCCAAAACAGGTGTTACATACGGACTACCAGAATGCTTCACTTACTGGAATCGACCGGCAGGAACTCACTTCCAAACCAGATCCGACTCCTCAAATAGAGACAGGTATGAGTACGTCATTTATCCTGTGTTCTATTTTCATGTTTAAAATATTGTTGTCTGTTTTAAAAGGAACGTTTTGACAAGAAACAAGAAGTTGAGTGGTTGAGGTCTTTGGCCTTAAAACACGTATACTCTCACTGATTTATGGCCATGTGTTCTCGCCCTGACTCTTCTTATGGATATGTTGGCAGTGTCTTCCGTAAGACTAGTACTGATATTTCTTAGGAAAAACCTGCCTCTATATGACTGAAAGACTGTTCAAACGGACTTTAAACTCTTTATATATTCCCGAGGACAAATGTTTCACTGTACTTCCGGTATACTGCTTGCCCTGATTGGAAACAAACGTACATGTATCGTAGTGATTTAAGGTTTCTAAGTATCAAGGTGCCCGGTTAGCTCAGTCAAAAGTTTTGTGTTGCAAGCTGAAAGTCGTAGGGTTCGAATTCTACACTGGGTAGATGTTTTCTCCTCAAAGTTGCTTCAGTGGCGACAAGGTCAAAAGGCCAATTGCAGGCTGAGCAGATCTGGCTACGGTGTTTGAAGGGGTTATTGTCGATGTTCCACTGTATGACAAAGCCTTCAACGTTAAAGAAGGGTGGAGTGTAGCGATTCTAGGCTTCTGGGTATCAAAGACCTCGGTTAGCTCAGTAGGTTAGAACGTCATTTTTACAAGCAGAAGGTCAAGGGTTCGAATCGTACACTGGCTAGATGTTTTCCCCGCAAAGTTACTTTAGAAAGGCATTTGTGTCCTGTGTGAATCCTGAATTCTGCCTGTTTGGTCTCAAATGAAGATACAGTGAACTCCGTTTATAACGAACTCCTTTGGACCATTCAAATGTATTCCTTATATCCGGAATTTTTAATATCCATATAACATTTTCATAAAGAATAAAGGACAAGAAAAAATTCGGGCAGAACAAATTTAGTTTCTTATATCCGGAGTTTCGCTATATCCGGAGTTTCGTTATATCCGGAGACGATATATAGTTAGTTTACTGTACCTGACAACTAGACGTCAAGTCTTAATAAGATAATGATAAACATTTAGAAGTGAAATTGTAAGACCTTACTGGTCTCCTGTTTGACTATCATGCATTCACTTCTGCACAGTAGTTCTATAGCTGTAAATCAAATAAACTGGTTTGCAAATTAAGACCTTTTTGTTGTTTTTCATTTAAGCTTGCAAAGTGGTCCGAATACACATTGTAAGATTTGACTGTATTCCTTCAGGTGTGACATGTCCAGAAAATTGGAGATTATACAACAAAAAGTGTTATTTGTTCAGTCAAATCCCTGTACATATCTCGGACTCACAGGTGAGAAGACGTCATTTCTTGTACACATCTTGTAAAAAGGTTAGATGACACCAGTTACTATAGTTATACCGAATACAAAGATAATATGACGTCATTTCCTGTAAAAATCTCAGATACAGAAGGTAAAATGACGTCAGTCACCTAATGTGTATATCTCTGTGACTAAAGTTAGATGACATCATTCCCTTTACACATCTCGGACATAAAGGTGAAATGACGTCAACCAATGTACACATTTCTGACACAGAGGTTAGATGACTTCACATAAACCGGGGTATTTCATTTAAAAAAAAATCTTTATTTTTAGCTGTGAATGAGCCCCGAAGTGTAAAACACGACTAAACATGCATTCATTTCTTGTTATTATGGTAGATAAGCTAACGATTATCTAACTTCTAAAACATATTTTTTGTTTTTGTGTGTCAATAGATAAATAAATTTGATATTAAACTTTATCGTACTGCAGGAATTTTGCACATTGCAAGGTGGAGTTCCAGTAATGTCAAACATTATGACCAAGAAGTTCCGAGAGTTCCTAATATTTAATATACGCAGTATCATAGGTAAGTTATCTGGATCTGGATTCGAGTGTGCTGTAAAACTTCTTAAAAGTATAAAAAACGTTAACCGAAATGGTTTATTTCATATAAGCAATGTAATGTAAGATACCCCGAAGTGTGTCACGTAAATTTCATGTTAGCAATGTAATGTAAAATATCCCGAAGTGTGTCAATTAAATTTCATGTTAGCAATGTAATATAAAATATCCCGAAGTGTGTCACGTATATTTCATGTAAGCAATGGAATTAAAGATATCCCGAAGTGTGTCACGTAAATTCCATGCAAGCAATTTAATGTGATATATCCCGAAGTGTGTCATGTATATTTCATGTAAGCAATGTAATGTTAGATATCCCAAAGTGTGTCACGTATATTTCATGTATGCAATGTAATGTTAGATATCCCATGCGTGTCACGTAAATTTCAAGCATTCCCGGCGTTAAGCATTATTATGTAAGATATTTCCGGCGTTTGAAAATTCCACGTAAGCTATCTATTGTGTTAGGTATTCCCGGCGTTCGTAAATTTCATGAAAGGTAGTTTTGAATATTTCTTGCTGCAGGGCCATTTAATTAGTTCGTTGCCCACCAATAAAAATGTGTGAGTAATTATGCGATCTTACATAAAACTTGAGTTAGCTGTTTTAAAAGTTTATAGTCAGAACTTTTCAAAACATTCTTTTTCTGCCTCCGTGGTCAAGTTGTTTAAAATTTGAGACACATTTTTGTAGCCTCTAATATATTGAGGGCCAAAGTTTTGAGCCCTGCTGACAATGTCTCTTTACGCGAGTAATTGGCAGTTTCTTGCGGAAGATATTCTAGTACTGGTTCTTTACTGGAACAATTGATAGGGAAAACTGTCCGCCTATTGAAATGACAAAAGATAAAACGGTTGGAACAAGCGTTAAACTCCTACAACAACAGCAACAACAAATATTTTATTTTCAGGATGTTGTCACTATCAGGTGAGTGTACGTTACAACCTGCCTTCTACAGTGGGGATCATGGAAGAGGCCATTAACAAGAGCCTTTCTTTATCACAAAACAGTAAGTTCATGAACTCTACCAATTGACCCGTTTCTACCTAAAGTTTTATAATGTGATCTTCTGTCTTCCAATTTGTCTAAGGGAGTGGTAGTGTAGAGGTTAATGTGTCTGCCGCTAATCACGGAGGTTGCAGGTTGGAGCCCCACTGGGGTCACGACCGTGTTCCTCATCATACGACACCAGTACTGGGCTTTCCTTAATAAGCTTCAAGCTTTCTTTACAATCAAGCTAAAATAAGTAAGTATAATTACAAAATATTTCTTTGAAAGATTTATAATGGGATCTTCTGTCTTCGAATTAGGCTAAGTCTATTTCTTTGTTTAGGTGTGTTTTGCAGAAATGTGGTCCAAAAGATTAAGGACTTAAATCCTGATCAGACGACAGTTTATTTGTCGTCTGCATCGGACCGTAAAAGGTATATACATGTTTTTTGGTAGAAATTAGGCAACACTGATATTTTCCTTCAAAATGACTATGATAATTTGGAAAAAAACCCAATAATTATTATTTTATAATTATAATTAAAGCTGACAAAGTTATGACGAAACCATATGGATCAGTATAATAGCTTGATAAATTTGTACAAATCCATATCGTTTTTTTACATGTTTTTAGGTGGAAGGAATGTTATAGACATCCCTGAACATTCCGATAGTGTCCATCCTCAAGACAGAATCCCTCCATCCAGACAAATAGACGATCCATTTGGATTTTTACTCCCTGAAGATGGCAGTGTGTCACAACCCAAAAGCACCGACGATCCACTTGGTAACTCTCTGTTACCGATTGATGCAGAAAGACAAGAAGAAAAAGCAGGAGACGAACAAACACGATCTCTTGAACCAATCCGGGCCACTTCGCCTCATCCTTTTTATGGATTTTGGTTGGGATCAGGACATTACCATGGATCCGATCACACCGATGGGCATACTGACCAATTATCTGAGGATATCTCCAATGACAATGATGTAATGACATCACATGGACGTTTTGATAATGATACCGATATACCGACGTCACATCAGTCAGACAGTTTCCACAGTAATACCGACATAATGGCGTCATCCGAAGGTTTCGATAGTGATGCCGACATAATGGCGTCACCCGAAGGTTTCGATAGTGATGCCGACATAATGGCGTCACCCGAAGGTTTCCATAGTGATGCCGACATAATGGCGTCACCCGTAGGTTTCCATAGTGATGCCGACATAATGACGTCACCCGAAGGTTTCCATAGTGATGCCGACATAATGGCGTCACCCGAAGGTTTCCATAGTGATGCCGACATAATGGCGTCACCCGAAGGTTTCCATAGTGATGCCGACATAATGGCGTCACCCGAAGGTTTCCATAGGGATGCCGATATGACATGGTTACATGCGGATGTCAATAACGATGGCGATATACCACTGTTTACTGAAGACTCCGATCAAGAATTAGCATCACGTAGTTTTCATCCAGCTCTTTCGAACGCTTTCGGTCACGCACCTGCAGTAAGTACTTCCGGTAAGTCGCGAGACCCAACATTAGATCGTGAAGAAGCGGATAACAATTCAAGATCTGCCAGAAGCGTTGCTTGGGAACAATTCTGCGAAAAATACGAAAAATATTTGCCGCTGTGGCAGGATACAGACTGCCACGGTAGTCTTGTTCAGATTTGCGAACGAAGTCCAACACCTGGACACGAGACATATCAACCGACAAGTAAAGAACCTGATATGAATTACTAGCTATGGCAGATAGACGAACCCCGGCGCTGAAGCCAACACGAAGGTTTTGCTATAGCCTATTAGATTTAGACAACATTATAACATGGCATGAAATGCAACAGTGCAGATTTTGATTTCAATGCCGTGAAAAGAAAAACAAATCAGCATTTCAAGACTGTAGTACCGCGTATGTAATATAGTTATGGACTAGCGAGGAGATATTCACCAGAAGAGGGTAATATGCTGAGGTCAATATCACATAATATCCACTGTCTCCAGAATCAATAACTGTTTTATTACATTAACTGTTTGCCCTACTTTCCTACCAAATCAAATGCTCCCATTTCATGCATAAAAGCAAATTTTATTTTCCATATTGCCTCTATAATTATCTACAATATTGAAATAATCATTCGAGTTATTTCTCCAATAAGTATGACAATAACACATTTAACCCGGATAAAAATCGCCAAAATATGTATGTACCGAGTCCTCTTAAATAAATTGAACTGTCTGTTTGAAGATGTAATCAAATCAAAAGCAAGCAAAAGGTTGCTTGTAGATAATCCAGTCTCGTTTGTTTTGTTTTGTCTTTACAAAATGCTTAAAGAAAAAATGATCAAACCATTTTAATGGTAACACATCTGTATACCAATTAAGGGTGTGCTTTTTAAAAAATTTTTTGTTATGTTTCTTTTTTCGTTTGACCTTCATGCTTGATGCAGGTGTGAATGATTGTAATACACCGCTTAAGTTTCAACATAATCTAAAGTATGTTATGTCTTTGAAAACCGAAATTAGCAACAAGAATACAATTTTTTTTAATGTAATAGATAGAGTACTGTTTGCGAGAATAATTGCGTCATTTCGAGGAGGCGCACATTTCTCTACCTGATATGTATCATGGCCAATTTCATATACTGCTCTATGAAACTATGATCTATTCCAGATAGAGTACAGTTTTAAGCTCCGCCCCTGTATCATAAATAGACAGGTTTGCTCCTCTGTAGATTCATCACAAAAGCATGTTACACGGGAGGTTTTCAAGGAGGGACTAAATTGCTCGATCGTTTAATAGAACTTTATGATTTACTTTCCGGATAATTTCATCACTGGTAACTAGTATTTAAGATACATGTGAATAAGATTTGTTTCTAATCAATTTTCACAAAATGTTTCTAAAATGTGTAAATTATTTATAACATATTGTAAAATATGTACACAATGTAATGTTATTTAGACAGGAAAAGCTTGATATTATATCTGCTTCTTAGTAATTTAGAGAAACATTTCATATTCTTTATGCTCGATAATTACTACTTTGTATAAATTCATTTGTAAACGGCCAAAACTATTGTATAAGTGCCGGTTTTCCAATAAGCTTTGAAACTTTATAATCGGGCCTAGAAAATGTGTCCTTATATCCGGAATTTCGCTATATCCACATTCGTTATAATTAATGAATGTAGATTTGTACCAACTGAATATATATACCTGATATATATCATTTCTAATTATCATCCTAGGTATGTATTTATGTAGGAAAGTATTAAAGCAAGGTTAATCAGTATTCTATGTATTGGCTATCCTTTTCTATTTCATTTTCCAATGTTTTTTTGAAGAAATTTGACAATGATGATTCCACCATTTACTAATTTACAGTGCAACCTCTGAATATAGAACACCCTTTGCAGCCCAGAAATGCGTTTGTTGTACAGATGTCTTGTTCTGGAGAGGTAGTCTATTCCTTATATAATCATATTAAATAAACTTTTTGTACTTACACACAACAGCCTCAAGAAAATCGATAATCCAATACTGTCTATATCAATATTGATCGTGGCCGATCGGAAGTATCCGTATCATGACAAGTCATAAATCACTTAATCAGCAAAACTCGATTATGCAGACTAGCGCTAAAGTTGGACTGCTATGATATCGAGCTTCTTTGTTTGTGCTGACTAACTGATTTATTGCACTAAATTTAAAGAATATTTAACAGAAAATAAAGTGGGGGCAATGTGATAAAATATGACTTAAGAAATCATCATCGTATAAATGATTTTTTTTATTTCATAAACCATTTTAACGTTAACACAGTGAATAACAATTTATGCACAGCATTCTACATGTATATTATAAACTCATTCAATGTATAACAGAGAGAATATCCATTATGCGTATGGCATGTCAGCTCCATGTGCGCAACAGTTGTGCCGTGTAATTTTAAAACCCTTCAATGCATGCCAGAATTACATCGTATAAAGGATTCAATGACCTTAAAACTCTCAACTGTGGCATTGACCTTCAAGCTATGGATGCGGGTCTTGTACCCATGTGTTAAGCATTTGTGATAAGGCAAAGGTAATTGAGACATACATTTTTTGTTCAGTTTTTAACTTATATATACATATTTACTTAATAAAATTAATCAATTGGCATAAATAAGTAAAAAATGTATATGTGTCAAGTACTTGTAAGACAAGTCGTTTTAAAATCTTAAATTTTAACAATCTTACAATAAGAATAACGAACAATAAAATAACAATAACAATCTTACAATAAGAATAACGAACAATGAAATAACAATAACAATCTTACAATAAGAATAACGAACAATAAAATAACAATAACAATCTTACAATAAGAATAACGAACAATAAAATAACAATAACAATCTTACAATAAGAATAACGAACAATGAAATAACAATAACAATCTTACAATAAGAATAACGAACAATAAAATAACAATAACAATCTTACAATAAGAATTACGAACAATAAAATAACAATAACAATCTTACAATAAGAATAACGAACAATGAAATAACAATAACAATCTTACAATAAGAATAACGAACAATAAAATAACAATAACAATCTTACAATAAGAATTACGAACAATAAAATAACAATAACAATCTTACAATAAGAATAACGAACAATGAAATAACAATAACAATCTTACAATAAGAATAACGAACAATGAAATAACAATAACAATCTTACAATAAGAATAACGAACAATAAAATAACAATAACAATCTTACAATAAGAATAACGAACAATATAATAACAATAACAATCTTACAATAAGAATAACGAACAATATAATAACAATAACAATCTTACAATAAGAATAACGAACAATGAAATAACAATAACAATCTTACAATAAGAATAACGAACAATGAAATAACAATAACAATCTTACAATAAGAATAACGAAGCACTTAAATATCATACTTACAATATGAATAAAGAAAAAAAACTAAAATAACAATATCAATAGAATAACAATATTAAACAATTCATCCGATAATATACATATTAAATCTTCCTTTCTCGCATGATCTACCTTTTTATGCAATGAGTGTAAACTTTTGTGTACACATATATATGTAACATCACTGTCACATTATCCTAAATGAACAGTACGAGTCTAAAATTCAGAAACGTGCTTACAAAAATACATCAATACGTATTTATATTTATTAGAAATTGAATCAAAAATCCTTTCAGAGGACAGATAAAATATTTTCCAAATATATGTTAATGAAATAATGTAGTTTGGCCCAAATTGCAAGGACAACTTTCTTTCGTTGAAGGATTGTTGTTTTGTTTGTTTCAAGTGCTATTTGGCACGATACAGTCGGCAGTACTTAAACAGTATCTTTAGCCGCTGTATCCATGGCAACTAGATTAGTAGACTAAGGTAGAAAAGAGGAGATGACAGAGCAGATTATCGTGTAAGAGAAAGTAACGCAAAGTAAGCAAAGGAAAGTGCCGAAAGGGAAAACAAGTCAAGTCAAAGGAAAAGAAATCAAATAAAGTAAAGAAAACAAAACAAAGTCAAATTTAGATAAGCAGAGTCAAACAAAGTAATATATATGTTGACAGTGTGAATGTTCATATTTGAAAAATTAAATCCGAAGTGACGAAAGCTGTATAAGTTAAAATGCACTGTTACAGTAGTAGACATAAGAAAACATTGACCTTTCCACCTGTTTGCAAAGTAGAAAATAAAACGAAAACATGACCGTTTGACCAGATTAATATCTTTATTTTCAGTTCCAATATATTAGCCTAAGAAAACTTATTATGCATATTAAACCTATTAAGTAATCCTATTATCAAAGAAGATTAAAACACATTATGCATATAAGTACCAAAATAACTATTCAAACTACTGAAAAAAACACTTTTAACTGTTCCTGTATTTCTTCAGTAGACGATATGTCTTCCAAATAACAAATCGAATATTCAACCGAGGAGAAAAGTCCTAATTAAAAATAAATTAATTGTCCGCACTGCTACTCGTAATTAAACTGGTTGAAAATGTAGGTCAAAGCTACGCAGAAAAATGATTAAAGTATCTGTAACCGGTATTCTTGATTTTCATAAACATTTTTATACATTACAATATTTCAAAGATTATGGTTTACATATATATTTTTGTGTGTGTGACATGCAGGTATAAATCCATCCAGCCATCTATCCATACATACATACATACATACATACATACATACATACATACATACATACATACATACATACATACATACATACATACATACATACATACATACATACATACATACATACATACATACATACATACATACATACATACATCATACACACATGAAATAATTAAAGAATAGAGAAAGAAAAAAACATAATCAAACAATAAATGAGAAAACCCCCAGATGTTTACCGCTATTGAATTTCTCCACTAATCACATAATAATGTAAATACGTTCCTCATTACAAATTTGTTTACTATGATGTTGAGCTATATATGATTGTTGTGCAGAGAAACGTAAAGATGAGAGATAACCAAAAGAACAGATAGTCTATTGCGTTAACTACATCTGTCCAATTATAAGCGTCTTCCTTGGCAACAGTTCTGTGTTCGTTGTCAGGATCACCGATATTATCCGGCTGAACGGATTTTGCTAGACGCTTGCATTTCTTGAATCTGAGTATTAGTGACACATCGATCAGAATGCGGAACAATTTGTTAATCGGTGTTTCAGAGACATCACGCGCAGCCAAACGTATCTGTATCAAGCAGACGAGAACAATGAATGTGCTGAGACCAGTCATCAGTGTTAGCCAGACGCTCATTAATGAAACCACATCAGAGTTCTTTGGAAGCTCAGATGCGATTATAGTCAGAAATACAGCCAGTGAAAGAAACACCGTCACCGCATAGCCGGCTTTTTCGCCTGATGCCACTGGAAGTAGAAATGTAAAGACATTAAGAACTGATAGGAGTAGTACTGGTACAAGCATGTTAATTACATAGTAGTTTGGTTTTCTTGCCAGTTCTATTGTAAACGTTACAGTCGCTTCATAGCTGTTATCCTCTAAATACGATGTTGCAACAAGTTCCCACTGCGCATTTGATGAGTAGTCCTCTAGCATCACTCCTTTCTTCCCAAGATCTAGGTTAATGAGGTTTTTGTCATAGCTCCAGGCTGTGAACGTTAACTCACAGTCTTGAGTGTCGAACGGAAAATTTCTTATATTGACCGAGCAGGTTGATTCAAGAATCTGTTGCAAAGAAGGAAGGGTTTGTATAAAAATGAAATTATAATTACAACATGTGTTAGACGGATAATTCACTTCAATTGTATTTCTATGGGATATTATAGATATTTTCATATTATTTCTTTGGTTTGGTATCTTCCTTGAAAGTCAAAAACCGTTGTTTAATTTACTAATAAATAGTCTCCTGGTATGTCTTTCTTTAGCAAATATAGTTTCTGTTTTCAGCTTAAAATATATCGAAAGTTAGCCTTTTATACATTGCTTCAATTGTTAAAGGGGCATACCATATGACTGAATAACCCCCAAAACATAAATAATAGAATCTTTTTGAAGTATTTGTGCTTAACCTAAAAGTTTCAGCTATGCATTCCAGTCATTATCGATAAAATCATCATTTTAAAATATTATGCAGTACCATAAACCATTCAATAATCTATGTAGAGTTGTTCTTGTACAATTAATGGGTGGATGCGACTTATTACAGAATGCATAGCTGAAACTTTTAGGTTAAGTTTTAATACTTCCAAAGATTTTATTATTTAAGTTTTGGAGGTTATTTAGTTTAGCATCAGTTATAGGGTATGTCCCTTTAAGTACCGTCAACCATGCACTACTCTGCATAAAATTGTTGTGGCACAATTAATGTTACAGAAGGTCTCTATGTTGATTATTTGTACTAAAATAAGACACTTTTAGCTCGACTATTCGAAGAATACGGAGGCTATTGCACTCGCCCCGGCGTCGGCGTCTACGTTGGTTAAAGTTTTTAATAAATTCAAATATCTTGAATACTATCAAAGGTATTGACTTGAAACTCAAACTATATTTTAACCATCAACATATACACCCGAGCAAACAATCCCAATAACTCTGTTTTGATTTTTGACAGATTTATGCCCCTTTTTAACTTTGATTTTTTTATGGACTTAAAACTTAAAATATATGTTTACCGTGAACATCTTCAACAATGTTTTTGACTTTTGACATATTTATGCCCCTTTTAACAGTTTTTAACAGACTAACATGGAAATACTCGAAATGGCTTTCTTTTGAAATATCATGAATAATTATTCAGCATGCAGCGGTTTTTTAATTCAATGCATATCAATTTTGAAAAGTTACAAAGATTTACAAGGTTATGTTTTTTTGAAAATTATCCCCTCCTTCTCCCTCCAGTTGACTTACAGAATCCAGAGTAAGGCTTTGAATGTAATGAACAATTACAAAGGTCTTTGTACAAGTTTCATATCTTTGACCTTAATTATTATAGACAATTACACAATACTCCTATTCTTAGACAAAAAACCCATTTTACCAACAACCTTTCGAATAGTCGAGCGTGCTGTCATGTGACAGCTCTTGTTATATAAGTTGTGTTTTTCACATTGTATTTATTTGGCATTTATGATAATTTAACACATTACATTGTATGTATGTTTGGAGAATATAATCTTCTAGATGTAGGGAGTGCCCCTTTAATAGTAAAACACTCTACCTGAAATGGCTTCCATACAACTGATCCGTCATTATTCACTACAACATTTAAGTAGGAGGAGCCTAGTCCAGTGAACGACTTGTATGTGTTTCGTAGAGAGACATCGGGCTTCCAAATATCATCTTGTGGCTACAAAAGAACATAGTTTCCGATCTTGTATGCACTTATTAGGTAAGTATGATACAAATGTAATCAATAAACGAGCTCACTCAACCATAAGTAAAATGTGGTTGACATTATTGATAAAATCGGGTTCTGTCTGTATCAAAAGAAATTTACAGTATGTTTTTACTAGATCTTTATGTCGTATGGTATTTTAACTGTAGGAAACATTGTTACTTAACGATATTTTTGTAAATACAATGTATATCATTTTTATAGGCTTTGTAATCCTTACGTTTTATAAAGCCAGACGTATCAGGTAGCTACATTTATCATTACGCCGGGCATTTATTTAGCTAGATTATTCGGGTAGCTTCGTTTATTTAACCAGACCAATCAGGTAGCTACGTTTATATAACAGACCAATCAGGAAGCTACGCTAATATC
This sequence comes from Saxidomus purpurata, assembly GCA_022818135.1. Taxonomy (NCBI): domain Eukaryota; kingdom Metazoa; phylum Mollusca; class Bivalvia; order Venerida; family Veneridae; genus Saxidomus; species Saxidomus purpurata. The sequence goes on along the minus strand of JAFMSR010000019.1, from coordinate 22,139,895 downwards.
ACCACAACAATCAGGTAGCTACGTTTATATAACCAGACCAATCAGGAAGCTACGCTAATATCACCAGACCAATCAGATAGCTAGGCTTATATCACCAGACCAATCAGGTAGCTACGCTTATATCACCAGACCAATCAGGTAGCTACGTTTATATAACCAGACCAATCAGGTAGCTACGTTTATATAACCAGGCCAATCAGGTAGCTACGTTTATATAACCAGACCAATCAGGTAGCTACGTTTATATCACCAGACCAATCAGGTAGCTACGCTTATATCACCAGACCAATCAGGTAGCTACGTTTATATAACCAGACCAATCAGGTAGCTACGTTTATATAACCAGACCAAACAGGTATCTACGTTTGTTTAACCAGACCAATCAGGTAGCTACGTTTATATAACCAGACCAATCAGGTAGCTACTTTTATATTACCAGACCAATCAGGTAGCTACGTTTTTTAACCAGACCAATCAGGTAGCTACGTTTATTAATCCAGACCAATCAGGTAGATACTTTTATAAGACGTACATGTATCAATAAGATAGCGATATCCAGTCCAATCAGAAAGCTTCATTTATTAAGCCAGACCATTCAGGTAGCCACATCTATTAAGACAGGCCAATCAGGGAGCCACATCTATTAATACAGGCCAATCAGGGAGCCACATCTATTAAGACAGACGAAATAGCTGTATCGTGTTAACAACTTGACTGTGGCTAACCGTAGTATGATCAAATCGTGCATTACTTTAATTAAGCAATATTTCTTTACTGACATTGAAGCTGCTTGCTCTCAAATTTTGATTAAAAAACTCTTAAAACTCTCTGAAAAAAACATATTTTAGAAAAAAAACAGTCAATAAAAGGTGTCCAGTATATATATCTAAACAGTAGATTTGTATATTTGAATTCAAGCGAATGATAAAGAGTATTTTTAAAATTCCAATAGAAACATGAAGCGTAACGGTGCGGTTAAACCAAAGCTACCAACATTTAAATGGACTTTTGCCAATAGCTACCTAGATTCTTTTTACCTATGTTGTTGTTTCTAGCTATTACTTTTACATTTTATGTTTTAGTAAATAATTTTTGAAAATTTAATATTTTTCACCGGAAACTGTGAACGAGCAGGTTTAAAGCATTATCCAGGAAACTAAAACTGATACTATGGATTATGGGGCGACCGGAACTTACAATGATTATCATGGATGTGTCGTTATAGCTAGACGGATCCCATTGTAGATTTTGATCAGTCCATTCAAGCCACAAATATCCTGCAGTTTTCAAGACCTCCTGCTGTTCGTCAAATTCTATCACGGCTGAAAAAAGAAAAAAAGAAATGTAGATTTATTATTATACATATATGTAACAAATTACCATATTTATGCCAAGATGTGTGTGATGTATTTCATTTTCAGCTTTCCCGCAATTTGACATGACTATAGTTTAAATGTATACGACGTTACGTCACGTCCGCTTTATATTGCTATTCTGGTGGAGGCTTTCGCCGAAACGATAATATGAAAATGATGATATAAAAACGTTGTTGTAATAATGTGTTGTTGTTGAATTTTCCATTTTTATCACGGCTGAAAGACAGACACAAATTACATAGTTCAGGTAATATGTTACATATATTTTTTTGCTCGAATGAATTTCAACCTTAGAGATTTGGTAACGTTTCCCTTCAGTTCAAAATTACCTTCATGCCATTTAGTCAGAACTTTATCTTTATTCTAATTGGCCTGGGGACTGAAAGGCCCCTAGGCCTAAGTTAGCATACCACATTTCAAACACTGCAGGCAATTTAACTGTGCTATGTGAGAATAACAACTGTAAACATGCGCTTTGGGAATGTAGTGCAAGACAGACCAGATCAATCTTTTGTTTGAATGTCGCATACGATAAGAACATATTACAAAAAAGAGGGCCAAGATGGCCCTATATCGCTCACCTTGGTAAAAGTCCACTTGCCTGGTGGAAGATAACTAGACAATGTTATATACCAAATAGGTTTTCCTATATAAGTCTTTGTAAAACAAGTGACCCCCCCAAGGCAAGGTCAATTTTGACCACAGGGGCATAATTTTACAAACTTTGAAGAGGTCTACTAGGCAATGCTACATGCCAAATATCTAAGCTCTAGGCCTTGTGGTTTCAGAGAAGAAGATTTTTAAACTTTTTCCTATATAAGCCTATGTAAAATTAAGTGACCCCCGTGCGGGGTCAATTTTGATCCGGGGGTCATAATTTGAACAATCTTGGTAGAGGTCTACTTGTCAATGCTACATGCCAAATATTTAAGCTCTTGGCCTTGTGGTTTTAGAGAAGAAGATTTTTAAATTGTTTACTATATAGGCCTTTGCAAAACTAAGTGTCACCCTAGCGGGGTCAATTTTACCCCCAAAGGTCATAATTTGAACAATCTTGGTAGAGGTCCACTAGACAATGCTACATGCCAAATATCTATGCTCTAGGCCTTGTGGTTTCAGAGAAAAAGATGTTAAATTTTTTTCATATAAAGCCTATGCAAAATTAAGTGACCACCCGCGCGGGGTCAATTTTGACCCGGGGGTCATAACTTGAACAATCTTGGTAGACGTCCACAAGACAATGCTACATGCCAAATGTCTAAGCTCTAGGCCTTGTAGTCTCAGAGAATTAGATTTTTTAAGTTTTTCCTGTTTGTTGCCATAGCAACCAGAGTTCTGCATGGAATGGAATTGTTTGAACAACTTTGATAGAGCTCCATGCAAGGAACATCCCTGCGAAGTCTCATCAACATTGGCCAAGTGGTTTCAGAGGAGATGTCGTTCGAAGGAAATGGTGGACAGACGGACGGACATACGACGGACGCAGGGCGGAATGCGCTCCTAATAGCTCACTCTGGCACTTTGTGCCAGGTGAGCTAATAAAAACAGTACATACAACTTCAAACGATTGCAGAAAGGTCTAAAGCTTACATTACTGCATTACACAATTTTTTCTGTTTTAGAAATTACTGCGCTGTTAGCTGATTACGGAAGATAATCATATGCATATCACGGAAAAGTACGGATATTTGCGGAAATTTACGGAAACGTACAGAATTCGATATAAGAATTTGTAGGTTGATTTTCAAATTTCTGATGTTATTTCATTGACAACTTTCTTATTTACTGCAGTATATTTTAAACCGCTGATTTTATCGATAATGACTGGGAATGCATAGCTGAAACTTTTAGGTTAAGTTATCATACTTCCAAAGATTCTATTATTTATGTTTCGGAATGTATTCAGTTTGACATCAGTTATAGGGTATGTCCCTTTAAACCAAGGCAGCGAATATATTTTGATATAATCACTTTTGGTTATTTATCTCTCTAGAAAATAACCAAAACTTTTGCATGCATGACTGGATACATCATTGTAAAAAGTTCCAATCATAAATGTAAAAAGGTCTTTACTTTTAAATTAAATTTGATGCACGCTCTCAGATTTTGGGGGAAAAAATAAAGTGAGAATAACATATTTTTGAACATATAACATAACATAACATATACTAGTATTTTATTTGGCATAAAATGACACTTACATTTATAGCCAGTTACAAAATAATGCATACATGTGTTGAGCAAATAACATGACAATGAAATATAAAATCTTTTCAGAGAAAGTTTTTGGAATTCGTACCCTGTTAAAGTATAAAATATATATACGAACTGTTAAAGACGCCTTGAAAAAATAAACTTTACGTGTCGTTTCTTTCCTTAAAAGCAAAGTATATAAATTTAGCTAAATTATTAAGTATGTGCTTGTTTGTAGAAGACATTAAATTTTCGAACTTCTGTATTGTTGGCCAACGGCAATAATACGATTTTAGAAAATTCCTACGTAAGTTGTAGTATTTAGGACAAACTAACAATAGATGGAATTCGTTTTCTACGACATTCATGCTACACTGTCGACAAGTTCTATTTTCCCTCGGTATGTTATTATTCCTCCCTGTTTCTATTTCTAAGTTATGTGACGATAGCCTAAATTTTGTGAGCGATATTTTGTACTTACTAGTGTTCACATGTTTAAGGTATTTTTCTATCTCGAATGAATGTTTATAAATTGCATAAGATGACAATCTACTCGAATTGTTAACCTTTGCGTACCAACTTTGCTTATATGTATCAAGTATTCTTTTTTGACTAGATAAAAATTAATTTGATTGTAATCTTGGTTTATCCATAAATTTGACATGCCAATTTCATTTAAAATTAGTCTAATTTGGTATGCCCAGTTATTCCCGTTATACAAATTCCCATTATCTGCGTCAGTTTTTAATGTTTTGTATATGCGTTTCAGCAAACAGTCGTTGTCTACTGTAAAAATAATAATTTTAACCAGTATTTTATAAAAATTTATTTTCGCTGAATTTGCATTGGGTGTCTTCCTGTTTCTCCATATAGTCCGTCTAGGTTTGTTGACTTTTTGACACACAATATTTTCCTGAGAAATTTGCAATGTATTACTTTTATGTTTTTTCCGTCGTTATAGCCGAAAACTTCTGCACTGTAATTCAAAACAGATCCGACTAGAGTGTCAAAAAGTTTACATTTATCAGATATAGATAATTCTAACTGGTTAAAAACTGTAAATAAATTGTGTAATGCAAACAAAGAATGTTGTGCTATTTTTTTCTGGGTACGGTGCCAATGACCATTCTTGAATAAGTTTATACCTAAATACTTAAAAGTTTTTACAGTTTCTAATACAGTGTCTGCATATGTGAAATTATATTGTGTGTGTCTTCCTAGTTCAAATATCATGATTTTCGTCTTATTAGTATTTATTTTGAGGCCCCAATTTTCGCAATAATTATGCAAATCATTTAACATAGACTGTAGTGCTGTAGTTGTATGAGCGAATAACACTGTGTCATCTGCGAATAGTAAAATGAATATTTTTATGTCATCGGTAGTAAAAAGACCATCTATATCAGAGTTGATGTTACTCAATATACCATTAACAAAGAATAAAAATAGCAATGTGGAACTTGGGTCACCTTGTTTTGCGCCTATATTTGAATCAAAGCTCGGTGAAACTTGGTTTTCATATCTTACAGCTGCTTTTACTGTGTTATACATACTTTGAATAGCTTTTACAAATTTTGAGCTCACCTTTTCTAACAAAAGTTTTCTAAATATTGATAATCTATCAAGTTTATCAAAACATTTTTCGAAATCTAGAAAAGCACAGTAGACCTTTTTGTTTTCTGAAAGAGATTTTGCAATGATAGAATGGAATAAGAAGATGCAGTCTATCGTAGACTTTCTCCATTGGAAACCGAATTGGTTGTCGAGTATTTTATTATGTTTAATAGACCATTTTGTTATGCCTCTGTAATTTTTTGCCTCTTCCGTATTTCCGCCTAAATCGGAATCTCTATGCATTTGCCCGTTATCTATAACGAGAGACGTTGATTGGAGGAGCTCAATCAAGCGCCTCCCATTTCTATCCAGCACATGGTCTCGCGCAGGAATATATATATATATGGTTCGCCATATTGTCGTCTGCATCAATATACATGTCATAATCTAACATATCTGATAAATTTGAAGTACGGCTATTCAAATCGCCTGTGACAAAACATTTACCTAGTAGTTTATATTTTTCTAGTCCTGCTTATAAAGTCCTGCTCAAAGAAATCAAAATCATGATTATCAACAAGTACTGAATTGTTAGGCGTTATATAAGTGTTACAGATATACACATTTTCTTCTAAAGAAAAAAGATTCTTACTAAGTTCTATCCAAATAATTCCGTTTTGGGGTTTTCCCACAATTTTAACATAGTTTTAACAAGGATTGTTTGTAATACACACTGATACCACCACTATATCTACCTCTTCGTGCATTGCGTGATTTATTTCCAAACAAATGATCACAATTAAATCCATTTATGTTCAAGTAAATTTAGAAACCCAAGTTTCCGTATAAAAAATAACATCGTATTTATCTATTTCGTTTAATATAGTCATATTAAAGGGTTCCAGTATAAATGTCTGTGAAGTATATCTGTAGATTTAAAATAATATACTTGGAGGCACTTATAACTGTGCAGTTACACAAATACCCATATCTCAGTATCTATTTAGTAGACGTTGTTGAAATTTGCAACAAATGTAGTTAAGAAGTGAGTGATACTATTTTATTATAGTTCATTGCATAATAATCAACATTTAGAAAACAACAGTACTGAAGTCAGCGTTGCGTTAGAGTGCAAATTCACAAAATCTGCTCCTGCTCTAATCGCACTATTTTACAATTGGCTAGTAACGTGTATGCCCTCCCTGGGCGTTTATGACGGCTAGGCAACGTTGCCGCATTGACGTCACATATCGATGTATGTAATTTTGGGGAATGTTAGTCCATTCCTGTACTAGCCTGGCTCTCAGCTGGGGAAGGGTCTGTGGCACGTGACCATGTCTTTTTACCCGCCGATTGAGTTCGTCCCAAAGGTTTTCCATAGTATTCAAGTCAGGGGACTTGGATGGCCAGTCAAATACGTTTACGTTATTATTACGCAACAACGTATGTGTAGCTCTTGCAGTGTGAAAGGGGGCACCGTCCTGTACAAGCCTCATACCACGGTTGTTTCGCATCATGGGCAATACCTCGGGTCGGATGATTTCGTTCTGATACCGTGCCGCGTTCAGATTGCCGTCGATGAGTACTACGTTCGTCTTGTGGTGCATAGACACCCCCGCCCAAACCATAACTGATCCCCCTCCGTATCTGTCACGTTCGATGACATTTTCATCAATAAACCTCTCTCCCCTTTCACGATATACTCGTGTACGACCATCGTTACCATGCAAACGAAATTTCTTTTCATCTGTGAAAAGAACAAGTCCCCATTCTGCTTGCGTTACCCGACGATGACGCCTTGCCCAGCGGTCTCTCTGTACCCTGTGTCTCTGCGTAAGGACAATGCCCTTGAAGCCAGCATGCTACCAATATCCAAAAGACGTCGCCGTACGATTCTCGAAGATATAAAGCGCCTGTGAGTTCCGCGTGTTTCTCTAGCTGTTTGAACAGCGGTGCGTCGTCTCTGCTGACGGTGGAGCCGTACCATCTGCTGGTCCTGTACGGCACTTGTAACACGTCCACGTTGCCGGCGAGGAAGGTTATCTATGCTCCCTGTAGCTCTGTACTTAACTATCAGCGCTCTGATGGTATTGCGGTGTACTCCCATTCGCCTCGCAACCTGCAGAAAAAAAACCGGATAGACTCTTTATAACAAAACTTGTGATAATATTAATTTAGGGTGACACTCGATTGATAAACATAAAATCCGTTTAATTATTAATATATACGTTAACACATTGAAATTGAAACTTACCTGTGACTGCGGGACTCCGGCGTTGATAAGCCCGACGGCCATTCCCCTTTGTAGAATAGACATCCGTCCCATTTTGTGTTTTTTGGTAATATGGGTCGTAAAAGTAAATAACATGACCACGTGCAATTTTATTTCTCGTCATTGCACCATTTTCTCGTGCAATTGGCTGAATTGTAATTTTCAAAGCTAAATGAACAATATTCACTGAACCGTGAAATTTAAATAGCGGATAACATTATATATGTACTTGATAGAAAATACAGAAAATTTCATTCAAAAATAGAATTAAACTAAAAAGTTATAGGGGATTGAAAACTGCACAGGTATAAGTGCCTCCAAGTGTACGCTACCAAATTAAAAAGCGTTCCATACGCTTTTGAAATTCCAATACAAACATTGTAGATTTTTACTTATATTGTTGTTTCTAGCCTTTAGTTTTATATTATATGTATAAGTATATCATTGTTT
>JAFMSR010000019.1:22101529-22115555 GCA_022818135.1 Saxidomus purpurata | reverse complement strand
GGCATGGTATGTAAAACACAAAAATACTCGTGTATAAATATATAAAAAGCAAACCTTGAGAACCAAAAAACGTATGTACTCAATGCCTTTGCAGAAGGCAGAGCACCAAGAGAAACACCCTTAAGGGCCCGACGAAACAGGCCAGTTATCGGAGTCGGAACGTTGAAGTGCCGCGTTACAATTTTCTACGTCCCCATTACTATGAACATTATTTCGGTTCAAGATTTCACCAAAGAATTTTGTGTGTATTTTGACGAGTTAATGATACAATGCCATAACAAAAAAACAAAACGAAATTTTTATTGCCGTTACTGCGAGTATGAAACGAACAGACAAAGCCATTACATAAGACATGTGTCCGCTGATCGTCATAAGAAGTATGTGTCGTTGTCAGATATATATCCAGAGACAGAGATACAGAAAGCGGATGGGAACATGTTTAACAATAAAGACATTCATATTGTAAAATGATCATCATGTGATTAAAGAAGCACTCCCTACATCTAGCCGTTTATATTCTCGGAACATAGATTATGTGTTCAATAAACGTAAAATGATAAATACAATTTCAAAGAAGAACCTAGGGCGAAAAATGTCTCAATTTACCACAATTAATCAATGTAGAGGCCTTCTGTAATAAATCGCCTCCACCGATTACTATTGAAAAAAATATTTATTTTTTTAAATTGACATTCTTATTCATAAATATAAAACTAAAGGCTAGAATAAAAAATAGGTAAAGATATACGTGACATGAATTAATACAGGAGCCTTTTTATATGACCATATATTCTAAAATACGTTCTTTACACACAGTTTGAAGAACTTTATTTTTTTTACCAAAATCTGAGAGCGAGCAGCTTTAACTGTACAACAACTCTACGTATATTATTGAATGGTTAACGGTACTGCAGTATATTACCTAAAAGTTTCAGCTATACATTCCCAGTAATTATCGATAAAATCAGCGTTTTAATATATACTGCAGTACCGTAAACCGTTCAATAATCTATGTAGAGTTATTGTTGTACAATACATGGGTGGATGTGATTTGGTACGTGGCATTCCCTGTTTGATATTATTTTTGTTTTTATTACAAAAAGCCTCTATATTGATTAATTGTGGTGAAATAAAGCTTTTTTCGCCATAGGTTCGTGTTTGAAATTGTATTTGGTTTATTCTTTTTACGTTCGTTGAACACATAATACATGTTTCGAGAATATAATCTGCTAGCTCTAGGGAGTGCACCTTTAATGATTAACGGTGAAATTGAATTTGCAATTTGCGAAGGACCCACGAGGAAGAATTTCTTTGTCTACACCGAGTGGTTTATACTTTTCTAATTCTGTTAGGAACAGTTCAAAATTATCGTTTGGTTTATATCAATTCAAGCAGGCTATACCATGCCGTATACCAAATCAAGGATCTATATAACGATTTATTATAGGCCTACCACAAATGTATTCGGAAGACAAGAAAACGACCTAACGTGTTGTCAAAAAATTGCTGTTGTATTTATGTCAAGAAGGCGATACCCATGAAAACCTCCAAACCTTTTTACATCGGTATGACTCCGAAATGCTTTCCTAGTCAGACGATCTTAGATGTTTCTCAATAGATCTATAATTTCAGTTGAAAGAAAAATAATCAAATAATCCTGTGGCTTACAATGTTTTCGACCCGAAAGCAAAGTACACTACAAAATTATGTATTGATTGCAGTCACATAAAAACAAAAATAATATCAAACAGGGAATGCCACGTACCAAAAACGCAGCCTCCCCAAAACGAGCCCCACAGCACCCAGAAGTGCACACCACCAACACACACACACACACACACACACACAATCATGTACACACACAAACATACACTACCAACACACACAAGCACACAAAGCAAACACACGAGGACAAAACGAACAATTAACGGAACACAGTGGGGCACCGCCTTGGAACGGTCAGTGGCAAAAACACCACTGGGGAGCTTAAACCGGTTTATGGTGCGCACCCAACCTCACTCTTACCCCCATTTACGTTTTATTACGTCATCAGTCAAAGCCTACGTCACTTAGACAGTATTTTTGGTAGCAATTTATATGCAGCGTGTGTCATATAGACTGAATGCACATGGAGATTTCTATTTAATTAGATCTACATACTTAGGCCTATTAAGGAAAAACAGACAACTGAAATAGGACTATTTCATAAACATGGTAGAAGAGGACATGCATTGGGGAGGCTGCGTTTTTGGTACGTGGCATTCCCTGTTTGATATTATTTTTGTTTTCAGATTTTCTTTTGGTATTTTATTTGGACATCCCGGAGGTTCTTATTTTGGTAGAGACATTGCAGTTGTCCCTAGCTATCCCGATTGGCACAGCGTGTGTAAGGGATTTGGGTGTCAACTCGAAAATCGAAAGATACGGCTTTTTTCTATCATTTATTATTCATACACATGTACACTCACTTACACTATCGGCAATCACTGCCGCGGCCAAGTGGTTAGAGTCACTGACTTGAAATCACTGTAACCTCTCATAGATTGAGGGGCGATGGGTTTGATGTCTTTATGTGAGAAGGTTTTTCTTACAGTGGATAGGTGTATAGTACTGGTTCTAAGCCCAGGAACAATAGTTTTAAAAGTAAACTACCTGTCTGTTAAAATGACAAAAAAAAGTGTTGAACTCCTACAATAACCAGCATGTGCACAATTTACATGCTCATCATTATGTCTATCATGACTATTTCAAATACTGGGATGGACATTATGCCCCATTTAGATCTAGTTAAGAAATGAAAAACTAAAATTATTACGTTGTGATAAATTACTATTTTTCAATTATGTGGCACTAATCAATCACTATAATCATCATCATTATTAAATATGCCTGTTTCTACATTAGCTTGCATATCTATACGGCAACATGAAATGTTATGGTCTCTGAGGCTTTTGCATTGATCTTTCTGTATGACGTTCAAAGGGGAAATCACCAATACAACAGGGTTTTTTCTTGTCCTTCCCCAGAAATTTTAGCAAAACGTGAAAGATTATACTTTTGCCATAGCCTACAGGTAGATTAACAATTAAACCACCCTTTCTGTTACCCAAATATAACAAAGCTTCTCTCTGTTTATCTCGAAGGACAAATTTTTTATCATAAGAACTGACTATGTCGTCTATGATGTCTTCCAGTTTTGTTTACATTAGATACCACATGTATTAATCTAAATGTGTAAAACTACCGAAAAGTAGTCCATAACTTTTTGGTAAATAAATAATTTGTTTTTCTTTAAACTAAGTTAGAAAGAGACCCTGTTACAAGTGTAAAAGATGTGTGCTTAAACCAGTGACCAAGTAGTTTAAAAAACAGTATGTTTCGTCAAAAAACTTGACATTGAGCCTGTTGCAGAGATGAGAGTGAGTGTAAGGAACGGTAACTCTGCAAAGGAGATGGACACATGTATCGTAATTTATAGCCATACTACATATGACGAACTAAATGCCGCATTTAATGCCGATTCTCTACAATAAATATAGACAAATGTACAGGACATTTATACAATACAAAAAATATAAGCATAATATAAAAACATTCACAGTAATAATTACATAACAAATCAATGTCAATCTCGCCACACATCAAATTCTTAGCTGCATATAATCAAGGCCGTAAATAATAATGATAATTATTATTATTTAAAGATAAAGTGGTGAATAATTCAAATACCTTTCCGACTTTGGTATCTCAATTTAATTTACTATATCAGTATTTGTCGCCCAAGTTTCGTATCGTACTTTTCAAATGCAACACATAATATAATGGAACGGGAACGACATCAGATTTGTGTCTACCGTCACGTAGCAATTATCGCAAAACGTAACATAGTGCCAAGCGTAAAAGGTATTCATTAGAACGTAACAGTTCTAACAGTCCGAAACATGAAATTACTCAAATTATGTTAAACAAGTAATATCTTTAAAAAAAAAAGATGGTCGACGTAGGTGACGTAATAAACACATTTTGTGTTTCAGAAGGCTCCCGGGCAGTACACTGCTTATTCCGGTACCGAAACGCTAGCCAATAATCAATGACGCTAGATGTCCGGCCCCGGACAACACCTCGTTGAATACAAAAGTTGATCTTCGTACTGTCCAGAAACCTTGACATAACGTGTTCTGTTTTTTCTTTTTTTGCAACATGATTTATTATAAATAACTATAATATAAAAAAATATACACATTTTGTGTTTCAGAAGGCTCCCGGGCAGTACACTGCTTATTCCGGTACCGAAACGCTAGCCAATAATTTGCAGATTCTGATTGGTCACATTATAACGAAGTTGGTTAGCAACGCGTCCATACCAACGGAAGTTCAAATCAAAAGTATACGACTACGTCGAAAAATAATTTACTTTCTCATTGAGAACGATGTCTCCTTTATTCAGGCCGGGGTCTTACATTTTCATTTTAAATTGATGTTCCTGCAAGAGGGTTAAATACGAATGTAACCAACGTTTCCTCAATATAGCCACAGGTGGAAGGAACATACCTTTGACTTTTTCTTCTTAAGCTAATGCTTTTTTCTATGCATTTTAAAATTGATATCAGAATAAATAAAAAAAAAAATTGAAAAAAAAAATATTTTTTTCTTCATAGCTCTTTACTATAGACAAGGTTCCCAACACATTCTGTATGAAAACAAGCATGTCGCTCTGAAAAACTCTTCGATTTCTTTCAAATTTGAGTTACGTTAAACAAATTTGAACGAATTCTAGAGAGAAATGATAGAGCTTTAAGAAAGAGTTTACTTCAATGGAAAATTCAAAGCCGTTTTCATTCTACAAGGAAAATACCAACGCTGATGTAGCGATTTTCGCTAAAACCAGAAAAATGTCACACATATTCCGACAGTGATTTTCGCTAAATTCTCCACTAATATTGCGGTACTGCGAAAGACAACCATTAAAACAAGAAATATATATTATTAGACTACAAATCATGGCGTAGATCGTACCTTTACACAAATGTGTTCGATACTACAGCGGATTTTTCAGTTTTTGTAATTGTCAAAATGTATTAGCGGCCATGAAGGTCCGAGAGGTTGCGCAGTGATTTGTAACAGCTATTCAAGGACATTATCAAAACATATCCGAAGGCGATTGAAAGTGAAAGTAAAAGCATTTAGTCAACAAAAAATGAAAAATCCGCCGTAGCATCGAACCCATTTTGAGTAAAAGTACGATCTACGACATGATTTGACGTCTACACATATATATTGCATGTTTTGATAGTTTCATGTCGCAGTACCGCAATATTATTGGAGAATTTAGTGAAAATCACCGTCTGGAAAATGTGTGACATTTTTCTGGTTTGAGCGAAAATCGTTCTACAGCTTTGGCATTTTCGCTTGTAGAACGAAAACGGCTTGGAATTTTCCATTGAAGTAAACTTTTTCTTAAAGCTCTATCATTTCTCTCTAGAATTCGTTCAAATTTGTTGAACGTAACTCAAATTTGAAAGAAATCGAAGAGTTTTTCAGAGCGACATGCTTGTTTTCATACAGAGTGTGTTGGGAACCTTGTCTATAGTAAAGAGCTATGAAGAAAAAAAAATTTTTTTTTCAATTTTTTTTTATTTATTCTGATATCAATTTTAAAATGCATAGAAAAAAGCATTAGCTTAAGAAAAAAAAGTCAAAGGTATGTTCCTTCCACCTGTGAATATAGCTGCAAGGTACATGACCTGTCTCCACCAACGTTTAGCAATACATCTTCTTTCTGGAACAAAGCAACAGGTACTCGCTGGTTGGACTTCATCAATAATAACGTATTTGGGGTTAGTGCCGGCTGGTGCCTAGGTACATAACTCACTGGTGTCAAACATTTTTTTCAGTTTCAGCCATAAATGTTAGTAGTTGCTCATCACCAAGTAGTTATATTTTTGCAAGGGATTTAAGAGTAACTCTAGTTGAGCAAAATGACTGTTCCAATGCTCCGCCCATGTGACTTGCGTACGGTGAAATAACATGCCATTCAATTTCATTCTAGGTCAAATGTTAACTGATTTTAATTTTCCGTAGCTGAATTGATTTGCATAATTCATGTTCACCGCCAAATACGTTAGTTCCATTATCACTGAACACTTTCCGTGGAAGTCCGCGCCGGATAGTGAAACGTTGAAATGCAGCAATAATGAAATTGATAGAAAAGCTAATTTTAGTGGGTAATTTCATAGTGTACTGTACGTGAAGCGAAGTAAGGCATCTGAACAGACAACTATAACGTGACGCACGTGCTAAAGATACATTTAAGGTAAACAGCCTAAACTATTCGGTTCAAACATGTGTGAATGTTGGTATATCTGCTGTCGTCTGCTCACCCAAAAGAGGTTTCATATGTCAACTAGATAATGCTTGCACATTTTATATGACTGGATTACCCCTTTGACGGATGCTTGTCCTTTGGTTACCCAGCATTTTTCTTTGGTGTCGCAGCGAGAAACTGCCTAGTGGTTGGAGGCAACGACTGAGTTGGTCACGTGATGTTATTCGGTAATATCATTGGTTGTTTGTGTTGTGAATGTATGAATGATAGTTTTCAGTGTGCGTTTGTCTTCATATGACACGAAATTCTTTATCGCTCGCAATTTATTATTAAACAAATTATAGCGTAGGGTTAATCATGATTTCCTGAACGTACTTCAAGTGGAATGTGAGCATCTGGTGAGCCTGTACTAAATAGATACATCACACAGCTGGCGTCAATTTCAGAGGTATCTGTGTCGGACAAATATGGTAAGTTCCGGAAGTTGGCATTCATTGGCTCGCATTTGGTAGATTTAGGCAGTGCCTTTGTGTAACATTGCAATGTACGCAAGGGCCCGATCTGAAGACCTTCTTCCTTTCCTACAATTGTACTTCCTGTGGAACCTACTGAACCTCCACTCGATTGCTACTTTAATTAAATTCAGAGTCTTCATCACATAACGTCTTGTCTGTACCGTCGGCTAGCAAGGCATAAGTTTGACAATATTTCCCATGCCAACACAAAACAGTAGTAGGAATAATTCCAACATAATTTTTAATAAATGACCCCTTTGTAGTTGCACGATTTACAGAAAATTTTGTAGATGTGTGATTAGGCTTACAGTTGCCCAGCTACATGTATACCAAAGAACATGGTTTTTAGCTCACCTGGCTACGCCAGGGTGAGCTTTTCTGATCGATGATTGTCCGTCGTCCGTCAACATTTTGATTCAAATGACATCTCCTCTGAAACCTCTAGGCCAATGTTGATAAAACTATGCAGGAATGTTCCTTGCATGAAGCTCTACCGAAATTGTTCAAAGAATTCCATTGAACTCAAGAACCATGCAGAACTCTGGTTGCTATGGCAACAAATAGAAAAATCTTTAAAAATCTTCTCCTCTGAAACCACAAGGCCTAGAGCTTAGATATTTGGCATGTAGCATTGTCTAGTGGACCTCTACCAAGATTGTTCAAATTATGACCCCCGGGTCAAAATTGACCCCGCGCGGGTGGGCCCTTAGTTTTTGCATAGGCATATATAGGAAAAACTTTAAAAATCTTCTTCTCTGAAACCACAAGGCCTAGAGCTAAGATATTTGGCATGTAGCATTGTCTAGTGGACCTCTACCAAGATTGTACAAATTATGACCCCCGGGTCAAAATTGACCCCGCAGGGGGGGGGGGGTCATTTAGTTTAACATAGGCATATATAGGAAAAACTTTAAAAATCTTCTCTGAAACCACAAGGCCTAGAGCTAAGATATTTGGCATTGTCTAGTGGACCTCTACCAAGATTGTACAAATTATGACCCCCGGGTCAAAATTGACCCCGCGGGGGTGGTCACTTAGTTTTGCATAGGCTTATATAGGAAAAACTTTAAATATCTTCTTCTCTGAAGCCACAAGGCCTGGAGCTTAGATATTTGGCATGTTGCATTGGCTAGTGGACCTCTACCAAGATTGTTCAAATTATCACCCCGGATCAAAATTGACCCCGCACGGGGGGTCACTTAGTTTTGCATAGGCATATTTAGAAAAAACTTTAAAAATCTTCTTCTCTGAAACCACAAGGCCTAGGGCTTAGATATTTGGCATGTAGCATTTGCTAGTGGACCTCTACCACGATTGTTCAAATTATTACCCCCGGGTCAAAATTGACCCCGCACGGGGGGTCAGTTTAACATAGGCTTATATAGGAAAAAGTTTAAAAATCTTTTTCTCTGTAACCACAAGGCCTAGAGCATAGATATTTGGCATGCAGCATTGCCTAGTAGACCTCTTCAAAGTTTGTTCAAATTATGCCCCTGTGGTCAAAAGTGACCTTGCCCGTGCGGGGGGGGTCACTTGTTTTACAAAGGCGTATATAGGAAAACCTATTTGGTATATAACATTATCTAGTGATCTTCCACTAGGCAAGTGGACTTGTACCAAGGTGAGCGATATAGGGCCATCTTGGCCCTCTTGTTATGTTTACACTCTGGTACAGTACAACCGGGAGGTGTTTTACATACATCAGATAAATAGTTTCCGTTATAAACTTTTCTATTTTCGTTATTGGTGGGTTGGTTTTCTAAGTACTCTTCTTTAGTATGTCAGACTGATTCTTCAATTTGGGCTTCCTGTAGCTCGCTCTGAAATTCGAACAACTGCTGCTAAATCTCAAGTTCCTTAAAGCTCTCATTTCAATATTAATGCACTTTCTTGTATTTGCCGTAATATCGAGAACGTGGTATTCTGTTGATTATGTACGGGTATATTGTCGATGCTTCATTCAATTTTCTGTAAGATACTGTTGCCGGCAGTATATCTTATAGCGTAATAGCCAATCTGTGTCTCTTTAGTTTTGTCCATTCAGAAAAATCATTGGCCAATTTCGTGAAATCACTGATTATTGTATTTACTGCCACCTCTAAAAGCCAATTGTATTGGATTAAAATCACAATGTCTTGTATAAGTGTAAAATTCACAGTCATAAAGGGACTTTGCCAAGGTGAGTCTGTCATGTCTCATTGGATTTCTTGCTTCAGATGATGGGCCAACATGAATTACATTTTTATTATATCCTCCTCTTCTCACATGCACCAAAACACAGTCAAAGTTGAAAAATTAAACGAGACGAAGAAGATACACAATAAACATAGGTGAATATTTCTATATAAAACTTTACAATAGCTGTGAAATGTTTCCCTGTTTGAAATACTGCTGCAGAAAAACAAGTGAAAGTGTTTGTATTTCCATATATTGACTTGGATGGTATATTTTATTGCATGTTGTAAACAGTCAAAGATATACTTTGCACATCATTGAAAGTAAAGTTCTTTCAACTATATTAATTCGGTAAAATAGGTATGCGTATTCAAGTACAACCTATTTACAGCCTCTTTCTGTGAGACTTCTGGAAAATTACAAAGATATTTAATGAGTACGATACCCTACTTTCGTTTTCGAAAAGGCAAACAATAATTTATTAGTTATTTTGTTAAAATCAAAGTTTCAACAGTATGGTCACATTCGATGCAGTATGTCATATTATTTCTTCTGAGAAGACGCCCGCTACAATACCGGATATAAAAGAAAAATCGATTTCGACTTGGTAATGGACGATTTAATTAAGGCATTTACTAGTATATTTTTCAATCGGTCTTTGTCTAGCAACCGGTTCAGGCTACTAACCTAGATTGTGTAATCATAAAACACTAGGAGTAGTCACACTGTATCGGCAAAACGCACTGGCTCCAATTTAACGATAATGCTCCAACTAACGTAACGAACGGGCTCCAATGAAAAATGGCTGATTTAGTAAACAAAACCCAAGTCAGTATAACAGATTCGTGTATTTTATATGGTAAATCGCAACTTCTGAAGAAACGAATTCTCTTACGGAATGCTCACTCCTTTCCTGCATGGCCGTAGCTAGTCGGCTGTTTCAGACATCGATGCGTGTGAAAGTAATGCAAGTTGAATGCAGAGGATTCAACGGTAAAAAGTGCAAAACACACCCAAAATGCATGGGTTTTGCTCAAAATTATCGAAGTTAAGGTGTTTAGCATAAAAGATTTGCATTGGCATGTAACTTTGGGTCAAATGTCGTAAGCATGTACCAACACTTTACCGATCTGCTATTTTTATAGGCAAAACTTACCCATTTAAAAATACAACGATTCAGGCTCCAATTGACGATACAACGAAAATGTTCCAATTCGTGTTTCACGGATCATTTTCAAAGACGTTAATGAACAATTACAAATATAAAAGTAACTCTTATCGGACAAATTTATGTGTTTTCTTAGTGAAAAATTGAAAATTCAACTCAGAACTTTTAAATATTCAAAATACTTTCCAAAATGGCAGGATTCATGGACACAGTGTTTAAAGCTGCTCGCTGTCGCAAAACCATTGACATTCTTATTCATCAGTATAAAACTAAAGGCTAGAATTAAAGAAAGCAAAATTCTAGGTAGGAATTCGCAGAAATCGATTGAAAAGGTCGGTTACACGGCACTATGGAATGATATTGAAGTAAAAATTACACAATGCCTGCTTACTGTTACAATTTACTCATTGACACTGCTATTGTGCTTATTGGTACAGTCACTATGCATGCTTGAACTTTCATCACGCTTGTCGACAATTACACAATGCCTGCTTACTGTTACAATTTACTCAGTGACACTGTTATTGTGCTTATTGGTACAGTCATTATGCATTCTTGCACTTTCATCATGCTTGTTGACAATGATACCATGCTTGCTGGAAGTTACAACTTTTATGTTGTTTAGGCCATGATGCCTTTTTCATATTTTCATTTGAATGAATGACAGTGCAATCTAGCGTAATGGTTTATTTCATCATGCTGTGGTTATCTTGGTTAATTTGTAATGCATCCAAGAACAAAATACACGAAGTGATCAACCGGTAAGGAAAATGTTATCAGGCACTAGGCAAAATAGAACTAAGCATAATGTCATTTCAAAATTATAAGTCACATTTTGATAACAGGGGGCGCTATGTTCTAGTCGTGTTTTTCCGTAATTTGAATAATTATTTGCCGGAAAGATTATCGTGGATATCCGAATATGTATAATGTTAAAAAAACAAATAGATTTCCACTTTCATTTTCACTATATTTATATAATGTCAAATCCTTCTTTAACACTCCTGCCCCTCAGTTACAACACATAACATAACTCCTGCATGGGAAAGCTGGATGCTAAAAACACGGCAATTTCCCCTCCCATTCCAAGTTCCCCAACGGTGTGAAGGCAATGATTGCAGTTGACTAGTGCAGACTGGCGCAATAGCACTTCCGACGGTATACTACTCTACTATGCCCAAAAAACCTATTGAAGTAAATCCTGGGTGAGAAAATACCAAGGTCCATCCTGGGGCTCAAACCCCGGACCTCGTGATCTGAAGGCGGACACTCAACAACGTCGCTAAAGGGTTAACCAAACAGCAAGGCTGTTGGAGTGGCCTATAAACCGACAATCACTACACTTCTCCCTCTTTAACTTTTCAGAGCTAGACAGCTCTCCAGATTGACCCTCAATGCTCCCCGAATGAGTCCGTCAAACACTTCTGACACCATTAAAGTAAATCCTGGGTGAGAAAATACCAAGGTCCATCCTGGGGCTCGAACCCCGGACCTCGTGATCTGAAGGCGGACACTCAACCACGTCGCTAAAGGGTTAACCCAACAGCACGGCTGTTGGAAGTGACCTATAAACCTACAATCACTACACTTCTCCCTCTTTTACTTTTCAGAGCTAGACAGCTCTCCAGATTGACCCTCCATGCTCCCCGAATGAGTCCGTCAAACACTTCTGACACCATTAAAGTAAATCCTGGGTGAGAAAATACCAAGGTCCATCCTGGGGCTCAAACCCCGGACCTCGTGATCTGAAGGCGAACACTCAACCACGTCGCTAAAGGGTTAACCCAACAGCAAGGCTGTTGGAAGTGGCCTATAAACCTACAATCACTACACTTCTCCCTCTTTTACTTTGCAGAGCTAGACAGCTCTCCAGATTGACCCTCCATGCTCCCCGAATGAGTCCGTCAAACACTTCTGACACCATTAAAGTAAATCCTGGGTGAGAAAATACCAAGGTCCATCCTGGGGCTCGAACCCCGGACCTTGTGACCTGAAGGCGAACACTCAACCACGTCGCTAAAGGGTTATAACCCAACAGCAAGGCTGTTGGAAGTGGCCTATAAACCTACAATCACTACACTTCTCCCTCTTTTACTTTGCAGAGCTAGACAGCTCTCCAGATTGACCCTCCATGCTCCCCGAATGAGTCCGTCAAACACTTCTGACACCATTAAAGTAAATCCTGGGTGAGAAAATACCAAGGTCCCTCCTGGGGCTCGAACCCCGGACCTTGTGACCTGAAGGCGAACACTCAACCACGTCGCTAAAGGGTTATAACCCAACAGCAAGGCTGTTGGAAGTGGCCTATAAACCTACAATCACAACACTATTTACAACAGAGACAAAACATAACTTGTATTGGTCTTGTAGAATCTTCTCCAGTTCTAGTACTCGTCTTCTACGTCAATTTTTTATTCCACTTATAATAACGATGCCGATTAAATTTGTCAGTAGAATAGAAGAGACATCGAGAAAATTTTTAAAGGGCGATGTATTTCTTCCAATAATAAAAATATTGTCTGTAAATAAAGCTTGAAAGCTACATAAAACTTACCAGTTCAGGTTGCAATTAATAGAGTAATTGAAACAAAGGGACACAACTGATGGGAAACGGTTTAGGCAACAGCTAATTTAAGTCCGTCATAGGCCGGAGATCTTTCGCGAAAACTACGAACGTGCGCCCCCTGGTATCAAAATGTGATGTGCAAATTTGCAATTAACATTATGCTTACTTTCAACTTGCTTAGTGGCTTATTGCATCTTTCATTTTGTGTGGTCACATCGTGTGTTTTGTTCTAGGAGCATTATAACTGTGCAATGTTGAAATATCAAAGCTTATATACAGTCCCGGCATGTTGAAATATTTAATTACGCTACATTGCACTGTCATTCAGCCATATAGACATCAGGGATTAAACACCAAACAAGTTGTAACTTCCAGCAAGCATGGTATCATTGTCAACACGCGTGATGAAAGTGCAAGCATGCATAATGACTGTACCAATAAGCACAATAGCAGTGTCAATGAGTAAATTGTAACAGTAAGCAGGCATTGTGTAATTTTTACCTCAATATCATTCCATACGGCACCGCTACACTATATGTTACATTGAAATTTCAAAAGTGTTTGCAACGCTTTTGAATTTGGTAGCGTATTTTTCAAAATTTAGAGATGTACGTAACATGAGTTTATACTGGAGCCTTTTTATATCACCATATGTTCTAAAATACGTTATTTACATACAGTTTGAAGAAATTATTCTTTTACGAAAATCTGAGAGCGAACAGCTTAAGGTTTTATTTGACCTAGCGTTTTGACCGCTATCAATAATCACATGCAGCTTAGACTAAAATCGAAATTGTCATCTAATGAAAATTTGGAAAGCGACGGTTGAAGAAGTACATAAATTGGCATTTGCTATTTATGCTGTGAACTTGTACACGACCTTAATATAATCTATCTGAGCTTTTTTGCCTAAGTGTGCTTATTGCGATAAACTTTCTGGAATTCTCACCCAGCCAGTTCGTGTTGAGTTTATTCTGGTCAAATACAAAATGGCAAAGGTACTGGCACTTGATATCTACTGAAATAGTACTGTAGACTTTAAGCCATTATTAAAACACGCATAAAACCATTCAAAAGTAGAATATTTGCCCAATTAGTCGAGGTAGAAGTGGAAGAAAACAATTACGGTGATTTATTTATATGCCTAAATTCTGTAGCTCTACAGCGGCATAGTCAGGGTAGACAATACGTAAATGTTTTTCAGTTTATCACTAACAAACCGAGAAGTGGTATACGGTATCCATGAATCCTGTTATTTTAGGAAGTATTTTGAATAC
>JAFMSR010000019.1:21990155-22090827 GCA_022818135.1 Saxidomus purpurata | reverse complement strand
TCGTTACATTATTTTAAGAGATTGAATGCTAATGAATGCGTATAACAACAACTGACAGTACAATATATATTAATTCCTGAAAGCTTTTGTAAAGGAAATAAACTACCATATTTCTACCGTCGGTCATCCGTGTAGGCTTCGCAAAAATATATGAACATCTTGAATACTTATTAACAGAAAATGCATTGTAATGATTGCTGATATATGCTTGAATCATAAGCAAGTTTTCTTATATACATATAGAAAGATTAATTATGTACATCAATTAACGATAAAATACACCATGATTTCCACGGGCAACACGTGCGATAAATGACGCACGCGGCCAATAGTAAGTTTTAAGTTACAATGAAATGTAACTACGCGCTGAACATAGTTTTTTAAGACAAAGTCGTGTTTATACCAACATAGTTAATGCTTCCCACTATTTCATCGTTGATTAAAACACAGTCAGTCGATCTGACCAGGACACATTTAGTGCTTCTAAATTACATTTCATTTATGGGTTATTTGTCTTATGAACAACAAATAATGAATTTCATGAAAGATTTTTCTGCGATGCTGTCTCAAATGCTATCATAATGCGTAATCTTTTGAACTGATGTGCATTCATGATTATATAATTTCAATATTGAAATTCTTTTCTACCGTATTAAAGCATATTTTTTTCGTGACAGAATTTGACATCTCAAGCAATAATAAAAAAAAGGTTTAATTAGCAAGCTGTTTAGTCGGAAATGCCGGTCTCGATTGTTTTAATATCTGTATTTCTTATCTTGTTTAGTAAGTGTTTATTTACTAAAGCAACATGCTTTAATACTAACTAAACTAGTTGTAGATGACGTTGTTTGTTATATATTTAAAATGAAAATCATAATCTGTTAAACGTGGCAAAGCAAAACACACACAGCATTTACATCAATTTCGTATTTCAATAACTTACAATGTATTACAAGTTACAACATAATGTAGTAATAATATTTCTTATCCAAACTCCATACCGCGAGTTTAATTTGTATGCTTCTTCGCGTATTAATTCAAAATACAAGTGCAAAACCCGTTTTTTACGCTATGTATCTGAAGTTTGATTTGTTGCCGCCATAATACAGAACAGGCGCCAAGATCATAAAGCACCGCCGCATTTGGTACGAACAGTTGTTTTAGCACGTGTTTACACCCATCATCACGTGTTCGCATAAAGGAGTATAACGCTCTTTTCTTTTCTTTTTCTTTGCTTTCTTTTAATTTAATATTTTTTAACAAAATTATTAAGTGTGTGATTTTGTGTCAAAATCTTATATATCGCCAGAGTGTCCTTGTTTAGATTGACCCGCAAAATTTTCTCCCGATTATACGCGTTTCGTAAATTTTCGTAAAGGATATCAACGGAAAACATCAACTGGAACATATTTACAGTTTGGTTAACTTCAGTTGTTTTATTTAATGCAAGCAATGGGGAGGGAAAAAACTGTCTAAATACCACGAATTCTGGACCTACCACGAATACTGGGCCCAACACCATACTTGTAGCGTATTTGTAACAGTTTCTTGCACTTTTGCTTTTGGCAAGGATTACTAAAATAATTGCTTGACAGCTTTAGATATTTTGCTGATGTATGTATAGATTCTAAAAATGACATATGGTGATACGGATGCAAAAAAAAAAAAAATAATATCAAACAGGGAATGCCACGTACCAAAAACGTAATTCACTAAACGGTTGATCAACGTAGGTAATATACATGTTTATACACATGTTTATTTATTAAACTGTGTTTTATTTGTAAAATATATATGTGTAGCATTTATTAGCATATGCCATTTTCTTCATAATTACTCTTGCTGCTATTAGCGCATGCTGTCTATAGTCTATTGCAGACGAGGAACTGTATATGTTCAAGTCTTATGTAAATAAAATTCTGTTCTGTTCTGATATCCGTAATTTCAACGAAAAGTACTGGAAATTGTGATTCGTTCACGGAAAGTGATATAGTCGGCGTAATCGCTGAATTTTAATATACATACATTAAAGTCAAAATCGAGTTAATTTGTCCGCATGTTGCACTAAAATCAAAAGCCAGTATATGTCCAATTTTTTATTTCTTCTTCAAATGTGCATGACATTGTTCAGGTCATCAAATATAAATTATTTATTTTGAATGTTATTTATTAACTATTAAAGCCATTTGTGAAATGCAGGCCTCTGTCAGACAATATGGGATAAATTAAACAAATGAAAACATTAGGTGAAAGACATACAGAAAGCTTTATTTTTCTTCCATATGATATGAGGATTTCTATAAGAATAAACGATGTTTTTGATAAATTTTAAAGAGAACGTACTACAAATACTTCGGGAGAATTCCATAACTGTGTTTCTGTATGGGCTGATGTTTAAATTATAATAGCCCAGAAATAATCAAAATTGTTTATCAGTGTCTGACCCGTCACACAAAAGAAAGACGTATTACGCGTATAAAACGTTCTTAAGAAATTTAAGATAAAAGATCAAGATGTTTGTGTGTTGTCTCACTTGTCTACACTAATAAGAATAAAGTGTTCATTTATTTTACCATAACTTTCGAATATTTAAAAAGTAACAGAGTTGTATAATAACTCCACGGTACTGGACCTCTGATGGAACATTCATATGAATGGCCATATTATTAAAATTAGACAATCAAGGCAGCCAATAATAAAAAAGATTCCCATCCCAATTTTACTGATGCCCTTTTCTGATTGGTCACTTATGTAAAACCTGCAGGTATGCACCGCCTATGGGCGGAGTAAACATTTTGACTTTCTATATATGACACCTCCAGTGTACTTTACTGCAGCGGTGACATACAGGAAATGCTTTTAATTTACTAACATTGATCAGGGTTTTCCTAGCGCCATCTCCCAGCTGGGGGTTTCAGCTATGCCTAAAAACATGACAGGCGTCTTCGTGTTGTTATAGTATATTACATGTTGTTCAACTGCCTTTATCTTGATGTGCTCCGCTCTCAAACTCTGCAAACAAATTATACCACGTGACGATGGAAAATGTCCTTTGATATCATGTTGACAATGATATTAAGGTAGTTGATGTGTAATGAGTACCTCCTGTTTAATGACTATTTGGAATACTTCAGATTTTATAGTTGTACATGTACCTATTTTGTACTGTGGCGTTTGGGTTCAATCCACGTAGGAGCCAATTGTTGTTCGTTATGTTTTCATTTTAAGTAATTAAATTTAATTACATGAACAATTATGCCATTTTACTAGATTTGGAAACTGTGTCTTAATTTTTCTTAATTTTATCAAACTGTACAATTAAATTGACCGTGCTCATTCTTAAAAATTCAATATCTCAAAAAGTAGACGGTAAAACATTTTCATTTTTTCTTATATTGCAGTTCATATATTACTCATAAAAGTTTTATAATCAATAGTGATGCCTCTACTCTTGTCTTGTATACTTACATTAGTGATATGTCTCGGGGCAAAATTAGGTAAATTGTATACTTTAGTTTTTGGCATTATTGCATTTTTGTTGTTGTCCATTTTAAGCTTGTAGAATTATAATACATGTTTTGTAATTCTACATTGCTTTTTGGAACCCAGAACAGAAAAAATGTAAATAAATTCTTGCAAACATGCCTATTGTAACGTTTAGGGTACTTTAAAATATGGCCATTATTTCGAGTATACGACTATTTCACCAACGTAAATGAAATCAGTTTAAAAAAAAATGTACAAATATTCAAAGAAAATTCAGGTTTTCCGAATTGTTTGGGCATACGAATTTAGTTTTGTATTTGATACAAGCCTATGTACGTCAGACCTAATGTAAAACAGTTCTTAAAGCCGCTAATAGTTTAGAGGTCGCAAACGTTATTTGATTGTTTCATAAAACCTTTTATTTATTCATTTATTATCAAGCAGATTGTTTGAAGATGTGTTCAAAAACACAGTTAAAAATGTTTAGTTAAATTTATATATAGCATCTTAATAATTTATATTCGGTAAAGATATTTTACTGACTGTACTAGAATTTGTCTGAGCATAGTAAGTTGCTTAAATAGATGTAACGTTTCAAGCAGTCATCTTCTAGACCTGGTAACATTTGATGCATCTTTAACTGGCTGCTTAAGACAGGTTGTACATGTATTGACTGTATAGGTTTCATCCAGTCTATATATCGAACTTATGTTTACACAAGCTTGTGATCCCTTTATATAATTTGATTGTCGTATTTAAACAACATTATTTTAACCGTGTACTTTTCAATATTTTACAATTCTAGGGTTGGAAAACATCTACGAAATGCTATCTCAGGGTTCATCAGAACTTCGTATCGACCTGATGGCTGCAGATGGATCTAAAGCATATGAAATCTATCAAAACTTCTCTTTGTCGCCTGGTCAAGATTACACTTTGCACATCGGGACGGCAAGTGGGACTGCTGGTATATTCATAACTACGTAGATTTGAATATTATATTCGTACATGTAACTACGTATATCTAACTAGATTCAAGTATGCCAGAAATATGAAGAAACCTGAACTGAACTTTTACTTTTGTTTTTTTTTACATGTATTTTTATGTTTTTTTCTGATATATTTTTCAATTAGAAAATTTTAGCAATATTAAATATTGGAGTACCAGTTGATTGATGCATGTGTATATCTTTATCATTACCTACATAATATCAAAGCACTGAAAGTGCTGACAACAAGGTGTCCTCTGCAAAATGAGTGATATACTTCGCTAACAGTATCTATGCTCTTGGCCATGCGGTTTTAGACAATATTTTTTAATTGTTTCGTATTTTATGCCATTGCAACCAAAGTTTTGCATGGAATGGAAATCACTGAACATTTTGATAGAGTTTCATGCAAGAAACATCCCTGCAAAGTTTTACAACATTGGACCAGTATTTTCAGAGATGTCATTTGAAGGAAATGGTGGACTGACGGACAGACGGAGTCCGACGGACGGAATGCAATCCCAATCAATCCATGTAGGAGAGTTACAGCCTTTATATGACAGTTGGGACAGACTGAGGCATTGGATTTTGAAAAACTTGTGGCATTGGAATATCAATAGGTGCAAGATATTAAGAAGATATTTTAAATATATAAAATATAGTTAAATGAAATAAACTATTGTAACAAAACATATGTACAAAAAAGCGAACAAATAACAAATGAACGAGATCAAATATTTGAGATCATATTACATACTATCTATGAAATTGTGTTGCTGATGGGATAAATGTTTTTTAAACATATTCATGATGATACTAGCTTGCATTGCATTTACATATGACATTACACAAACTTTGACTGTATTTAACGCATTTCTGTTGCATTCCAAATATGTTAAAATTTCTGATTACCTTTTACATTGAGTCACACAAAAATCATTATCAGCACCCTCAACACATGACCTGGAGGTCATAATTTGAACAATCTTGGTAAAGGTGGACTAGGCATTTCTACATGCCAAATATCTAATATTTAGGTCTTGTGAATTTAGAGTGAAATGTGTTCCCATATAAGCCTATGTAAAACCAAGTGACACCTCGGTTGGGTTCAGTTTTGACATGGGGGTCATAATTTGAGTAATCTTGGTAGAGATCCAGTAGACAATGCCACATGCTAAATATCTAACCTATAGGCCTTGTGGTTTTAGAGAAGAAGAGTCTTCTATTTGTTGCCATAGCAATTAGAGTTCTTAATGGAATGAAATATTTTGAACAACATTAATAGAGCTTCATGCAAGAAACATCCCTGCAAAGTTTTAACAATGAGATAATGGTTTCAGACAACATGATGTTGTTGAAGGAAATTGTGGATGGATGGATGATAGACATAATGCTATCTTAATAGCACTATCAGTCCATTTGAGCTAAAATCATAAAATGCAGTTTTATGTATCAGATTGAAAATGCATCACAAGTGTATATGCGGAAGATGGTCTTTCACAAAGCTATGATTTAATAGTAGAATACTTTAAGTGTATTAAAGTGACATTATGCGCATTTTTTTCAAGTAAAAATCCAGCTGAATATGGTGTGTGTACAAAAGCGTAGAGGAAATAATAGCTTTTAACCCAATATACCAAACTCTTCACGCTACCAGTATGAAATAATAAGTTTCCAAATATTGATTTTTCTTATTTGACTGGGAGAGTCAATTTAAGATAAGAACAACTGCATACAGGAGTTGCTTCCCTTCCACTGCCGAAATCTCTACCAACATCAACAACGACACAATCAACTATCATTTTATCAGTCCGATTTTTTTATATCTAAAGCACAAACTTCAAATACTAATGCGGCATAATAATTAATTTAACACATTTAAACGAACAGCAACCAAAAATTGCTTTATAAAACTGTCACCAAAAATACACTATGTGCAGTAAGATGCGCATAATGTCCTTTCAACCATCAATAGTGATTTAAACATTGGGTGTGACAAGTTTCACTTACAATTTCAAAGTACCATGAATGTATGATAGATGCAATCATGTTATCATTGGGATGTAGAGCTATGTGCTAAATACAAAAGGACAATGAGCATTAATATGAAAAATTTGTCATTGTAGATTTTGAAGGTGGAGTTCAGAACAGTGGGATCATTGATACTGAAGATATTACAGTTTATACTTGAAAACTCGCCAAGTTAAAAATGGCAACAATTCTGTTAAAACAAGAGGGTTTAAATGGCCACATGTTACTCTGGTTTCAGACAATAAGAATTTAAAATGTTTGTATTTTAGGCATTATACCCAAGCGAGTCCTTGATAGCGATAATATTGATCAAGGGGTTGAATTTTAACAATCTTGGTAGAGGTTTAGTTAACAATGCTGCATGCCAATTATTTAAGCCCTTGGCCTTCTGGTTCATAAAAAGATTGTTAAAGTTTAATGCTGTGAGTTCAGAAATGTTGTTTAAAGAAAGAAGTTAATGGACATCAGATAGACGGCAAGGGGTCCTTTTTCAAAGCCACAATTTGCCTTGCTATTATGGGACACAGACATATTGCAAGTATTTGAGCATTAACATAGTAACAGTTTAAATGAAATGTATACATGGTGAGCATTTAAATAGTAACACTATTAATGAAGTATGTACATGGTGAGCACTAACATAGCAATACTATAAATGAAATATATTATGCTTCAGTAATAACAAGAACATTTATATCTTTGAATAAATCCGATATTGTTTATGTTGACATTGGATGTGGGTTGTACAAATGTGTGAACAATTGAATTTAAAGACACACTCGCATTAACTGGTGCAAAGTTATGCAATAGTAGAAAAATGAACTGTTAGTAAATGTAGCATAAATAAAGACACTGCTTTCCTCTCAATCAGGTCAAGCAAATATTTCAAAAGTAATAAAGTTTTTTAATATGTTACAAATAATTTTACAGTATAGGTTGTCGGTTAACAGAAATAGATTTGGACGTTGAGACATATCCCCCCATTTGTCTCTGTCCAGTTGAACCAGACAAGCACAGTCTCCAAGTCTGGTTCACTCAATAAAATTCCATGGACCAGACAAGGAGACACTTCCTACCTATATTCAATTAAATCCGAGCATTCAAAATATTTACAGGTTGCACTATGTTACAAGATGATCTAGACAAACTAACCGGTAAAGTTGGAAAAAGTCTGGGGATATTGCCTAGTAAATGCAAAGCAATCCATTTCTTCAAATATTAAAAAAACCAAGCTTTTAATTACGTGAGACTGCAAATATGATAAGTTAATATTTAAGTGATTTCAATTATGTAAGTAAACACGTTGTAACTCTCTGGAGGTAACAGAAATTATTTAACCTCTTCACCGGTTAAACCGTTAACTCAAGCGGAGTAACTCAGCATAACTCAATAACGTCTATCGGTCGCTAAGTTAAGGGACGCCACTATCGGTCATTCAAAATGGCGGGGTGTCTGCAGCTTTTCGAGTCCGAATGGATTTAAAATCATTTGATGAAATCCGACAATTAAACCGAATACATTGTATCATTCATTTACTTCATCGTTTATGTTTATAATACCTCCCCCTTTAACAAAAACCCACTTTTATTATCCATTTCCGTTTTAAGCACGCATGTTATTTTACTGAATGGAAATAAGGATGTTCACATTGTATGAAATGTCGGATCCAAATACTCCTCTCGATTACGTTTAATTTCCATAATACATGTAAACATGCGGGATTCCAAAACAAGATTTGATCCTGAATCTGCCTGGTGGTGTAGTAATTCAAATACTCTGAATTTTGCCTACATTAGTGTTACAATGATTTAAAGCATTAACACGTGTATTACGCAACGGAAACGGGTTTTAGTTTATTTTTAAGTCGAGATCACAAACACGATCAACACACGTTTCAGCTAAAGTCGATCTACTTTGCAGGCGAAAGGAGAAACCTATGGCTGTTCAAACTGTCAGGGGCTATACGTTTGACGCATCAGGCGTACGCCGTTCTATTCGTTTCAAAAAAGCCAGAATGAAATCGGCGCCTTTTAAGCAATGAGGTTTGGATATACCGGCGTACCCCGGCTTACTCCGGCCAGCGTCAAACGTATAAGCCCCTCCGCTGAGTCGTTTTCAAAATTGCCTACTATAACAAGGTGTCCCACGTGACACCTTGTTAAAAAGGACTTTGGTTTGGTGTGAATTCAAAGATAGAAACAAATAATGATTATCCGTAAAAGAAAAAAATTCAGTGCATAAATTTAATTGCATTATTTCTTAATTAGCATACGTGAATTATTTTTTTCGGCAATGATACATGTATTGTATTGTTTGCATTCACTTCAGAGTACCGTAAGTGTGCTTGTCAGTGATCATGTAAAATATAATGTAAAATAGATGAATGTGTAAAAGACTACTAAGAATGGGTTTTATTTTATGTTATCCATACAGGCGATTCTCCGTACGGGTTATCATACCACAATGGTTACAACTTCTACACTTACGATCATGACGACAGTATCGCTTGCGCACCATCACAAAATGGTCACGGAGGCTGGTGGTACCACTCTTGTGCATATGTAAATTTGAATGGCGAATACGTTACACCCGGAACTGTGCGACAAACACATTCTAACGGCGGGATGATATACCATGCTTTTCAACAATTCAAGTCGCTTAAACGTTCCAAAATGATGTTTAGACGTACAAGAAACTGATTTAATTATTATGATCCATTGCAGAATATGACCAAATTGCAATGTTATAACTTAGACAAATACAGTCATATTTGAATTGAATTATCGTAGCTTTCTTCCTCATTCTAAATCACCCAGATCGTATCATCATCTATCTTGAATATACAAATCAACAAATGCTGTAGATCTCTATCATTTAAAAAAAGTTATATTCACGACAAATAAGTAAACATTCTTAGAAGTACATGTGATGCAACTAGATGCATATCTACAAACAGTTGTGCAAGCAGGATACAACGACTTTGTTAAATTTAGTGTTTTATTTATTATATTTACGTGCGATAAGTGTTAATAGAATGGTATCGAAGTTTTGGTATGTAACTTGTTTTAACCTAATCCTCAACAACAATTATAAATATGTCGTTTTACCATAAAGAATATTTTGCCGTATTTGCTGTCTTAAAGGCATACATGTACATATACCAGTATTTGCTTGTGTTAACGGTTTCAGCTGACAGATAATATGTTATAGTATCATTTCATTTTGTGCACACATGCAATTGTATAGTGATTACCTTTTATATTAAAAATTATCTAAAAGATTAAGTGTTCGGACTTATTACTTGTGAGTGTGATCTCTGTGTATCCGCATTCCTGTGTAAGCGCTTCAGCCGTTCGTATTTTATGTATAAAGTAATGAATATCCTTTATGCATGGTGTATACATCATGAGTAATCAAAGCGCCGAAAGCACAATCATGATGGGACCACTATACAGTCATTTTATGAAAACAAATACGGAAGCCCTTGCTGAGATAATAATATGGTCTTGAAAACTAAATATTTATCAGTTAAAGAGGGATAAGGAACAAGAATATACAATGTACCTATTTCAGCTAGTTTGCAGAACAAGCTCTTCTAGTTTTGTTAATCGTGTCCTTGATATCACCCATGATCGAACCACGTTAGCAATTGTCTTTATTGTTGCCCATTCACAGCGGGTGTCCTTAGGCGCGTGCGCGTTTGCATTGGATGTCTTACCAAACGACACATCTGTATTTTAACTGATTTGGGATCAAACCTTTTACTACTGGATTTCGAGGTTAATGCCTTCCTTTCATAGTCTTTCTAGAAAGTACAGAACCACTAGATAGTGAATTATACCAAACATAATTTAGTTTTGACCACTTTTCGCTTGTATGAAGGTGTTTGTAAAACTCCTAAACCGGGTTTTATATTTGAATGGAAAGCTAATATTAAAATGTGTATACAATGTATGTTGTTAATTGAAGTTTGTTTCTGTGCTTTGCAAAACAAAACCAGAGGGACAAGATAGCCCTATATCGCTCACCTGGCTACCATTGGCTATAATACAAAGTAATTAATAGCAGAAAGGGTCAAATTTGACCTTGGGGACATTATTTGAACATTCTTGAGAGATGTCAACTAGGCAGTGATACATGCCAAACATCTAAGCTCTAGGCCTTATGGTTTCAGAAATTAAGATTTTAAAGTTTTACCTTTATAAGCCTATGTTATATCAAATTTTACTCGGGGGTAATAATTTGAAGAATCTTAGAAGAGGTCTACTAGGTAATGCTACATGCTAAGTGTAAAATCTAAGCTCTATGCCTTGTGGATTCAGAGAAGAAGATTTTTAAAGTTACCCTTTTATAAGCATAGATAGAATCAAGTTACACACTTGGTATGGTCAATTTTGACCCGGGGGTCATGATTTGTTTGAACAATCTTGGTAGAGGTTCACTAGGCTATGTTACATGCTAAATATTGAAGCTCTAGGCCTAGTGGTTTGAATGAAGATTTGAAAAGTGTTTCCTATACAAGCCTATGTAAAATCAAGTTACCTCAGGGCGGGGTCAATTTTGGCTTAGGGTCATGATTTGAACAATCTTGGTAGAGGTCTACTAGGCACTGTACATGCCAAATATCTAAGCACTGGACCTTCCTGTTTTTGATAAGAAGATTTTTACATTTCTGTTGCCATGGCAACCAGAGTTCTGCATTGAATGGAATTATTAGACAACTATGATAGAACTTCATGCAAGGAACATCCCTGCCAAGTTTCATCAACATTGGTCCACTGGTTTTAGAGGAGATGTTGTTTCAAGTAAAATGTGAATGGACGATGGACGCCGGAACTTGAGCTATCCTAAAAGCTCACCCTGGAATTTTTGTACTAGGTGAGCTAACAAAACTCAAGTTGAATCTTCAATAGCTTTAGATAACATCATTGCATCTTTTAGTTAATGCTACCATGGCAATGCACCTGCCCGTGATATGACTGCATATAGATTATAAAGACAACATATTAAGTCAGCCATCTTTAGATAGCATTTATTTAAAATTCCATCAGCAACAAAGAAGTTTAAAAAAAATCGGTATATAACATTGTATAACAATGGTATGATTCATAACTCAGTATACTCCGACACAACATGTATTGTAAAATAATCATTTAATAGAGTGTAAGGTTTTTACATGCCAGGTTTAAGTCGGGACTCTACAAAACTACAAAACGAACAATTGTCACTGATACACAGTAATAAGTCAATACAAGCTTGAAAGTATTCAGGTGAAGCAAACAACCTGATCTGTCCAAGACCGATCATTGTGATGCTTTTTGTCTCGCTGCCAATAACTCATCACGCCATTTTTTCCATTTTAATGTAAAAAGTAAATAATAAACTACACAAGTAAACACAGTTAAAACCTTCAAATAGTCTGTAACTCTCTATCAAAATTGACAAGCTAAAATGTGGTTTGTTTAATTTCTTTTCAGTATCAGTTACATTGTATCTGATTAACACTGCCCTACCCTTTGTAGATGAGACTTTTTTTTATAATACTGTACATTTAGGATAGTGTGACAGTGACCCAACTGAAGAGTCTAAATATACTTGTAAATAAAATTTCTTAGACATTAAATCTTGTCAGATGATCTACCTTTGTATGCAATAGATGTACGATTGTTTTGTATACCAGTATAACTCTAGATTAATATTGTACTTTGTTGGAGCTATATGCAAACAACTAGTCTAGGAATAAACAAGGCTTAGACTCATATATGTAATGCATTAGTTTATAAATACATGAGACCAGTCTCAAACACTTGGCTTCTGATAGGTTAAAAGTAAGCTCAAATTAAACAAGAGAGCCAAGATGGCCCTATATCGCTCACCTTGGTACAAGTCCACTTGCCTGGTGGAAGATCACTAGACAATGTTATATACCAAATAGGTTTTCCTATATACGTCTTTGTAAAACATATACACCCCCGGGAAAGGCCAATTTTGACCCCAGGGGCATAATTTAAACAAAATTTGAAACATTTAAAATTATTTGTGAGTATATTTTAACATAATGTTTTATCATTATTTATAGGCATCTATAAATCATTTAATTTTATTTACTGATTGATATATTAATATTTTAAAGTTTTGTCGTGAGTATAGTAGTTTACAGACACATGAGTTAAAGCTCGATAGTAAATAACTACGTTTCCTGAAAAAACAATACTATAACTATGCTTATCAATATAGTACTGCCATCGAGAGTGATGGATTTATCTTAGGCATGTGCCCGATTATATGGCCACGGGTATGGTCCGACACGGCGAGTGTCAATACGGCATCTGGGTCAAATTATTATGATACAAAAAATGTAATTGGACCGTTTTATTATATGCCTTTGGGTATATGACTTCACTAATCAGGTGATCTTAAATGACAACCAGAGAAAAAAATTACCCATCCAGCACATATCGGACCAATCGACTTGAATGTATCAAGATCGGGCCGATGAAGGGCCAATGTCATACTGGTTAAAATGTATTTGTATGAAAATATTTATATCGGACCGACAGTGTTTGATATCGTGTTCCGCAACAAACGGGATTTGAAATACGATTACAAATTTCTGTAAGAAATTCTGCACATCGTGCCGATGTTGAGGAAGCGTCGGACCAATATCGCTCGTGTCTCTTCATCATGATAAAGTAAAGAATTAAGGGAAAACAATGACTTTAAATTTGGAAATAGTTTGAGATGTGTTTGTTTATGGTATATTATGGTTTTTAGTTGCTTGTACACCATCTTTGTTTAACAACTTTTCTCCAATGGTAGCGGTGCGCAATATTCACTGCGGTCCAGAATTTAACTTTTGCGCCAAAACAAAGGTGATGAGATCGTTTTCTTACTTTTAAGAACTAACTGAATTTATGAGAATAACTGACTTATTTTTTATATTTCATTATGTAGTTTTACAATTGCTTTTGAAACGTTAAAAGCTAACATTCAAATTTTTTTTGCGTACGTTATCGGTTTTCGCGGGTCTAATTTCTGCTTTTCTCTCTCCATCTCCAGTAATAACTTGTAACTTTGTCATATGTTAGGGGATTTAAAAAAATGGGATAAGTGTTTTTCATGATGACGCGACAATACAGCCTGCAGCACAAAGGTAAAGCTTGCAATAAATATACTGCTTGATATCGAACCACTATTAATATTGATATATGGCCGACATCGAATTTATATCCTGTGTATATTGGGCTTCCCATGTTTTTTTGTGTCGGTGTAATAGTCTGTGCCGAAATTAGGCCAACAAATATTGCTACTGCAAAATAAGGACAGCCATACATTGGACCGCTTTGAAAACCGATATAGGGTCGATAAAGATTACAATATCGGTTGGCTGTTGGCCCGGTTATAGTGTGATGGCTTGGTAATGTGATATAGGTGCTGAACGCAACGTCATTCATTTAATTTGAATGAAAAACCAAGACGTAAGATTTCAAACAAGAGCGACGTTATGGATGATGTAAACATGCAGGAATTTTATACAAACTACTGAGAAACACCCTTACAAAGAGTTGGTGATTTGATAAAACTGTATACGTTAGTATTTTGATCCGTGTTGACGGATTGTCTTTTATAAGGAAACATAAATGATCAAAGGACGCATTTTGTTTATCAAAGGGGATTTTCTTTAACACGTTACATTTGTATATGAATCGCAATGATGTTAAATTGAACATTTTTATCGTGTAACTAGTTCATCCAGATAAGGTATTTCAGTTTACTCAATTACTGATAGTAAATATTTGTTATTCTTTAGGAGTAAGTTGTTTTCCTTTTTAAAAGGATTCGCATCTTATTTTACTAAGTGAGTAAGTTTAATGTATTTGGTTTCAAACACAGAAAAGATTGACAGTAATATTACATGTTTTTTATATCAGATTGAATTTAGCTCATTTCGCATGCGACTGTTTCAACGCAGACGATTCTAAGGTATTCATTGCACAACTAAACCATTTAACTTCATAGTTTTTGTTTGAATAAACGTGGTCACAAAACTGATTGTTCACAATTCATTTTCGATTGATAAACTAATTACAAAAGACTTTATTAAGTATTATAACGTTATACATGTATTTAAGCATGCATAAAGGAAAGCTTACGATCTCGTCTTAAATTGGCAGACAAAGGCTACCAAATGATAATTGATACACAGTTTCCTCAGTTATGTCTGTTGAAGCTACATTAAAAACCGACCGCCTCAGAATATGTTATCTAGAATACGAACACTAAAAGTGATGTTCAACACTTCAGTGAAATGTCAATATTAAATTGAAAAAGAAAAATGTAAATAGTTACAACAATGTGCAAAATGAATGTACAACTATGATATTGTTTTCGGTCTATAGTTAGCAGTGTGTTGCAATGGATTAAATTGCCGACCATTGCAATGCGCTGTAGAATTAATGATCTCAGTATATTGAACGTCGGGGCGAGAAATTTGATAAACTTAGAAGACAGACAAGTGCAACTTTGTTCACAGCAGTAATATTGTATCACGATGATTTTTCCAGACAAGAATTCTTTGTATATTGCACGGACATTTCTAGTCATCGGGAATTTTGGTAATTCAACCACTTTAATTCTTGCTGCAATTAGTATTTCAGTGGTTCGGTACATGGATGTACATGTTAACATTCAGTTCAGGATCAAAAGACCCAAACGACTACATTGATGCATACTGTATGCTATGAAGGCTTACGCGAAATGAGTTTCTACTCATGCATTGTAATATATTTCGTAGGCCTTGAATATGTGGTCATCCTGAGTCAAAATGTAAAACGATTGTAGTGGCTGAAAAAAGCTAGAACGTCATATGCCAAATTCTTTATACATCTATACTTTTTGTAATTAGATATTACGTAAACCTATACAAGTTTGGAAAGGTCTTTTTTATATCTACACAATACGCCCCCCCCCCCAGCAAAAAAAAGTTATCTTCACTTTTATGACCACTATGGTACTGTTATGGGTACATGTATAACCGTCTATCATAGTACTTGTAGAGCATAAAATTAATTTGAAGACGGATATCAAAAATCTGTTATAAGCTTCCTCTCAAGCAGGGAACGATGTATAAAATGTAAAAATATTTTTGGCATAGAGGGCTACATGTATGATAGGTATGACATTTTATCAGATTTAATGTCCTATTTTTATTTGTAACCAATGGGGCACCATCGTTTACTTGTGTTTATTTGTTAAGTGGTTTAGGTTTGTTTAGTGTTTAGTGGTTTAGTGGTTTTCAAAATGTGTAGTGTATCATACTTTTACATACAATAAAAAAGATAAATACATTTTATTTGGTGAATGAAAAACTATAATAACTTTGAAAAATGTCCAACTACATTCATTCCAATTGCATCGTTTTTAGAAATTCTTCCCGACAAAGTTTAGACCGCTTTACAAAGAAAGACCAACAAGGAAAAATCAACCGTATGACATTTAGTAGAACATCAGTAAATAAAGACAATCCGTCACGTAAGACAAGTTATGGGGCTTTTTCGTCAAAGATAAGACTGTAGTAACACATGTTTGTTACATTTTCCCATACCTTATCAATGCGATTTCGTACGTGACGTGTGGTATACAACAGTCTAATAACAGTACACTGCATATTTTCAGCAGTAAACTAAATTGTGTGCCTATATCCTATTTTACCGAGTACTGCATCTGGTAATTTGACCACATTTTATACGATAAGTCGCTAGTGTTCTAATAAGACTTAATATGAGTTGACTATTCTTCTAAACGTTTAAAATCTTTGAGATTTGAATGGGAAATTATATTGTTATTGTGATTAATGAACCTGTATTTTTTACCAATACTAGTACACAAGACATGTCTCAGCTCTTGTACGGGGACGGATTTAAAGATTTCATCGATTTCTTATTACTTGAGGTAATGGGTACAAACAATAAAAACCACCGAATGTTGAACTGAATTTGTTAATACCAAAATGTATGTCATGTTATCTTTGTTAACAGGCTGAAAGTGTTTTAATTATTTTGATGATGATATTTTATATTAAATTCAATATTATTATATATTTGTGTCTCGCTGAAAGTTCGTTGATGCTTTCCGTGTTTTGATAACAATATTTTACTTTAAATGTATGATTCGTTTTGAACTGTTTATATATCGGTAAGACAGAGTCCAATCTTTTACATTAAAATAATATATAAATTAATGTTTTAGAAATGTTTTATGGACACAACAGTTTCGGCTGCCGGAATAATCCGTTACAGGCTTGGTTGCAGGGACGTGTTAGTAAGTATTCTCCTCAAGTTGTTACCAAAATATTGCACATATAATTTACGACTTTTTGTAATCAAACGAACATGTTAGATTTGTGTTTTATATCAGTTTTTTTAAGAAACAGCACTTTATGAGTACGAGACACCGTACTTCTGGTAATGCATTAACGAGATAATATATTATACAAGTTCTATAAACGCGATGCTGTGTCGTACAAGTGAACTTGTCCATTATATACATAACATCGAAGTTATTGTTGAAGACAAGTTTCCAAAGGTATATGGATAAAAGAAGTCAATGAATACTTGAAATGTCAGTCAGATGCCGAATTGGCTCTAGTCATGAGCGTAGTGCTTTGCACTCGTTTGATTCGACACAAACGCAAGGAAAGGCGGCATTCTGGATCACACTACAACATGTATATGAATAACACTTTTATATCATATATGTTACATTTACGAAATACCGCAATATATGATTTAGAATGTAATAACTGTATATTAACCAGGTCTCGAGAGCGATTATTCTAAGTTGTACATGTAAGAACTTGCTTTGCAATCGAGAAAGAATGAATAAGTACATAAAAAAGCCAGATACACTGCAATATATAAACGAGACACCGAACTACATAAGTTACGTGTACGAAATATCGTTCTACATGTGCTATACTAACGTGGTACTTTGTGCTATATATTTTACTAATATATTAACAAGATATTGTCCTTTATAATTTATTTTACCAGTAAATACTGGCAAAAAAAAAACTATGTATCAATTTCTTTACACCTGTTACTACATCACCATGCCATGAGAGCCATTTTGTTCATATTTTGCTTTGTCAAACAGTTTCAGGTACATTTGTGACTGAAGTCTTGAACTACGATGTTACATCAAGGAAACATTTTAGAATGTCAACTGTTTGAAAATAAAGATACTTGTCGTTTTCATTTGTTAAAAATGTTTACGAGGCATCAGAAACATAAATTGTGAGAAAAAAAAAAACGTTTGTACAACAAACATATATATCATAGCATTAGTTTAATAAATGCTAACATTCAAACCATTTTAACATACATGCATTTCATTGCTAATAAATTTATCCATTTTGTAATCAATTATTCAACGTTCATGCAAGACTTTATATTAGTTGAAGAATTATATTGTTTTTAGCAAACAACACAGAATGTTTAAGTAGATTTTGAAGAAAAATGATCTAACATGACACGCCTCGGTAAAATGGATTTTTCTTACCATGTGGGAATTAGGTTTATTGTCTAAGATTTAGTTTATATACAGAACCAATAATATGAATCGTTTCCATAATATTACATCAGTCACTTACACATATTTAGATGAACGGACAAAGGTCGTTTATGTCGTCTAATTTGAAAATTGTTAATCAATTTCTTTTACAGCAGTGTATTCATACCAATAATACACGAATAAGGAACACTAGAAGATCTGCTACAAACTTGATATGTAGTGAATGTTGCGATGGAGACTTGTGTAACAGCGCTGGTTGTGGAAACAGCGGTAACATAATTTATGTTTGTAATTGTACTATAATGATATGGTTATCCTGAAATTCCCAATGTTGAACAATTCATGCAAAATTGTTACTGTATAATTTGGTAACAAATCTACGAATCTAAAATATGTTGTGTTGATTAAATTGCCTAGTAGGTACATTTGTACAAGTAAGGGACGGCTCAATGAATCCAAGTTATCGTCTTCTAAATAAACTTGCCGCGTAAGTACATCTGAAAATTGTGAATATACGTTATAGTCTTAAAATTAAAAAGGCACTATTTATACACATTTGAAAAAACACGTGATGTTATTTTGATAAATTTGCCTAAGTTGAATGATGTTGTTTCTACATACTTAAAATGTATATGTATGCTTAATGTAAGTTATATGGTTTGAATTAAGTTGCATCGTAGGTTCATGCGCAAAAAATAGGTAAATTATTCAAGTGTTTTTTTCTTTGATAAAGTTCTCTCGTAGATATGTTGATAGACATGTTTATAGGTCATGGGTCTATGATCATAAATGTTTACTCGCGTATACTCACATGTATGTAAATTAGGAGGCGAATATATGAACTCACGTTATTCTAGTTAATAGTAAGTTGTAACGGATCTTCGAACACAACTTA
Source organism: Saxidomus purpurata (assembly GCA_022818135.1). Taxonomy (NCBI): domain Eukaryota; kingdom Metazoa; phylum Mollusca; class Bivalvia; order Venerida; family Veneridae; genus Saxidomus; species Saxidomus purpurata. The sequence continues at coordinate 22,071,855 of JAFMSR010000019.1, read as the reverse complement.
TACTATTTTAGATACAATTGCCTAGCATGTAGATGTGTAAAAGCACGTAACAGATCCATGAATCTAAGTTATATCGTTCAAAAAATTACTGCATCGCAAGTACGTAGATACATGTAAACAAAATGTATGTTATTTAAATGACCGTTATTTACCACTTTTCAACTGTATTTATGTTGATTGTTATAGACTATTATCTTTTCCTGGCATTCAACATTTACACAGGATATCCTATAAGAGGTCCGATATGTTTCAACTGTCCACAACAAACTTCTGAAGATGACTGTAGCACAATAAAATTGTGCCAACAAAACCAGGTATGTTCATAATCACGACATTTATTACTGGCACATAATGCATTTACTAAACTAAGAATATTAGGCAAAATATATAATTCGGAAAAACGACTGTTACAACAGATCAATCAACCGTTTCGTGGGTTAAGAAGGTATGTTATATTCAGTTACAGAATGAATCTAGAGATTAAGCTTAAACTATTTGTAGTAGACGTGAAATATGTTTAGGTACATTACATTACATTACATTACATTACAATGGTCAGGATTCAAACGTTAAATGTTGGTAAAGATATTTGAAAAAAACTACTGAATATTTAAAACCTGTACATGACAATCTGGCTGCAATTGCCTTGTGCAGGGCCTCTTAATTTATAGCATATAGTAAAAGAAATGTACAATGTTTAGTCATTAAAAGATAATTATATGAAACACTACATTTAGTTAGTAAAAGATAATTAGTCATGTATGTACAATGTAGCAAAGAAACTTTTGAACTTTAATCAACCTTAAATAAACTATAATATATATATATATATATATATATATATATATATATATATATATATATATATATATAAACAAATATTAAAAGCCATACAATATATAAATATTAAAATATTATATAAAATAAAATATTTCCTGCACAACTCTAGGTGTGCATGCTGCATAAGAAACTGGAACCTGTTACAGATATCTGGATTTATGGAAGTAAATGTGAAAGCGCACAAGTATGTACAAGTTAATGATTGTTAAGTTGTCTGCATTAACGCCACAAAATGGTCTCGTCTTTTGTTCCTTTTATATATTTATCTTTGGACATATTTTGTGAACTTGTGAACTAAAAAGTATCTCACGTCTTCTGGTATTTTGGAGTGTGTTTGTACATGTATCATTTAATCTATAGAATGAGTAAACATATGTTATGTGTGACACTCCACTATGTGCTTACTCATGGAGGTTAAGGAAGTTGCACGTATATGTAATGTGTGACACTCCACTATTTACTTACTCATGGAGGTTAAGGAAGTTGCACGTATATGTAATGTGTGACACTCCACTATTTACTTACTCATGGAGGTTAAGGAAGTTGCACGTATATGTAATGTGTGACACTCCACTATTTACTTACTCATGGAGGTTAAGGAAGTTGCACGTATTCTGTAACATGAAGATTCGATGGTTTATTACATATTGACTTTTATTTTCCACGCTTTCTGACAGCATGATGAGTTCTAGAATATTAATAATTTGTCTGCGAGAGAACTACTTCCAAACTCAGCTAAGTGTCCCGATGTGTTTTTTAGAAAATATCTGAGTCATTGAAGTAGACTTTTTTAAACTTTACTTTTGACACCATGACATTTTAAAAGTCGCTGGACAATTTTAGTCAATTGATGTAAAGATTTGAAGAATAAAAATATACTTACACATTTAAATAAATCTTAAGATTCAACTTATGTTCAGCAATACAAAAGTCATGTAACTTCAAGCAGAAATATAACTAAAATTTTGGTTGAAATGCAATATATGTACCAGGTCCTTCAAATAATTTGTTGATATATCAAATGCGAAATCAAAACATAAGTTGTTTACTAATCTTAACATAAAACTTCCCTAAAAGTAATGTGCATGAAAATATGCATTCAATTACGAAATCAGTTGAATATATGAATAATTACAGGAATGCAACGATGAAATTGCAAGATATAATAAGTTAGAGTCTGTAATCATTGGAAAAAGGCAAAAACGGGAGTATTTTCTTGATCAACGTAAGTAGACAATACAATAAAATTAAATAAAACCATTTTGACATGATAAGTTCCCCCATCGAGGCACATTTGTGTGTGACATGTGGCTATAAGAAAGGATTTTAATCCTCTAAAACTTAATTTAACCAGTATATGTTGTTAATAAGCGCATCACACGAACCCCTATGAACAAGTTATAAAACGGCATGTCTCCTCGTGAACTAGTACATGCTGTTAATATGCCATAAAATGAAAAAGCTTTAATGTAGTAAAAAATCATTAAACTAGAAAAAAGTATTGAACAACAAAATGGTGACAATAAGCAAGTGCCGCATGCCAAGAAAGGTTCCCACAACGATTTGTTGAATTGCAGCATGTCCTTGCCGAGAAAGAAGGTATGTGCAATTTTAGGGCAAATGACTGAACAAGATGCTCATCACCTCCTAAAATGTTTCATTAAATTCAGGTTAGTGGCTTCTGCGAAATGGCCGGGACATGGATGCACAAAGTGTTATATATACTTCAATGTACAATGTATGTGAAAAGGCTATAATTCAATGAGAAAAAAGTCATCGAACCGGAACAGTGCATCTTCTTTTGTTAAGAAGGCTTCTCATAAAGTGTTGTTAAGATGCCGAGAAATATCGCGGACACGCACGTCAATGCAAAGTAAACAAAGGGCAATAACTCATTAAAAATCATTGAAGTGGAATGTGTTTATAATGTGCGTATGTCGTTTTGATAGTGAAGCCTGTAATGAAGTTTTACCGAATTCGTGGCAATGTTCCTGAGTAATTGTCCGGACAGGAAAGTGTGACAGACGGACGCATAGACGGACCGAGATCATTAATATATCCCCCCGATCTTTAAGTTAGTGATTGCGTCTCTGAATCCGCATTTAAGCGTGCACAAACGTATACACGCATACTAATTCATGCGTAAACACAATTGCACAAAAACACATACCTATATACATATTTATGAATATGACAAAGAAGAAATGTGCAACATGACAGAACCATATATTTAAATTTCTTAAACTTATTTTATGATTAAAAATAGAACTTTAGATTTCGGTACAACACATTCAAAACGTTTGAATCTGTTACCGTCTTAAACTATTCTCGGAACACATTTGCTTTTTCAAAATGCTCGGTAATTATAGCACTTACGACTGAATTCTAAAAACGATTTTCTTACTTTGTTTGAGGTGAATTTAATGGATGCAGATCATCAGCTTACAAAGATAAAATACATCTACCTAGATTTAGTTCATATTGTTAACATTGCTTTGTTTATTCTAATATCGCTTTACGTGTTAATTTTTATACTTTTACAAGAGGGAGCATGTCTTGTCCAATGTTGCAAAACGTCCCTTTGTAACAACAACTGCAACCTCTTTACACACACAACGACCTCGGTTTACACTAGTTTACGAACTCAAACAAAGGCACACACGCCAATGTCGTCAAGTGTGATGTCAACATTTATGACGTCTGATGCATGTTTATCGAATCCTTGTCAGAGAGGAACGTGTTCACAATACCGGAACACATACAAATGCACATGCGAATATGGTATATATGGGCGCAACTGTGAACCAGGTAAAATATGTTTATTTGATTGAGACAATAACATGATTTGTCTTCTTTTCATGTTTTACGAATCAAAACGGCCGTTGTTTTTTGTGTTAATGCAATTATTAAAGTGTTGCAAATGTATAATCTACTGAATGTAAAAAGAAATATCGTTGATATTTTTGCTTTGTTTAAATTTTTATGTTTTAATTGATTTCAAAAGATCTATCTAAGTGATATGTACATGTATTACTTTCAAGAATTTGTATAGTTATGTATTCATAATCAAAATACCTATCGGCAGAAGAACAAATTTACCTTGTCATGTATTTTGACTTCATAAGTGTGCCTTTTGAAACTTTTGAAGGTTTGTGCTTTAGCGTTTTACTGACTTGAGTAACAGTTTAGCAAATATTTAATAATCGTATTAATCACGGTCGATAAATGATCATTTTAGCTGATTAATACTAACATATTAATTCTCGATTGCGAAATAGATTTGTACATCTTAGATTAATTGCTCTCGAGACTTATTCCAGAGTGAATCAACCTCGAAGAGAAAAAAATCGAAAGTTGGCTGAAAATAAAATCAAATTACTGTAAAAAAATCATCAAGCAAATCGTTTGGAGAAAAAATTCTCTTCCGTAATGCCCGCTCATGTTTTATATAGTTTAATGACAACGATAACTGCTTTAACGTATTATTATTGTTATAAACATCACAAATATGTGTTGAATTCAGTGGCTATACCAGGAACTACGCCAGCAAGAACGACATATTTACCACATGTAGCAACAACCGTTACAGGTACGTTTGTTTTTGAAATGACGTAGTTATAATGCTATAAGAAGATAATCAGAATTTAGATATAATATTCGAGGTGATGTAAAACGATTGTGGAAGTGTTGGAATTTGATGTAGTTTGAATACGGGCAAGATGATAGTCAATGTACGTGTAGCTATAGTTTGAGTAACATATCAAAATCTTTGATAGAAAGATAATATTTACATGTAGGTCGCTAACTACAAATTGTTAATTTAAGACAAGGAAAAGTAATGCAATTGTTATTTGGTTTTATCGTTGTATCTGTGGTTATGCAATGTATAACCAGTCTAGATATAATTTATACTGTTGACACAGGCATGTGCAAATGGGTCATCATTGCCCTCTTACAGGTGTCTTGTACTCATAACATGCGAAACCAGAAGTTTTGTTCTATCAGATATTGTTGGAAATACCTTAAAGATAAGTGATCTATGTAGGATATCTAGACAAATATCTTAATATCAAATATGTGTGTAAAATCAGTGTCAACGCCAGGAATTGCACCAGCAAATACGACCGGTATACCCAATGTAGCTACAACCTTAAAAGGTACATGTATTAATTTTCATTAGTTTATAAAAAATACAACACATAAGGTGATTGCAAATAAAACACATTATTTGGAACAGAAATCTTACATAGCCTTATCATTATTATATCAATAAGTTCATGATTCATTTAGAGTAACATTGAATGAATTACTACCATCAATCGTACACATACGCTTACATTTCATTTACATGTTATCGTCATGTATTGATAATCATAATTTGGCCAAGCGCTTTCGATAAAAAGCAAAATGTATTACGATGGGGGAATGCAAAACGTGCTACGTGACGTTTTTATCAAAAGCAAGTACTGCAAAGCTATTACGATCAAAGCAAAACAATTGAATTATATAACATATTTACACAATTTCGCAATTAAGCATTATTATTTTAAATCATTGTTTCATCGCATCATTACATCTCAAGTTTTTTAATACTATGCTTAATATAGATATAATAAAACATTTCCGTTCCTAGGTCCTGTCTGCAACCAGGCCGCCCTACCACTGTGGTGTGTCAGCCTGGTTGCCGGCACAGGAATATATAATATAATTAAAGTCGTGTTCGGATATGCCGTTGCCGAGGGGAAACAGGTCAATTCAAATTTCAATTAATAGTGAATATTGCTACGTATGACATAAATAAATATGAATGTAAAAAGCTCATCTGAGCTGACGTCTTTTTCTCCAAACTACTCACACATTTTACCAAGCTTGCTCTGTCGCAGTCTAAACTTGATCTCTTAATACGGAAAAACTATCCTAGTCCTCTCAACATACCGGTATGGCCTGCTTCTTCTCATAAAGAAATAAATGCCTTGTCAGCTAAATACATTTTAGCATTGGCCTGTTTCAAAATAAGAAAAGCTTTCCTGTCCATTGTAAGTAGGGGCATTTAGAGAAAGTCTTTCAGCTGGCTTGTATTGACTCTTTTCAAAACTGGAAACAATTCGACTGCATACACAATGTATAAATGACACCAATAATTCACTGACAATGCAGTTTTTTTTCAATTATAAATAGACGGATACATAGACACAAATAAAACAAAACCTCTCCGTTAATATAAAGTCATAGAATAAACCATTGCGAGTTTAAGATATGTCTGTGACTCAAAGTTTTCTTTTTAAGACATATCGATCTTCCTTGAAACTCTTGTATAAGTTTATCATTTTAACATCTTGTAAGTTGTCCCGTCTAGAAAAGAATCATGTGAGCAGTGGCGGTCAAATTCAGCAGACCCTCGACTTTTGTAGTTCGAAATACTGCAGTCATAAACACTGCTTCTTTTATTTTAGATGAGTCTGACTGCTATGATGTCCTACACAACAACGTAGGAAAGATAAGCGGTATTTACCAAGTGAAACCAAGGGGTTCTCTAAAAGATATTGATGTACTTTGTGACTTGGAAACATCCGGTGGGGGGTGGACGGTATAAGTCAGAACTAAACTTTACTTTTAATGGCGTAAAGATTTAAATAATGAATATCAGTTCAGCTATTTATGAACATGAATGTATAGATCATATTATGTACCATGATATGAATTATAAACAGGCTTGTGTTTGATGATTATTCATGGAATAATACACTATTTCAAATAGAAATACTATTTTGTATGATAATAATATAAAGTAATAATCACTGACCTTTTGATAAATGTAAGTATTTTCAACTAAACCTTGAATTATTTATACTTACAATTCGGAATAAGTTTTGCGGCATATTGGAATTCAATTATAATTGATTTATTGTCGATGGACTAAATTGCCATGACAACCTGGACTTACAGTGTATTTAAAGAGTTTGACATTTGTCTGCTTTCTTATAGGTATTCCAGCATCGAGTTAATGGTTCAGTTAATTTCTACAGAAACTTTAAAGATTACACACAGGGATTTGGAAGTCTTGATGGAGAATTCTGGCTAGGTACATGTAATTATTTCAGTTAATGACTACACACAATTAGTAAATACGTTGACGTTTAATTGTCACGAGGAATATTTGACTTTGTGGCACGTCCTGACGATTTGAAAAGTTATTTCTTTGATTAATGCATTTCATTGACTTGTGAATTACTTTCAACGATATCAGGGTCATCTTTTAGGATCGATGAATGTCTGTGGTCTGTCTGTGGTCAATAATTCCTTCAAGTGAATTATTATCATAAACCACTGCAAGGAATATCATCAAACCTGCCCAGAAGCATCCTGGCATTAAGCTTTCGTAAATTTGTTTATGTCTTAAAATATGTCACTGGGGTCTAAACTGGTTCAACCATAGGAGTAATATATGTAAATCTTGGTAAATTCTTGTCAAATCCTACCATGTCAAGAGCTTAAATATGTTGTAAGTAGCAATGTCTAGTTGTTCTCTCTCAATTTAGTTCATATCATGTCCTTGATGTCAAAATGGACCCGCCCGGGGGTTACTTGATTTACATACAGTTACAATGATATTGGGAAATTGTTAAACATTAATTTTCTGAAACACATGGGTCAAGAGCTTACAATTTTGGTATGCTACAATGCCGGTAGTCCTCTTAAGGGTTTGTAGAAATCTGGCCCCTGGGTCAAATTTAACCACGCCCGGGGGTCCCTTGTTTTAAATAAGAGTTATAAAGGAAATATAGGGTCTTAAAACGGCCCCACCCTAGAGGTTACCCATATGCAAATAATGGTTGCGGTTCCGTTGAAAAGCCAACGTACTTTTGCAAAGTGATATTTGTATATACCTAAGGTGTTTACGGATTGCCTCTATGATATTTATGTCTCCAAGTCATAGATAATTAAGTACAACCGTGATGATACGTGTACAAATGTATATACATTGTTATTACAGTAGATATTGAAAACAAGCATAAACGGCAATGTACATTGTACTATCAAAAGAAGGCGAAATATAAGAAATGAAATATACTCTATTTCATACATCGCTTAGTTGCAATCAAAGGAAAGGTCTCAAATATTTGTCAGTCGCAGTTAAATCAAGAATAACTCCAAGTTTACAGTGAATATCCAAGCAGGTTTTTTTTACAAGCACAATAGGCATAACTCTAACTGAATGCGCGTAATCGATTTATTTACTCCCCTGTATTTTTCTAGCTTGAACTTTATAGATTTATACATATTAGCAAATGGAAATTTTTCAAAAGTATACCCAGAGTCGGAAAAGGTGATTCAGCGCACGTGCAAACTTTAATAAAAACTTGCTTAATTTAATTTTAGAGACATATTATGTTAATGTGGGTTCATATGGAGCTCTTACTGCCTAGAAGTATACGCGTTATACATGTATGAATATGTACATGTATTTGAAAAATCAGAAACTATGAATATCCGACACATTCGTTGGTTTGAGTGATTATGTACCTGAATAAGAAACCCCTTTAAATAATGTTCTTGTATATCGAAATCTCCATTGATTTTATCCATGTCGGAAACCTCAGTCTGGCACCCAATGCTCGATGAGTCACGGGCTGTCACGTACACATGACCACCTGTAAAACTAAATAAATGAATAACGAAATTCATGTCATTCTATCATGTCTGTATGGTTGGGATTGGAATAACAGACCCTCGTCGATCTGTCCACTCGGCGGTAACGAGGCTTTTTTATTAAGTTGCAGCCTTGCCCTTTGTAACGAGAGATCAAGACAATTAGGCAGTCACCTGCCTTAAGCACCAAATACAGATGTGTCCCAACAGGAAATGTTTATACATATGATGATGCATATTGCGATAAAACGACCATTAAAACGTAGACGTAGTTATCGAGAAATCTTTTATACTATAGTTTAGAGGTCGCATTCGTTATTCAATAGTTTCATCAATCCTTTCATTTATTCATTTATTATGAAGCGGAATGAATTACTCGAAGATAATGAAGTCACAAGAAGCATGACAAGGCGCACAGATTGTCTATTTAGATAGTACTCGCCTTTTCAGTACATCCTCATATGGCAATTTGGAATACTTTGGATTTTATAGTTGTGCACATTTTGTACAGTTACGCAGTGGTAGAGCGTCCGCTTTGAGATCAAGAGGTCCTAGGTTCAATCCCTAGGGGAGCAAATTGGTTTTCTTTTTCAGTAATTAAATTGAAATATATGAAAAGTTATGTCATTTTTCAATTTAATCATGCTGTACAACTACTTGAAAATATAGAAGTTGACCGTGACTGTTTTTAAAAGTTTTTAAAAGTTCAATATCTCAGTAGACGGTAAAACATTTTCATTTTTTCTTATATTGCAGTTCATATATTACTTATTAAAGTTCCATAATAAGTAGTGATGCCCCTAATTCGAATCTTTTACTACACTCTTGTTATTTTACATGTGTGATATGTCTCAGGACAAAAATAGATAAATTGTATCCACTCTTTTCTGGATGTATTGCATATTTTGGTCACCCGTGATAAACTCGTAGACTTTTTAAAACATATTTTGTAATTCGACATTGCCTGCAATATTTTCTGGAACTTAGAACAAAAACAAACTTGCAATCATACCTATTTTAACTTTATAGGGTACTGCCAGTTTCAACAGTTAAAGGGGCCAATGCCAGTATTTCTTAAGTGGGGGTGGGGCAACAAAAAACGATATAACTTTTTAATAAAACAGTGAAATGTCTTCGCATTGTGCACAATAGTCAGTTAACAGATGTTGATTATGAAAATATTAGGTTTAACCAGCTTTTTAACAGTGCAAATTAAGAGTGTACTACCTTAAAGTCATATATTCTCAATGAAGCAGTCATCTGCCAGGCCTGAAAACGTTTGATGCATCTTTTGACTGACTGCTTCATCCATACTAATCTTATAATTCGAATTTATGCTTACACAAGTTTGGGAGAACTTTTATATAATCTGATTGCCTTATTTTCAACCGTTCATTTTTTAATATTTTGCAATTCTAGGGTTGGAAAACATCTACGAAATGCTATCTCAGGGTTCAGCAGAACTTCGTATCGACTTGATGGCTGCAGATGGATCTAAAGCATATGAAATATATCAAAACTTCTCTTTGTCGCCTGGTCCTGATTACACTTTGCACATTGGGACGGAAAGTGGGACTGCAGGTATATTCGTAACTGCGTATATTTATCTACAATCAGTCTTATCTTATGTTTGTATCTACATTGTACGTATTATTTAACTAAAATACAATTCACTGCAATCATTCATGATGAGCAAGAGCGAAGTGATTATTTGGCAATAATGATATCATATTGCTTACATCCACTTACAAAGTACCGTAAGTTTCCTTGTTAGTGTTCATGTGAAATATAATGAATAATGAACGTATGTGAATGAAACCAACAATGGGATTGTTTTATGTTATCAACGCAGGTGGTTCTGGCTACGGGTTATCGTATAACAATGGTAACAACTTCTACACTTACGATCATGACAATAGTAACACTTGCGCATCACCACAAAGGGGTCACGGAGGCTGGTGGTTCGGCAGTTGCACATTTGTAAACCTCAATGGGGAATACTTCACACCCGGAACCGTTGGAACATATAATGAAGGCAGGATGATATACTATCCTTTTCAACAAGTCAGGTCGCTGAAACGTTCAAGAATGATGTTTAGACGTACACATACCTGATTTAACTCTTATGACCCATGCAGAATATGACAAATTTGCATTGTTAGAAGTGGAAACACAAGAAAGAAGAAATAACTGAACTGCAGTAGACAAAACTGAAGTGTCGTAGTTTTCTTTCTGATTTTAAATCACCCTGATCGTATCGTCCTCTAGTTGTCTAAGAGTTTTATCATATTCTGAATATACAAACCAAATTTAAAGAATGATATTCACCAATAATTTAAAATATTCTTAGAAGTGCGTGTGATGCAACTAGAGATACATGTATGTCTGCAGAGAGTTGTGTAAGTAGGAAACAACACCTTTGTAAAATGTAGTGTTTTATTGATTTAATTTGTACACGACACGTTTAAAAAGACTGTAATTGAAGTTTTGGAAAGAAAATGTTTTGAACCTAATCACTATATCAAGAAAACATTATGCTGCATTTCCTATCTTCAAGACAAACATGTACATATACCAGTGTTCACTCGTGTTAACGGTTTCAGTTGACATATACTATGTTATAATATCATTTCATATTGTGTTCACATTTTATCTTCTGGTGATTATATTATATATATAACATAATCTAAACTATTTAGCTTTCGGACTTAATTCTTGCGAGTATGACCTCTGTGTATCCACATCCCTGTATTAGCGATCCAGCAAGTCATACTTTATGTATAAACTAATGAATGTCCTTTGTGCATTGTGTATACAGCATGAGTAATCAAAGCGCTTAAAGCAGAAGCACACTGGGGCCACTATGCAATCATTTTGTGAAAGCCAATCCCGAGATAATAATCTGAACTTGAAGCAAAGACAAAGTTATTATTAATTAAAAAACAGATGAAGGATATACTTACGTGTACATGTATATCAGTTATGTTATAATATCATTCATTTTAGTTGTTGGATTTATTACTTGTGAGTGCGACCTGTGTTAGGCAAACCTCAATGTTTTAGAGCTCCATCAGTTATGAATATCAGTTATGAATGGTGTATTCATCATGATTAATCAAAGAGCTGAAAGCACAAGCACACCGGGACCACAATACAGTCATATATAATGTCCACAACAGGCCGATCAACTGCCTAAACATGATTCAAATATCAACATGATAACATTCACACTAGTGGAATCTCTATAACGGTAGCAGTCGAAAATAAGATGGCGTCATTGTAACCTTGTCATGAGCAGGATTCAAACTCGGGACTTCGAGTTTGTTAAGTAGACACTTTCGCCATTAAAGCTATCTTAGCGGGAAGGAATTATCTTTATCGTACCTTCACTACGTCATGAAGTTACATCAAACTCGTGACTGCTGTCATCTCCCCTGAAAGTATTGTTGTACTCAAACTGGGCAAATGCACTTAGTTGTTTAATATTCAAATTTGATAAAAGAAATTAACAAATAAGACTAACAACATGATGCTCTATGACATTACGAAATGGTTTACAAGTTTGGTACATTGTATATGCGGCAATATAAGAGTAAACATTATATTATGAAGATTATGCATTTGCTTTTTCCCTTAATTCCTTATCTACAGGTCTTGTATTTTGTTTTCGACACGATAACAATTTATGTCATAAAGCTATCTGTATTAAATAAAGTGCAAGCACTTTTGCAACAAAGCTAGCTTTAAAAGCCCGATAACTGTTTTAAGTCGACTGATATTTCTTTCTACAATAGAGGAAACTATTTATCTTATAGTGCTATTATCAAACCTTTTACATAATTATACAGATAGCTCTTAGAATAATAGTGCTATCTCTTCAAGATATCAGCTATTTCTTGACATTTTAAAGATATCTCTTTGTCTGACTTTTGGATATATGATCGCTTTAAACGTTTCTGAAACATCTCTATACCATAATATTTTCTTCTGTTACATCATAAATACAGTAAACTCCGTATATAACGAACTCTTTGGGACCATTTTAATTTGTTCCTTATATCAGAAAAATGCTATATCCATATATCATGTTCATATTAGCGGGTCCAAAAATGTTCCTTATATCCAAATTCGCTATATGCGTAGCCGTTATTAACATTTTTGTTAACTGTAGTAAGTTCCATATGAAGGAACTCATCAAGTATTAGAAAGTCATTGGTAAACTTAAACTTAATTGTGCTGTTATATATTGACATTAATGCTGAAGGCCGAGGTCAGAATTATTCTAAATATTAGTACAAAGTACTTGCAAATAGAAATGATGTATGTGAGTATGACATCAATTCATCAAGGAACGAAGGCGTCACATAATAGCTATATGATATAATTGTATTGTTTCATTGCAAAAGGCGTGTATAATGTTGTTTTGCTAAATATATAAACTTTGAAACTTTTATGATATTGAATAGCAGTATGATCATATATACTTTAAAGTGTACGAACCAAATTACAAAACATTGCGCGATATGACGAGACAAAAATATGTTACAATCCTAAACATGATGCGTATTTAATATCCTTAGGGGCTATTGATTAATTGTTTTAACATTGACAATGACGGAGGTCAAGACAAAACTATAAATTAAAGTGAGTACACTGCTAACAGGTATATTAAGCGTCAAATTGAACATAAACTGGTGCAAGATTAATAAGTTATATAGTGAATTACGGCTTTTTTCATAAGTAATTGAAACATATTAAATGATATGGTGACATACGACGAATAAGTTAAAAAAACATTAATCTCGAAGTAACATAGCTAAAACATGGTACGGAACTAGCAAAGAGTAACACGTGAATAATTTTCCGGTTCATCTCGATTTTGTATCAAGTTCTAACTGTTTTATTCCGTCATATCTGACCTGAATAATATATTCATCTTCCTTTCGACAACAATGACGTACAATTCGCATTCGACTTTAACATTTAGTAAACTATTTCATTTGAGTTATAACTTATCTACGTTATTGGAGTTTTAAGAACTTTTCGTCGTGAAAAGAAACATGGTTCATAATTTGTGTCCCGCACATAGCATTTTACTGCAGTAAATATGTTTTTGAATTCTAGTGAAAGACGCGACTTTTCTTGACCAAATTTTGTCAGCTGTTCCATTAGGTAAAATACGTTCCCCGCTCATTATACCGTGTCCTGGAACACAATTTCAGGAAATTTATGAACAATTTATGTACTGGGGTCCCACACATAGCACGTCAATTTTCTTCTCTGAAAATGCGCGTTTGCACTTTTTGTCAAAAGTACGAATTTATTCTACTGATACTGATAACCAGTAGTTGTATCTGTCCTATGACCGGGCTCTCGTCTTTATTTGGTTAAAATCGGATTAAGAAAGATATCATGAAAAATGTTAATTGAATCGGGGTTTGTTTACATTTCTGTAACCCACACATAGCCGAAAAAGTCACGTGGGGTCGTTACCGTATTAAAGAGCATTATGTAAATACAGACTCGGGTAAGATCTGACCTAATACATATAGGGCAAATAACGGGACGTCTTTTTGGGGCCAGGGAAGCAGGTAAGAGGGTCAGTTTTAGTTTGTGTAAGGGAGACAAGCTTGTGATGATTTGAGCTGGGTTTTTTAAGTTTTGTAAGTGTTAAGGGAGACAACTCTTAGGGACTTGTTCAAAATTTGTGAGATGTGTTTACTCATGTCATCGGACTTTTTTGTATGGAAAACTTAACCTGGCAGTCAGCCATTTTACTCCTTCGTGTAAAGGTTACTTTTTTGTACCTACAATTAATTTTGTTAATTTCAGTTGTTTAGTATTTGCCCTGATGTTGTTGAATCATTTGTTATTAGTACAAGGAAATGCATTTATGCTTTTGATTCACTTTTATTCCAGTAGTTTGGAAATTCTGAGTATTATGATTACAGACAATTGAGGTTCAGAATAACACTTGTACTTCTTTCACATTTCTAGGCATATCTGTTAGTTCACTGCTTATGATTAACTTTACAGTTTGTAGAAACAGACACTAGTGTGTGAGGACAGTGTGGAGTGTACTGTGTTGGTGTTGTTCGTGTTCAATGTGGATCAGTCATCCCATATATGCTAATTAAGTCATGTGTAGTGGTGTAATTCAGTGCCATATGTTATGTGTTGATGTGTTTCTGGACAAATAGGTTTAAAGGTCACTAGACGCGTTTGCTGTCATATTCCAAATGCAAATGTACGGTGCTTACTAGAATAGGTGTATTGTTTATTGTTCATTGCTTTTACTGTATCTGGCAAAGCATTGACTATCTTCTATCCTTATTTCCAGAGTGCTTCGTGACAGTGTAATCGTAACTGTTATGTTTATTAGCGATGTATTTTGTAACCACTATGGCCATAAACCACGCAAACTAAGGAAACTACAATTAGTTCTGCAGTATCTCCAAAGAGCCCATTACATTAACATAAGGACCTCGGACGATTTTAGCACCGAACACCAAATATTACAATTAAAATGACTAATTGACTCATTTGACAATGTTTGATTTGTAAACACTTTCAACACTGACTGATTGAGTTAATAATCACTTTTCTCATCCGCCCTACGCGGGACAAAAAGTAAACCAAACAGCGTAAAATGTTAATTTTGAATAAATCTTTAGATCTACATAAAACAAATCAGTTTGTAGAAAACATATAAATGCAGCCAGTTGACTTTATTCAATTATGCCAATCTACTGAATTTAAATATGGAGCGAGGTGGCATGACATTTTTTATGCAGTTAAATTATTAAACAATTTGATGATCACACAAATAAATGTCTCAATACATTTACGTTTTGTTCAAATTACAAATCGATTTATCATGAAATATTGATATTTTACTACATTTAACAGGCACATTTATCTGAACTGTATAAAAAACACGCCGCGTCACCCGAAGTGACCCGGCGGGACACATTGTCGCGAATATTTGTCTTTCGGATGCGGCTGATGTACGCTGCGAGCAAATTTTGCATGCCGCGTGAAGCATCTCGATTTCCCGCCGCTGCATGCATGATCTATGCTTTAAGTCTTTTATTTTCACGGCGCGTGGACGCATACGCGCGGGGTTTTGCCTGTGCTGTACTGTATTAAAGATATTACAAACTGTATATGGACAGTAAATTGGGTAATTTTCGTGTAACGAAATTTACGCGATTTGTGAGGAGACAGACTAATTAGCGGATTTAATTTCGCGAAATGAGAATGCTCTAATAAATCTATATGAAATTAATCTTTTGCGAGATTTTTGTATTAATGAAGTGGATAAATTAAATCATCGCAAATATTACCCAAATTATAGTACTTCGCCGTTTGTTCAATGTAACAGCTGTTACATACTCTGTAATAAACGGGTTGCCTCTGGACAGTTCCAAAGACAAAAAAAAGGTTTGTCTTGTTTGAGCAGACACTAAACAGATGTAAAACCATAGGAAAACAGAATTATAATCTCACGATAATTCGTCAAATCTTTTATTTGTATTCAAACATATACGTAACGCAATTCTTGTAGAAAAAATAGTCCTTTTAAGCAAAGTGATAAACAAAAAATTAGTATCTTTCATAATCAAAGGGTGTTGTTCCTTGTAGTGAAACGAACCTTTTAACAAGCACTATCCACTCGCTTTTTGTATTGCACAATGAATTGTAAGTACATATGTTTTGTTAAAAATTGGCGAATAAATATGTTTCAACTTAAGGGTGTTGTTAGTTAATACTTTTCTTCATAAGTCGAATCATGTGAATAGATGCTGTTACATTACTTTCTTAACTACATTGTCATATGAAATTTGTTTACAAAATAGTTTTATGCTCATCCCTCAGTGAAAATGCCCTTAGAACAATTTTGATATTTTACTGAAACTGACATTTGAAAGGAAATATATAGAGGATATTTGTTTGTTTCCGTGAAATATCGATTTTATTTCACAAGTGAACACCAAAAATTGATATTTTTTCACGAGTGGTGTTCAAGAGTGAAATAAAATTGATATTTCACTGAAACAAACAAATTTTCTTTTTATTTTATGTTTTTTTGGCAAAATATTCAGGAAAATTTGGAATTATAGTTTTTCTTATTCCCAATGGAGAACCCCATAATGATTACTACCATCATTACTAAAAAAGGCAACAAAAATAGTTCAAAATATTTTGATTATTTCAGATAAAAGTATTGAAGAAGTCATATCTAATTTTATCATACAACGAAAATGAAACATCAATTCATTAGATATAGGCCTAAATTGAATGAAACATTTTCTAATTAAATAAGTCTGCACTTCGTCACACCATGAATCGTGGAGTAATACTCAATCAGCTGTTCATTCATTAAAAAATGCTCGGTCCAGGGCTGACCTAAGTGCAAAATTTGTCACAATTTACTGTATTTGTAGAGGTAGAGGTAGTTTTCCACTTTTTATAGGTGACATATAGGTTTCAGACCATGGTCATACAATTACTAAGAAAGCATATTCTGGGCGTGAAATTATGGGACATTTGTTTAGAATTTGTGATGATTGCTGTGTTTCATTTCTTGTAGTTAAAAAGTAGTTCGGCAAAAACAGTTTTGAAACATTGAAATACCAATTTTATTTACCCAATATATTTCAGTATTTCACTGAAAAGCATAAAATAAATAACGTGTTACAGCCTATAGCAGGTCTGTAACATAAATAAGATATTCTTTTGTGTGTTATGACTGTCTAAAGTTTCTCGTTACTTTAAATTTCGCGTGACAAAAATTTACAGTTTGATGACAGACAGACTTATTGGCGAATGTAAAATTCGCGATAGAAGAGTTGTATATCTTTAAACGATATGAAATTAATCTTTTCCAAATTCAGATATTTTAGGTAAATGGGGAATTCGCGATAAATATAAAAATTAAAACCATTGCGAATGTCATCTCATTTACTGCTTTGACATCCGACATTTTAAAATAACTAATTTATTATTATTACGTCAATGCTTGATTCAAAACTAACTGTTTGCAAAGGCAGATTTCACTTCGATTGCGCGTTTCTGTGGTGTCTGTACTTAATAGAGACATAGTGTGTAAACTAACATATAAATAGGAAAATGCAACGTGCTTGGTCTCTTTATGTGACAGTGTATTTCAAATGATTCGTTTAAATACTTTTATAAAAATGAACATGTTACAAGTAATCTGTGCTGTGTTTATTTTGACTTTTGGATCTTTTTGTACTGGAGAGTCGGGAATATGTCAACCATTTGAAATGAGATCGAAATATTTGAATAAGCAACTCGTTGGTCACTCAGTTTCAGAAAGCATTGGACTAGGACTCAAAGAATGTGTTGAAGAGTGTATGTCGCTCTCAGTTTGTAAATCCACAGATTATTATATGCCGAGTAAAAGTTGTAAATTGAACGATGTGGATAGCTCCTCTGTCGACATTTCAGAATTTCGATCCTTAAATGGAGCAGTATTTTCTGACATATCTGAATGGCCGGGGGTACGTATTGCTTGCTTTTAGAAGAAAATAATTCTTGCATGCCACATTTCAATCACCGTAGATAGTTTAACTGTAAAATGTGCTGTTAACAACGGTAAAACTGCGCTATGGGAAAGTGGTGCAAGACCTGAACATGCTGCGGTTTGAATTTACATTTTTGTAGCATGCGATAAGACCATATTATAAAGAACAGAACAGGAAGCTTCAAACGATTGCAGAATAGTTCATAGCTTACGGGCTTCATTACATCGTTTTTCACTGGCTTTAGAAATTACTAAGCTGTAAATATTAACTTACGCGGATTACGGAAGGTAATCATATGCTTATCACGGAAAAGTACGGATATTTACAAAACATACGGAGCTCGATATAATAGGTTGTAGTTTGATTTTCAAATTTATGATGTTATTTGTCGGAAAACTTTATTTACGAACGAGTACATCTAATATTCACCTTAAAATAAATTTCTTAAAAAAAGAGATAGAATTTACGTATATTCCCGACAAAGAAGTCAAGTGGCACTGTCTTTCGTTCTAGGTATGCCGTCGTTGAGCACTGCCACCAGTTGGTAAATAGCGCTGCTCTTAATCGGTAAATCGCATCAAATAAGCAACTATTATTTACCTTATTTTGATACCGAACATATATTCATATGCCATGTAATCGTCATAGAGTGTTATAAGACGTATGTACATGTACATGGAGGTTCAATATTGTATTTTATAATATTATGCCGTGGCTGGGCACTGTCAACAGTTGGTAAATAGCGCTGCCATTAATCAGCTACCGACATAACATTTATTTGTATCTACGCATCTTTTTGGCCGAGGAAAATATGTTGATCACTTTTTAAAACCAAATTAGCTTTTTCGTAGTCCACCTTGTCACTGCAAGTGCTAGCCCGTAAAACTCAAGATCATTTCATGCAATTGTCTATAAAGACATCACAGGGTTAGTTTCAAAAAAACTACAAAGCGGCTAGTGATCTGGAAATGGAAGAAAGGACTCTATCAAGAAAAGAATGCTAGATAAATGATTGCATCAGAATAATTATGTAAATATAAACGTGATTAAATTTGTTATCGTATAGTTGTGCATTGTGTTGAAGTATTTTTTCGCTTGAAAAAAGAATAAAGAGTAAATAACACTAAAAAGAGTGTCGTCACTATTTGTATTTTGTAAGAAAAAATTCCAGTCAATGGTGTGTCTGAAATTTAAAGTAAGAAACTGTAGCAATGTATACTCTTATATAGATGAAGCAAGGCCGAGTTTCGTTTTATATCAATGTCCCCAAATTACTATGTAGAGTTGCAAAAAATTTCGGTTAATAGATTCCAAGATGCAGTCAAAACAAAAAGTAACAAACTAGTTCATCAATTGGACAATATTAACAACCCTGACTTTCTTAAGTTCCTGCCAATGTCCACAGTCCAAAACTTAACGGTCAAGTAAATATCATTTATACTTTTAAGCTATAATATGTTCAAGGAGAACGTTACAAAGGGTAATTATTAAAAAACGAGGCATATCAGAGTTCTTCCTCTCCATGTGTTTACCTATAGATGGAAAATTGAACATTTTGGAATGTTGTATGTGAAGAAGCGTTAAGTTGTTGTAACTTATATAGTAATAAGAGGGGTGGTACACTGACTGTTCCTTATTCTTCTGAATGTGACGGTTGCTAGAGTGTTTGTTGACTGTTAAATGAAAAACGCAAGCATTGACACACACACTTCTTTGTTTGTCTGCTTTATACAGAAAAAAACAAACCAACCACAATAATGTTCCTTTCCCTGTCACTGAATGCTGTACTTTTTGTTAATTCATGATGTTCCATACCGTTTCATTCGGTACTTTGTGTTTATTCGTAATGTTGGTAAATAAGGACAAAATATTTGATTTGTAAGACCTGTTTCTATTAGTCCACCGGCCGTCGCTTTGAATGAAACGAATACTATGGAAGCCATGTGCTTTTGGTTTTCGGAGATGTTTCCAGTTTTAGGCTAAGGTTAACAAACAGGCAAAAGATGGTGCGGACCTTATTTCCACCAAGCAATCTGTAGCCCTACGCTTTCAACGCTCAACAACGTTTTGTTTTAATTGAGAGATGACAGAAAGAATTATCAAATTGTATGGTTAAATGGTTAGGTTGCAGTGATGTTCTATTTGTATAATCTTTAGCATTATATATGTATTATTTGATTCTATAACGTGTAGTTGTTTTTATATAGGTTTAAAGCTGCTCGCTCTCAGTTACATGAACCGTTGATTTTTTTTTAAATGACATACTTATACATAAATATAAAATTAAAATTGGCAACGCTTTTGAATTTGGTAGGGTATTATTTGAAATTTAGAGATATACGTGACAGAAATTTATACTGGATACTTTTTATATGACTATATGTTCTAAAATACGATAGTTTCATACAATTTGAAGAACTTTATTTTTTTACCAAAATCTGAGAGCGAGCAGCTTTAAAGGCAGGTGTAGTTGAGATGTTTTGCTATACGGTTAGATATTTCTTTTTTCTAACAGCGGCAGTCAGTAATTCGTTTTAAATTTTACTTCACACTAGTTACACGTAAAAGCCTTGCAATGCATCGGTTTGAACTCCATTTCTATTAGGGTAACTGAACCACGTACCAGTACTTTGATGATATTTACTCGGCTCATTTTCATTAATTAGGTATGCAAATAGTTGGGAAATAACAATTACATGTTGTATGAATTCTTTTCACCGGAGGAAATAGATATGTAACAAGAATGGTGACTTTCGATCAATCTTCTTGACCTGTCTGGAACATACCAATGTTTTATAATGTTTTTGGATTTAATCACGATCCCGTTAGAGGAAATGTTGTATTTATATTTTGTGATGAACATGGGTGTTATGTATAAAAAAGGAAATAACACGTAGAGCTGAAAAACGAAATTTTAAATTGAATCTGAAAGAACCGATCATTGCTGGAGGAATAGAATGAATGGCTCTGTAACCTATTTATCCAAAGGTAATCATATGAAAAAGGGTTTCCATTTTTTTGTTGACATGTAGTAGTGTAATAAAACAATCTCTATGATGAGTATAATGACATGAATTCAACTACGCAAAGTGAAATTGGACTTTGGGTGAGAATAACAATTCCCTAGCCGAGTTAGTGCAAATTGCTCCAGATTAATTCATCGTTCTTTCAAGAAGATCAGCTGTCTAGGTAGCCAACGAAACATTATTCCTTCAATTTGATTGCCCGACAAGATTTCCTATAAACAAGATACTGTGTCCTTGTCTGTTGACGCAGTGACCAAACATACCATTACGCACGACAACATTTGATAATAAAGCTTCCTGCAACAAGCTCAATAACATCCAGCATAGGTCCTCGGAGATAAAGTGAACACGATTTCCTTTTAAAAGATTCAATTGGCCATTGACAAAAAGTCTTAAATTATAAAATACACAACTGGCATTCATAATATTAATGATTCTGCCAAGTGTTATTAAAATCGGTCAATGAGATAAGGAGATAAAGCGTGGAGAAGATTTTCCATCAACGTACGGAATTCCGTTAGGGCCATCGCCTGTGAATGAAATAATCTGAAACGCGAAAACACGAAATCACGAAAGTACGATGACAAAAACGCGAAAACACGATGACGAAAACGCGAAAACACGATGACGAAACTCGAAAGTACGATGACGAAAACGCGAAAACACGAAATGTCGAAAGTACGATGACGAAAACGCGAAACTACGATGATGAAAACGCGCAAGTACGATGACGAAAACGCGAAAACACGATGATTGAAAATGCGATACAATTTCGTGTTTTCATCATTGTACCTTCGCGTTTTCGTCATCGTACTTTCCCGGTTTCGTGTTTTCGTCATCGTACTTTCGCGTTGCGTTTTCGTCATCGCGTTTTCGTCATCGTACTTTCGCGTTTTCGTCATCGTACTTTCGCGTTTTCGTCATCGTACTTTCGCATTCTGGTACGCATGCGCAAAACAATATTAACAAAACAAAACAAGTGAATCCTTGCAGTAGTCTTAAAGATATGACTTGAACATATTTTTATAATATAAACTAAGGGGGATAATACAAGAGTTATATGAGCTGGAGTTATGGTTTATAAACACTGCGCTAATGTACACCTAATAATATATCCATGCTCCATGTTCATACTATAACTTCAAAAGGTTTCGAGGGATTGCTTTGAAACTTATTTGAAATATTGGTAGGGGGTGATGACAGGAAGTGCATTAACTAAGAACCATAACCCTTTCTTGCCAGATTTTTAAGTTATCTCCCCTTGTGACTTGTTTTTTCATATTTGCTATAACTAACTATAACTACAAAAGTTCAAAAGGATTGCTTTGAAACTTGAAGTATATAATGTATAGGTAGAGGGTGATGAGGGAGAGGAAGTACATAAATAAGAACCATAACTCTTGCCAGGTTTTTAAATTATCTCCCCATGTCACTTGTTTGTGATAAAAGGACAACTTCAACACTTTGGCAGGGGTTCTCTCCAAATTTGGACCATGTATACTTTATGAAGTGTATAAAGCAGTGCACAGGAACAATAACTATAGCTTGTATAGTTCTTAAATTATATCACTTAATTGATTTTGTAAAATAAATGCTTGCAGCATAACTTAAGCACTATTGCACAGATTAACTCCAAACATGGAGCATGGATATATTATTAGGTGTACATTAGCGCAGTGTTTATAAACCATAACTCCAGCTCATATAACTCTTGTATTATCCCCCTTAGTTTATATTATAAAAAAATGTTCAAGTCATATCTTTAAGACTACTGCAAGGATCCACTTGTTTTGTTTTGTTAATATTGTTTTGCGCATGCGTACCGGAAGGCGAAAGTACGATGACGAAAACGCGAAAGTACGATGACGAAAACGCGAAAACACAATGGCGAAAACGCGAAAGTACGATGACGAAAACACGAAACCGGGAAAGTACGATGACGAAAACGCGAAGGTACGATGATGAAGACGCGAAATTGCATCGCATTTTCATCATCGTGTTTTCGCGTTTTCGTCATCGTACTTTCGCAATTTCGTCATTGTAGCTTTGCGTTTTCGTCATCGTACTTTCGCGTTTTCGTGTTTTCGCGTTTCAGATTATTTTATTCAAAGGTGAATATGCAGATGGCCCTAACGGAATTCCGAATCAACGGACCCTTGAAACCTTGACATTTCGCATAGTAACCCAAAATTATAATACGTAGAACTACAATGAAGACTTCTTACTGATACTTCCTGTCATATGTTATCAATTCGAGTATGAATTTAGAAGAAGAGCGGAGGTAAATCGGACAGACTGACAGACGTACAAAGTTGATCTTTCTTTAATCTTTTAAAACCAAAAATACATATATTCCAACATCAATCAATTTTTACCCCGGAAAGACGGAATAAACGTAAGTATCTCATAATGCAAAGTTGCATATAAACTCTAACAACCTAATGTCTGCTTGTTATGTGCTGACGGACGATGGAGAAACATGAATTATTACGACCTTCATTCTATCAAAATGTTGACTAAAATTCTTAAACCAAACAAACCTTTTTTTACCTAAATGTTCTTAATTTTTTCAATTACTGCTCTAATCTGCATTTGCGGCATACAGTGTAATATCGACACACATACAGTTTTTGCATCTCATGGAAGTTAACGTTATTTCCTGTCGGTAAACGTTTCCTCTTGTGACTTAGCGTTAATTTCTGTCTCATAATAGCGCATAATAACGTTAATGGCGGCGCTCAGAACGGTTATTTTGTCGCCGAGAAAACTTCGTTTTTGGGTAAGTATATGTAAGTCGAAAAAGGGCACTTATTCTGACAAAATCCTGACATAATTGGATTTCTGTTTCTTCTGCATTCATAGTTAGGTAATTGCAACATTAATTATTCTTAAAACAGAAAGCTTCAAACAAAACACAATCGACCCGATGTAGACACTAAGAATTGTTTTAAATAATAAGCATTCGTAGAATATAACAGAGTAATAGCAACTGCTCCTGATTTGTTATCATTCTGAAAGAGTGCACGCGTTATGTGTTGAATGCGTGGGACGTTGGAACGATGTCCAAGTGAAAGTTGCTCTGTAACGACTATCGCGTTTTGTTCTGTACTTCCTATTACATTCCCCGGCTCTGTACGACCTATACTTTTCCTCTTTATAGTTTATACTAATTTATTTATTCTCGATTGCGAAACAAGTTCTTACAACTTATATTAATCGCTCTCGAGACTCATTCCAGGTGGAATCAACCTCGAAGAGAGAGAGGCAATGTGGAATTAATTGTGTCTTGCCTAAGGACACTGCCGACATGACGATGGTAGGGATCGAACCCGGGGCCCTTCGATCCTGAGGCGAACGCGCTACCACTGCGCCAAGGCGGTTCCTCTTTGCAACGGAGATGCCTCTATATAGACACAAACTTTATTTGTCGTAGTTTGCTTTTCAATCAGTCGGCAGAGCATCAATAACAAACCAGACTAAATTGAACGGGTATGCATACATGTACACAAAGTGCAAAAAGAGAGTCTTTCTTCGAAATTTGTACAGGTGCTAAGCCACAGTTGGTCAAGATGTTTGAGCAAGATGTGAAAAATGGAAGTTATAGTGATTGTCCTTTGCCCATTACTAATATTCGTCATTGTCGTGATAAGGACAATTTTTAGATCCCGTATCACCAAAGGAAATAATAAATTATTCAATGTAATCTGTAAGCTATGCAATTAACAATGGTTATCTAAGCCCTGCGTAATGTCAAATTAGTGCGCATCAGTTATTCACATTGTTGATTATTAGAATATTAATTATTTATTCTTGCTCCAAACATGAGAGATTCAATGCAACATAGAACTCTTTGTCCGAAGTTTGATAAAAATTCAAATTCACTTTGGTAATGCTTGCGTTTGAAACAAGTTCTGTCAATTAATAATTCTCGAAACATTATCTCCGATTGAGGCAATCCTTATTGATGGCAGTGTGTATTTCTAATATTCATATAATAATACAGAAACAGCAAATTTGAGATTAAATAGTTAATAATGCAAAATAAATTATTTTATATTTAAATAAATGGATCTTTTGTAAATTATGCATATATCAAAACATTTCAAATAACGTCAGTTTGTTGCTTTGCAACAGCATACATATTATGTTACCTTTTTGTTTCTAATGTGAACCGAATATTGATCAAATAGGCATACCCTTATTCAAGTTTCAATAAAAAAAAAACTAAAAAAAAAATATATTTAAATAATTAAAAGGATTGCCACCAAACCGGAAAATTTCAGCTAGAATTTCCAGCAAACAGCGGTAAAATTTGCATACTCATTTGTTTCATGAACAGTTTGATGAAATAATAAAATTATCTCGTAGATTTATTTTTGAACAGATGACAATGTGAATTAACCTCAGCTTAGCTAACACTTTTTAACAGATGACAATGTGTATTAACCTCAGCTTAGCTAACCCTTTTGCACAGATGACAATGTGAATTAACCTCAGCTTAGCTAACCCTTTTTAACAGATGACAATGTGAATTAACCTCAGCTTAGCTAACCGTTTTAACAGATGACAATGTAAATTAACCTCAGCTTAGCTAACCCTTTTTCACAGATGACAGGTTGAATTAACCTCAGCTAAGCTAACCCTTTTTAACAGATGACAGTGTGAATTAACCTCCGCTTAGCTAACCCTTTTTAACAGATGACAGTGTGAATTAACCTCAGCTTAGCTAACCCTTTTTAACAGATGACAGTGTGTATTATCCTCAGCTTAGCTAACCTTTTCAACAGATGACAATGTGAATTAACCTAAGCTTAACTAACCTTTTTAACAGATGACAGTGTGGATTAACCTCAGCTTTGCTAACCCTTTTTCACAGATGACAATGTGAATTAACCTCAGCTTAGCTAACCTCTTTAACAAATGACAGTTTGAATTAACCTTAGCTTAGCTAACCCTTTTTAACAGATGACAGTGTGAATTAACCTCAGCTTAGCTAACCTTTTTAACAGATGACAGTGTGTATTAACCTCAGCTTAACTAACCTTTTTAACAGATGACAGTGTGGATTAACCTCAGCTTAGCTAACCCTTTTTCACAGAAGACAATGTGAATTAACCTCAGCTTAGCTAACCCTTTTTAACAGATGACAGTGTGAATTAACCTCAGCTTAGCTGACCTTTTTAACAGATGGCAGTGTGAATTAACCTCAGCTTAGCTAACCTTTTTAACAGATGACAGTGTGAATTAACCTCAGCTTAGCTAACCCTTTTAACAGATGACAGTGTGAATTAACCTCAGCTTAGCTAACCCTTTTTAACAGATGACAATGTTTATTAACCTCAGCTTAGGTAATCCTTTTTCACAGATGACAATGTGTATTAACCTCAGCTTAGGTAATCCTTTTTCACAGATGACAATGTGTATTAACCTCAGCTTAGCCAACTTTTTTAACAGATGACAATGTGAATTACCTCAGCTTAGCTAACCTCTTTAACAGATGACAGTCTGAATTAACCTTAACTTAGCTAACCCTTTTTAACAGATGACAGTGTGAATTAACCTCAGCTTAGCTAATCCTTTTTAACAGATAATAATGTGTATTAACCTCAGCTTAGCTAACCCTTTTTAACAG
Organism: Saxidomus purpurata; assembly: GCA_022818135.1. NCBI lineage: Eukaryota > Metazoa > Mollusca > Bivalvia > Venerida > Veneridae > Saxidomus > Saxidomus purpurata. The sequence goes on along the minus strand of JAFMSR010000019.1, from coordinate 22,045,156 downwards.
ATGACAATGTGTATTAACCTCAGCTTAGCTAACCCTTTTTTACAGATGACAATGTGTATTAACCTCAGCTTTGCTAACCCTTTTTAACAGATGACAATGTGAATTAACCTCGACTTAGTTAACATTTTCAACAGATGACAATGTGAATTAACCTCAGCTTAGCTAACCCTTTTTCACAGATGGCAATGTGTATTAACCTCAGCTTAGCTAACCCTTTTTCACAGATGACAATGTGAATTAACCTCAGCTTAGCTAAGCCTTTTTAACAGATGACAATGTAAATTAACCTCAGCTTAGCTAACACTTTTTAACAGATGACAATGTATCTTATAAACAGCGTATGGGAACATAAGTGTGCTTATAAATGTTGACGTCTTTCTGCAGTGCTCAGACGAAATCTTTCTGACCTTACTATGAATCGGACATGACTTTATAATGTAGTTATTCTTAAACAAACAATAATGAAATATATACATTGGTCACTTTTCTATGCGTAAACCTGCATATAATTCTATTTACTTGAGAACAATTACAAACTCCGTACTTGATGAATATTCTTAAAATGAAAAGAAACTCACAGAGTTGCACCCATTTTAATAAAACACAGTAAAGGACATCTAAGTAGTAATTACACAATTCAAGATTTAACATTGCCTGTCTTCGTTTCATACATTTATCATTAATTGTGCGTGCATAGAACCAAAATAGTACTTTTATGTAACCCCTTATGTAGCATGCATGGTGGGGGAACAGCCTTAGGAAAATATTAGAATCGAATCTTGGGAAATGACGTAAAAGTGACTATTTAACGCTCAAAAGGCAAACTTCTGCAAAATAATATTTAAAGAACATTTATAATGTAAACTACGTTTTACATACACAAAATTGAAATTTTGTTCTTGAGAAAGCTTAACTGTGATTTGCTGTTATTCAGATGATGGTTGGTAGCTGTAGTTCAAGTCCATGTACCAAATCGCAGAGATGCTATGATGTTATGGGCAACTTCCACTGCGTGGACCTAAGTAAGTCTTTTGCAGCCTAACATGTGTAGTAAGAGCATTAGAAGAGTGACTATATCCTTGTTATTATTTAAGTCTGGTCGTAGAGATGTTTGTAGGATAGGAAATGTAAAGATTAAAAGATCGATATTATATGACAAAAAGTCAAATCTGACGTTTGTTTCAGAAAGTCTTTAATACAGTTAGTAACATTATTAGTTAGATAAAGCAATCTGAAAGACAGTTAAATGCCCCCGCCGCATGAAGAAATGTTTGTCTTGAGCCCGTACAATTGGAACATGGGTTCTGTAAAAATTCAATGAGATGAACATCTGACAAAGGTGTCTTTAAAAACCTTCAAGGAGATATTTTATCATGACCTTTTAGCACTAAGCGTAAACTTGAACCGGAAAATTGCAACATAAGTTCTGCATATTGTTCCAATAAGGGGATATAGACCTAAGTTTAACGAAGATCACTTATGGCGTTTCGAAGATATGGAGCGGGCTCAAGAAACAAGTACCCCTAAATATCACATTGACCCTGAGACGACGTGGTTTGACATGGGTTCTGCATATGTTCCGATGAGATGAACATGTAACTTTTTGAAAACACTTTTTCGGCGATAAGGATACGCATTTAAGTCTGTAACATTTGACCTTAAGTTTTGAGCTTGTACTTGGGGTAGTGAAGTTGTAACACAACAGCTGCACGTAATCTAAACTATGTAGTTAAACTAAAATCTTTCAAGAAATTTCGAGATATGACGGACCGGTAAGAAATACAAGTGTAGAGCGTTTAACTGTAAGTTGAAGTGCTTAAATTGTAATATGGGTTCTGCACGGCATCACGAAAATTCGACCAAAGTTTTATGAAAATCCTACTAGGTGTTAAGAAGCTAATTATGGAGCGGGCATGAAATGTTACATTCGGGCGTGCGGACGGATGGACGTCGCTATGCTAACACTTAGCTTAGCTATTCCTTTGATCTTTTGAACCCTGTCTTGTACAGACTGATGAACGGGATGATGGACGATAGGATACTATTTTTACAACCCGATCCCGGCATGCGGCGGGGAAAAATGATATAGTAAGGTTCTAAATTCGTCTGAAAAAAAATGTCAGAATTGCTTGATGTCAAAATTTACGACTTATTACATGAGCAATAAACATGTACGAGATATGCATCTTTAAATGTTATACATGTACATTTTGTATTGTAGTTCTACATTAAACCGTTAATAATTGTTAATTACTTAAACAAACATATACAGCGTGTAAGAAGCCATCGATAACCAACGGTAAATTGATGCTGAGTGCACCGGACAACAAGAAATTCCTCGATACAGCAACAGTTGAGTGTAGAGCGGGATACATTCCGGATATTTCGAGTGTGAAATGTCAAGCGTCTGGGACTTGGGAAAAAGCAACATGTATTGGTAATTGAAAGTTAATTTTATATTTATAATTGCAATTTGTAATTATATGCAAATTATGTGTTTGTACTTTTCAAGATGTACATCATTTATAGGATACTGTGACAGTGGGATAACAGATGTTTGTGTACAATAATGTTTACAGCCATCATATATAAAAGTAGATTGTAATTCATGAAAAGTATTCAACTTGTTCAAATGGCTACTCATTCTAATATCATGACAGAACTAAATCATATTTCTTTACCGCGTCTCTATAAAAGTATCATTAACTGATTGTAGTATGAAATAATAATTAATTATTATCTGTTTTTCTCTAAAGCAAATAAAATGTTATCATTAAATATTAATCTTTTAATAAATTACATGTAATATTAAATGATTCTTTAAAATATATCTTTGCTTTAATCGACCTTAATTAAACTCCACAGAACTGTTATGCACAGCAGTTTAAAGAATCATACCCTAAAACTTTATACATTTTGAAATAACTTAAAAAACTAGAAGTTAAACAATAATGGAAAGAATCTTCCCCAAACATTAAAGATTCAGCCAAAAGAAGCAAATTAAATTAATTATTGACAACATTGTTTAAACACATTTGATGCATCATTTAAAATCGAACAAATCAGCATTCACAGACAAAACTCACACACTTTTCCTCAAAGAAAGAGAGAAAGGAATTTGATTGGTCATAACTTCGAGACCATGCAGTCACCACCAAGGTACAGAAATAGCTATTGGGTGGTTATTCTATACTTTTTTGGACAAGATAAAAATTTTAGCTTACAGTAGGTTGTATAAAAATATATAACCTCAGCAAAGTACTTCTATTAATTAACACTGCAGATCTTAAGGATTGTTTCAAAAATTAGGATTGGCTGTGGAATGTCTGGACAGTGTCTTGGCAAATCACAGATACATGCATAGACCTAGAACGGGCGGCGCTGTGGCTTTGGACTACCAATCCGGAAGTCTCTGTTCGGTTCCCAGCCAGATTACAGAAACGCTTTTCACTGTTCTCTACCCATCTGGAGTTAAAATTGTTAGAAACCCAGATTATAATTTGAAAACTTCTTTCACTTTCTTGCGTATCAGAGCGGCATTACCGGTGATTTTGCTCATGCCGGAACAAGCGGTCTGGCACCCCTCCTATGCCAGACGACTCTCGTGAATTACTTATGACGCAACGTTATAAACATTGTGACGTCACTTTCCTAAACACAACGTCGGAATATCGTTTGTTTTTTATGATAATTCATCATTTTGATAAGTTTGCATTTAGAAATCAACTTTAAAGTGCAACATGGTATGCAAGAAAAAGTTTCCATCATGAGACATTTGGCTCAGATGGAAATATCCGTCACCTCGAGTAACTGTCTTGCGAGAACTCGGCAGAGCCTCGTTCCCGCCAGAACCTCGGTGACGAATATTTCGATCTGAACCTCGTGCTCATGACAGAAACTATTATTCTATAATACAGTACATGTATAAACTGTAGAAAGTGAAAGTGGATTTTAAAATGTCTTGTTAATCATAACAGCATTTTATTTACCTTGTAAATATTAATTAAATCTCTTATATCTCCCTTAAACTACAGTACAGCACAGGCGAAACCCCGCGCATATGCGTCCATGCGGCATGTAAATAAGAGTCTGAAAGCATGGAGATGCGGTGGGAAATCAAACGCGTGACGCGGCATCGCACATTGTATGCGGCATTCAATTGCCGCATCTGGAAGATAAAATAGCAATCAAGCGCATTCAAGCGCGACAACGAGTCCCGTCGCGTGATGCTGCGTGTCGCGGTGTTATGCGGCATGTAATTTTCAATACAGGTAAGAGCGATGAAATAAAAAAAATATGTACTACATTGTACTGTACACATGTATAAAACTGTGTTTTGCAATAATGATGTACAATGTATTCCATATTGTCAATAAATTTTCAATCTTAAAAGTATTTAGTAATTTTACCGGTAAGTTTTACATGTAGTAACCATAAAACATGTATGTAGAAACGTGTTTTAGAAATGTGAGATGAAAAAGTAATACCTTACCCCATACGACTATTTTGAATGAATTATTACTATAGTTTAATTATTTTCCATATCAATGTTTTTTTCTAACTGTTTGAAATCGTTCAACTTTGTGAAATGTGTATCTTTATTTTGTTTTACGTTTAAATTATTACTTTGGTAATCGTATAGTTAGGCTAGTAACATGAGTTTAATCATTATCAAAGACATGTTATATTCCCCGTCTGTAATTTGTGTTTTAGCCGATTATATTACATTATGGTTCATGAGTCTAAGAATGATATACACGACTGTACTGTAGACAATGGCAATCATCACATTAACAATAAGTGTCTACTTAATTAAGATGTGACACTAATTATCGTCAACTTCAAGACAAGCGTCGGAATCAATTTTGTTTGAATAAATACATCAAAACGAGGACAAATCATTGACACGCAATAATATTATAATTCTTTCGACAAACAACGATATCTGTAATAAAAAGTATATAATTGAAGAACAAAGTCATGAAAATGTTACAACTTTTAATTATATACAATTTGTATTTGTCGCATCTCGCAAATGACAATCATATGCCGCGTGATGCGGCATGGTTTTATGGCTCCCGCGTTGTAATACCTCCCGGCAAAAACGGAATCCGTCCGTGCTGTACTGTAAGTGCTACTCAACAAATTACTTCATCTAAGTTATCAGACTCTACGTACCCCTTCACTCGAAAACACAGCATGTCTATGCCAATACAGGCAACATTCTTACGAAATCAGTGCTTGTTAATAATAGGTTATTTTTCACGGCAGTGTTCAATCTATTCTTTGAAATAGTGAAATAGTAGCTGTCTTTAAAGATATGTGTTGAAAAGTGTACTAAAGCCGCTGAATCATTTTGACTCAATTTGACGAAAATTAAGATAAAATCAGTCTGCGAATTTCATATTTTGTGTGAAGAAATTAAATTCATATTTCAAAACATTTGTAAGCAATTTGAAATACACAATGCAGAATTAAAAGATATTTTCGTGTTGTTTTTTTTAAATAACTTAAATAAATTTTACCATGAAACGATTATCAAAGATTACGTTCACGATTCACTGGTACCATGGATACAAAAAATTGAAATTTGTTTTCATTAAATAAATTCATTATTAATAAAAGTAATGCATATTTAATATTAACGACGACGACATTACTGGCCATAACAGATGGAGAAATCAATGCATTTTAGTCATAAGACCCATAGTAAGCGATATTTTCCATTGTAAATGAGCATAATTCGGAAAGCTCGAGAACTTCAATATCTCGAGCATTTTACTCGGGCCCGTGCGAGTTATTGTATTGCCTGCGTATGATGATTCAGTACGGGTAACCATTGCAAATAATTCAAACCTTATATACACGCGAAACCGTTGACAATGATAAAGAGATATTAATTACTCGTAAGAGAATACATGTATAGTTCATATTGTCTTAGATAATTGTGACAAGTATTTGATATATCAATCAATGTTCCGAAGAAAATTATGTTTGGCTAGTTATTTCTCCAAGTGATTTAATTGCACGTTAATTCAATAATTATTCGTTTCTTTGGATAAACAATCCTTCAACGACTATGTAGATTAAAGTAAAGTTTTAATTCACATAAGTATTTTTTCATAAAACTTGTCAGTGTCAGTGCCACGTTTAGGTGTTGTAAATACACAGCAAGTAAATTTTATATTCATCGAATTAATTGATTCCTATAAAACTGGCAGTATGTGATGCTGCAAAAACCCGAATTGTATAAACATTATACTGTTTCTAGATGTTGTCCTGCGAAGGCACATTGTATTAGAATGTTTTATTACGTTTAACTCAGTATAGCATAGTATTACTCATACATTATAGAAATAAACGAATGTTCATCTGACCCCTGTCAAAATGGCGGAAGCTGTGTTGATGCAATAAACATGTATACTTGCACCTGTGCTGCAGGGTACACCGGAAAAGATTGCGAAACAGGTAAACTTTGAGCAAAGATTAATTTCAGTTTACATTTATCAGTATAAATTCGAAATTATACAGTCATGCAAAGATTTCAGATGCATATTGAAAAGGATGAATTTTGTTCATCATACTATTTAAAATTTAAGATTCACAACATAAATGAGACTGTTTCTAAATATAAATGTTTGAAATGCCTTTCACATATAAATGTTATACGATCATCTTAGCTGCATGCTTTATATATTTTTTTCTCTGAAACTGCAAGCTAGGTTTTGTTTACCAAACTTGCTATGCAGCATTCTAATAGTGGCCTCTTAAAATTGTTAGAAACCAACATTATAATTTGAAAACTACTTTCACTTTCTATAATACAGTATCGTATAAACTGCAGAAAGTGAAAGTAGATTTTAAAATGTCCTGTAAATCACAACAGCATTGCATTTACCTTGTAGATATTTATGAAATCTCTTATATCTCCCTTGGACCTATACAGCTAGTAAATTTTGTATTGATCGAATTTATTGATTCCTACAAAACTGGCAGTATGCGTTACGGTTTCTAGATGTTTTCCGACATGGATACTTTTGATTATAATGTTTATTACGTTTAACTCAGTATATGGTACACTATGACATAGTATTACTCATACATTATAGATACATGTATCAGTATTAATTCGAAAATAAACCGCCATGCAATGATATCAGCTGCATATTGAAAAGGATGAATTTTGTTAATCATACTATTCAAAATTTAACATAAAAATATTATACGCTCATCTGAAACTGCGAGCTAGGTCTTGTTTACCAAACTTGCTATGCAGTGGCTTCTTAAACAAAAATGTGTCCTGATACACTGACCAAAAGGCCTGCTTCTTTTCATAAACCAGTGGATGCAGTGTCAGCTAACTTGGCTTTAGCATTCAAGCAAAAACATTGTACTGACGAGCCATTGTAACTAAAATTTAAAAATAAAATCTTTTAACGGCTCCATCAATGGAACCAATGGATTGAATGTCATCAAAATTTATTGACCAATTTATTGTCAAAACAAGATTTTTTTCCGCTCAACCGCATATACATGCCTCTAATACTAAAAGGATTCTTCTAACTTACAAATAGACATATCAAAATAAACAGACATAAACAAAGCCAAATCTCTCCAATCATTTCAAGTCAGGGAGTAACACATTGCGAGTTAAAGAAATGTATGTGACTCTATGTTTCCTTTTTGGGCAGCTCTGTCTTTACTCGAAACTGGTTTCACATTTTAACGCATCTTTGTTAGTTGGTCCGCCTAGAAAAGACACATGTGGGCAGTAACGGTCAAGTTCTGCCGACGCGCAACCTCTTTAGTCCGAAATGTTGCCGGCATAAACACTTCATCTTTTTTTAGGTGTGTCTGATTGCTATGATGTTCTATTCGTGGGAAAGGAAAGCGGTATATACCAAGTGAGGACCCAGGATTCTCTGAGAGTTGTTGATATACTTTGTGACATGGAAACGTCCGGTGGGGGATGGACGGTATAAGTTACTTTTGATGGCTGTTAAGATGACATGTTGAATTTGAATCATTGTTTTTTTTATTAGTCGACTGACTAAATTTCCAGGACCACCTAAAATTGTTTAAAGAGTATTACATTTGTATTTTTATAATAGGTATTTCAGCAACGATTTAATGGTTCTGTTGACTTCTACAGAAACTTTCATAATTACACACAGGGATTTGGAAGTCTTGATGGAGAATTCTGGCTAGGTAATTATTGAATTTAATGACAGACAGTTACAGTTAGTAATTATAGAAGACGTTTTAGTATTACGAGAAACATTGTCCTTGTGACACGTCCTGACTGTTTCATAAGTTCGTTCGTTGATTTAGGTTTCTCATTGGCTTGTAAATTATTTACTGCAATACCTAGAATATGGACTTGTTTTATTGTTATCATACACGTTCAATTGGACACAAATCAGCTAGGAGAATTTTATTTAAATAAGATGTTTTTAGACTTACATTATCGTAATAATATGTAGATATCTCATAATATACTGATGCTTATTTTTCATAGCTGTAATATTATCTATCAAATTAATGCAATATTTGAATAGAGCTGTGATACATGTAAATAGGCGACCCTCAATCATTGTAGCAAAATGTACAAAACAGAAGATTTCCATGAACACATGAGTATTCAGTATACTAGTAATTCATTGCATATGTTCAGCACGTTCCGCTCGGCTAATCCTTTGGGTTGTTTTACAGTCCTTTTACTTAGTACACTTTTTTACATGTATTTAAAACCTGTCTGTACTATCTTTCAATAACGACTGTCAAAATGTAATGAAATGTTGATATCAAGTTTTGTTCAGGTTCATCGAAGTAAGAACTTAAGGATTGATAAGTGCCAAGGCATGTTTTACATTTCGCCAGCAAGTTTCGTTCAGAAATTTAGTAGAGTTTTACCCAAGATATACTGCATATTGATTCCATTCGGCAAAAACTGTATTCTAAAGTGTGGCACTTTAGTTGATTGGAGCCAAGCTTACCTCCGCACAAAGGTAATACGCATAAGTTCAGAGCTAATATGCACTATATTTTCCTGCTCAAGCGAAGTAAAAAATAAACTGCCCTGTATGTATTTATTCTAAATGTAGTTTTGTACGAATTCCAGTCGTACATATGCAGAATGATTGGAAAGTCTTTGTGGCATTTACCCATTTGACAACATAATCTTACTTGTCCGTCTTCCTTTATTTTTATATAAAAAATATCTTATATGTTTCATCCATTCTATCAATCGACCTTATGTTTACACAAGCTTGTGAGCCCCTTAATGTCATTTGATTGCCGTATTTAAACAACATAATTTCAAACCGTGTACCTTTTAATATTTTGCAATCTAGGGTTGGAAAACATCTACGAAATGCTTTCCTAGGGTTCATCAGAACTTCGTATCGACCTGATGGCTGCAGATGGATCAAAAGCATATGAAATCTATCCAAACTTCTCCTTGTCGCCTGGCCCTGGTTACACTTTGCACATCGGGACGGGAAGAGGGACTGCGGGTATATTCGTAACTGAGTCATTTTAATTATAGTCAACTTATTCTGATATTTGTATCTTCGTATATCAAAAATATATTCATGCATTTTAAGCCTAGATATGTCATAGACATACAGAAACGATTGATTGAACTTTTACTTTGAATTGGAACTGCGGGAATATTCTCAGCTACGTATATTAAACTGTAGTCGACCTAATCTCATATTCGTAACTACGTATATCTAACTAAATTCAAGTATTTAAACCTAGATATACCAGAAACATGAAAAAGCGGTTGACTCAACTTTTACTTTTGATTTATATTTAATAAGATTTAATTTTCAATTCAATTAAATATAAGACTTAGAAAACTTTAGAAATAATACACGTTGGAATACCAATTGATTATTGTGTGTTTATATTTTTATCATTACCTACACAATAAAGGTAATTTGGTTTAAGGTGTCACAGAAAATATTATATTGTTTACAAATAATGATAATCAGCAAAAGAAAAAAATTCAATCCATATTTTCACTGCAGTAATTCATAATGAGCAAAGGTGAATTTATTATGCGGTCTTGATGTTATATATAAAAATATCTGATTGCTTCCATCAACTTCAAAGTTCCGTAAGTGTGCTTGCCAGTGATCATGTAAAATATAATGTAAAATAGATGTATGTGTAAAAGACTACTAAGAATGGGTTTTATTTTATGTTATCCATACAGGTGATTATCCGTACGGGTTATCATACCACAATGGTAACAACTTCTACACTTACGATCATGACACCATTGACGCTTGTGCATCACCACAAAGAGGCCACGGAGGCTGGTGGTACGGTAGTTGTGCATATGTAAACCTGAATGGCGAATACGTTACACCCGGAACCCAGCGACAACCAAGTGCACTAGGCGGGATGATATACAATGCTTTTCAACAGTGGGCGTCGCTAAAACGTTCCAAAATGATGTTTAGACGTACAAGAAACTGACTTAACTCTTATGACCCATCGCAGAATATGACCAAATTACAATGTTACAACTTAGACAAATACAGTGATATTTGAATTGAATTATCGTAGCTTTCTTCCTCATTTTAAGTCATCCTGATAGTATCATCATCTATCTTGAATATACAAAACAACAAATGCTGTAGATCTCTATCATTTAAAAAAAGTTATATTCACAAAAAAATGTTAAAATATTCCTAGAAGTACATATCGAACCAAGTTAGCATTTTTTTTTGCGTTTGCATTGGATGTCTTGCCATATGACAAATCCGTATTTTATCTGATTTGGGATCAAACCTTTTACTTCTGGATTGTGAGGTTAATGCCTTTTTTTTCATAGCCTTTCTGTACAGAACCAATAAATAGTAAATTATACCAAACATAATTTAGTTTTGACCACTTTTCGCTTGTATGAAAGTGTTTGTAATCTCCTAAACCGGGTTTTATATTTGAATGGAAAGCTACTATTAAGATTTGTATGTGTTGTTAATTGAAGTTTGTTTCTGTGCTTTGCAAAACAAAACAAGAGTGACAAGATGGCCCTATATCGCGCACCTAGCTACCATTGGCTATAATACAAGGTCATCAATAGCTGAAAGGGTCAAATTTGACCTTTGGGACATTATTTGAACATTCCTGAGAGATGTCAACTAGGCATTGATACATGCCAAACATCAAAGCTTTAGGCCTTGTGGTTTCAGAGAAGATTTTTAAAGTTTTTCCTCTATAAGCCTATGTAAAACCAAGTGAGCCCCTGGGCGAGGTCAATTTTGACCCGGGGCTCATAATTTGAGCAATCTTGGTAGAGGTCTACTAGACAATGCCACATGCTAAATAACTAAGCTTTAGGCCTTCTGGTTTCAGAGAAAATAACCTGGGTCTTCTGGTTTCAAAGAAAAATTGACCCGGGTCATAATTTGAACAATCTTGGTAGTTGTCCACTGGACAATACCACAAGCTAAAGATCTAAGCTCTGGGCCTTGTGGTTTCAAAGAAGAAGATTTTTAAAGTTTTTCTTATTCGTTGCCATAGCAACCACAGTTCTGCATTGAATGGAATTCTTTGAACAGCTTTGATAGAGCTTTATGCAAGGAATATCCCTGCAAAGTTTCATCAACATTGGCCCAGTGGTTTAAGAGGAGATGTCGTTTGAAGAAAATGGTGGACGGACGGACGGACGACGGACCCCAGACGAAGAGTTACACACTCCGTAAAAAATCACAAATTGAAAAGGTAAAAAATTCCATAGCAAAAAGTACAACAAAAGTACAAAAAGATGCAAAAAATTTGCAAGAAAAAACAAGCTGCGGTTACTTCATCAACCTCGTCAATATTTGTAGGAGAAAAAATCATCTCAATATATCAGTGATTTCTTTTACTATCAAATAAATATCACTTTTAAAAAGCAAGTCTGGACAGGTTTTGATTTTGTGGCAGCAATATTCTGTGTAGTAGTTTAAGGGCTTTGATTCTATAAGGTACTCAAGAGGGCACAATAGATCTACATATACCAAAATTTTCTGGTGGGTGGTGTTGTGGCTATGGGATTTTCTTAGAAAACAAGAAGAACTGGGATTTATCCCTGGCTTTGCCATTTATGGTGTATATGGGTACCAGTAACGACAATTGCTGACTCTCTCTCTCAATCTCTCTCAGGTGATTGGTTTTACTGTGCATGATGTCTTGCCAGTGATTAATATAAGTGATAAGCAATCAAGCTTCAAACAGATAAGTGTAAACTTAATTTTATGGCATCGTCTAGCAGGAATGTTAATATGGATCATATTACATTGTACCATCGCAGCAAAATCTGTGATGTAGGATTTCATCCTAAACTTCCCCAGATTTGATCTAAGTATCTACATGTGTGTATCTGTTAAGTATACAATAAATTAGTAAGACTTCTCTACAGAAAACTGAGACAGACATGAATGATATCAGAATCTACTCTAATCTCAAAATCTGAACATCGGCTTCCATAAATTGAGGCAAAGTTTCGTGTGATAGGCTAAAATATGAATTCAGACCTTGATAACTGGCATTTGTTTTAACTGACAAAAAAGAACTAGACTGATGCCACCTTAACACAGTTATTCTGCGCCCAAATAAACAATTCAAGTTTAGCTAAATGAATGATAGAATTACCCGCCCTTAACATGCCTATAATATGCACAACTACGCATGGTACTTATCACTCCTGTTAATTTTCAATGAATTTTTGCCAAGGATTACAAAGAAAAAGAGCAAACAAACATCTCTATGCACACTAATTGTATGAAAAAACAAATAGCAAAACTCAATGATAAAGTATCAAAGAAAATATGATGATGTGCCAAACTAGGCTTGGTTCTCATCACTTGGGTAAAGTTTCACTGAATTTCAGATAACAGTTGCTGATAATGTCTGTACAAATTCTGTCTACAGACAGACAGACAGACAGACAGACAGACAGAGACTGTATTTGTAGTTCTATATTTTGTTATTGTCGTTTTATATTCCACTTTTATAGAACATAGATAGGTTTAGTTTAACAGTCTCAAGCCGTTAATGTAAGTGGTCAAATTATGCTGAGGCAGTGTATCAAACCAGCAAGTGACACAAATGAATAAAGATATACCCCAAAATAAACTGTCCTCCCCCTTTCCCTGTCCCACCAGCATGGAACGTTACAATATTTTCTGGGCTTGTACTGAACTGTTTGCAAAAAAGGGGCTATACCTCCGCCTAGAATAATTGAATCGGAAACACTGCCGACAATATGTACAACTAGGCTTTTGACTGATCAGTCATATGGGGCTCCTTCCCTATGTGAGCTCAAATGCAATAAGTGTACAGTAAACTCCGTATATTACGATTCCGGATATAAGGAACAAATTTTCTATGTCACATTTGTGTTGTTGTTTTTATTTATTGATATAAATGATAGTCCAAAGAAGTTTGTTAAAAACGGAGTTTACTGTAGTGGTACGTTGATTAAATGTTACGCTACTGTAAATGGTGCGGAATATTTCCAACAGTTCTACGTTTCATAATGAAAGTGTGGCCCCTCTGTGCATTTGAGCTCACATCGGAACCATTTGGGATTTGTGCTTGGTGCAAACAGATTAAGGCAAAGGTCAAAACTATTTAGTCAACGAGCGACAGTTCGAATCTTAAAACAAGACGCTGTTAGTTTCTCTATTAAGTACTATGACATAGATTTGCGTTCCGTTTACTTGTCTTCAAGACTATTGCCAAATAAGATCAACAATGTATGATTGTTTTCTGTCGAACTAAATCAACAATGATCTAACTGCCTGCATCAGAACAATTGTAAGTGTCATAATTAACATAACATTCCCTATTCTCTAGCTTTTGATGTACTCATTGGCTAACTGCGTTAGTAACTAAATTGCATTTTATAATACACAAAAGAGTTTAACTCTGTTTCAAAGTTATCACAGCCAATATTTCCTGAACATAGCAAGACAGGCAAAATGCAAGTATTTCGCTTTTAGTTACACCCTTAAACCAATTTCTGCAGCGGAATCAATCAAACAGTATTAGTTATTTTATACGTTTTATAATGTGATAAGACCAGTTGCTATCTGATAGTTATTTGAGATAACCTAGTGCGCCGCTAAAACATTCTGTTTATACATACATTATATCATGTAGGTTAAAGTTCATGTAACGCGATTGTAGTTTTACGTCTGTAAACCGCTGTAGCACAAAATTTTGAGTAAGTATTAAGCATTACAAGAAGTCTTCGTGTCCTCAGTGTGTGAGTGCAAGAAAAATGTCTCCACAGGATGGTACGGTCCAAAGTGTGTCAGTGCGAGAATAATGCATTCATTGTTAAGTGCAATGTCAAACTTTAAAGCTTGGTTTATATAGACAAAACAACAAGCAACTGATATATTATATCGATCATATCAGATAATCAGACAATGTTTCAAGACTGTAGGACAAATGGAAAGTCGTGACCTCAGTTGAAAGTAGAGAGCATGTGTCCCCACTCTACAAAGTGGGTTCGTTGGGCATGTTTTACTTGATGACTTTGTTAAACAGAAATAGTAACAGCGCATGACATTTGAGTTAAGAAAGATAAGGGTGACCTATTTAAAGAAATCACGCGGCTATAATGTGGTTAACAAAATGATCAGATCGTATTCGCAATGGAATCGCTTTTCTTATCTGAAACACAATTTACTGTAAAATAGAGAATGTACATATTTTTAGTTTTTTAACAAAATAATGCACTTAGGCATGAATTTAAAAAAGACATATAAGTCTTTAGTTTTTATTTCTCAACAAATCTACACATGCAATTTGGAGTTGATTTTTTCACTAGTTACATCATGAAGCATTAACTATTTCATAAATATTTATATCTTCTTATTCTTCACACTACTGTAGTTCTACTACGACACAATTAGAAACAATATGAGAACAACGTATAAAACATCTTAGCGCTGTGACGCATATCTCCAATAGCAAAATTGGAAAAATAAAGAACTTGTTCGTCGTGGGTTAACTGATCCAATGGAGATATTGCATCGCGAACAACGTATAGTTTATAGCTATGTCTTTGTCTGGTCAAGGGCATCAGGTTTGGTATTTAAAGCGCCCATTACAGCTGAAAACGTGCATATAGTATGTGTCCAGGAACAGCTAAAGCTGGATATAAAATGCGTCTTCTGACATACGTACTTGTAAGTACATGTACAGTTAGAGGCATAAGTAGTTAACACATTATTTCCATTGTAAGACAACATACAAATGTTTCAGAATACAGAGTAAGATATGAAACGTCCCCTATAATAAGCGTTCTTGTGAATACAATTAAGCGACAACTTTTGAAAAGCTTGAGCCCCGTGTTCTGAGGGGTATTGGTAAGCCAATGATTCTGACAAGTTCATTAGTTAGCATTCAGGTGGTCTCTAAATGTTTGGAGAGCTCTCTTATTCACTCAATAAAATCATACATAAAAATACATTAAAAGCGCGCAATAAATGATTTGAAGACATCTACAATAAAATTAAAGATATAAAGAATTCATTTTCAAGCGCGGATAATTAATTAAAACCGATTTTGAGAGCTGTATAATTAAATTGTAGACGTATCCAATTGAATTGAGCGCTACAAATGAATTAAAAACATCATTATGATTGAATCGTACAGGTCTTCAAATTTACTATGAATTGGTAAGCGACGTTTATATTTGACACCTCAACAGTTGATTTGAGCGGACAATAAAATCCGTCTTAAAGATCTAAAAATCATTTTTTGCGCACTTTAAATAATTTTTTGAATCATGAATTGAATTAGAGAGCTCTTCAAATATTTAAACACCGCTCTTTTGGAATTATAGCGCGCTATAATTATTTAGAGAGAGCTGTAACTGAATTACAGACCTGTAAAATTATGGTCATTTTTAATGGTACGGGTATGAGTGTACCGGAGGTGCAATTAAAATTCATAAAATGACAGTGTTGATTTCCGCAAGGTCTTGCATGCCTGCTATGCCTACTATTTCAATAATTTTGTAGACTCATGCATTCTTAAATTACTGCTCTGTTTTTTTTTTTGTTTTATTATAGATTTGTGTGTGTGCATGTTGTGTGCAGGTGATAAAAGGTAATTTCAAATTAAATATTTGTTTACCATACTACTGCCCATTTCGCAGACGTCTAAACATCAATGTTATAAAATATTGTCACCAAACTCTGTTCTTAATAGATAAATGACTGATGCAAATGCGACCGTTGCATTATCTGTTCAAAGTTACATATGTGTCTGTCATATAAGGAATATCTTCAGATTTAACGATTGTGATTAGATTATCCAACCTTCAGGTATTGTTTAGATAAAGATTCAGTTAGAGCAAATATGGTACAGAGCTACGTGCATAAACTTTGCTCAACAAACCACATTCGAGATAAAAAAAAATGAGGTCAATATCTTGATGGCTCAAAATTCGACATTTTGCGCCACAAGGTCATTAAAACATTTTTGAATGTTGATTGTTGTTTGTTTGGATACTTAATATATATCGCTTACTTTCTTGAATTTAAATAATACAGGAGAGGATCGGTTGTCCAAAGTTCGGTTAGTGGGTGGCAGTAGTAACGGCACAGGTAGACTGGAATTACTTTTTAATGGCCAGTGGATCACAGCATACGGTGGGTCATCAAATTTGAAACATAATGATGCCCGTGTCGTATGTAGAATGCTTGGATACGAAAATAGGTAGGAGGCATATATGTTATGATATGTTACACTTATATACCCTTTAATGTTTATCAGAGTTGTCGTTATTTTTGTGAAGTAAAATGCGATACAGATGATTAAATTTTCCATTTTACATGGACTCTTTTTTATGTTTCTTTTCACCCGGGAGACACTAGATACATGTACAAGTTTTACATTGTATCAATCTCAGCAACTCAAAGAGCAAAACTATTATAAAACAATGGTGTAATTATACTTATAGTGTAGCAACTACCGTATGATTGAAAGCACTTAACAGGTATAAAATCTAACAATGATTGTTATATATCAAAATATTTGGGGCATTTGTTTTACATCCAAAAACATTCCTGCTAGAAATTGCGAGGCATATCAAGTACATATTTAAAATGTGGCATTGTGTAGTGGTCATTTCACAAAATTATTCAAATCATGCCTCATGAGTACGGGAGATCATTTTGTTTTACACAGAAATATATCAAAAACCTTACATATCTTGTGCGTAGTATTGTGTACTGGTCCATTACCAAGTTTTTTTTCAAATCGTATCCCTCAATAGAAATGACATATCCCGGTGGCCATCTTTTCTTCATGTGACATACTGCAAGGCAAACAGCTTAGGTGTTGAGTTGTGACAATCTGGATGGTCCTCTACCAAGTTTGTTCAAATCATGCCTCGGAGATTAGAATGAGTTTGACATCATATATTTGTACATGAGGTTTGTATATCTTTGACATTGACACTGACCATGCCATTAAGTGCAATTGAAGCCAGGTTAGCGATATAGGGCTATCATGGCTTTCATAAATCGCTCTCCAGATGCCAGTCATGATCAAAGCAGTCATTTTATCTCTACATCTAAAATAGTTTCTAAATTGTTTTGACGACTTGGACGAAATAGAAATAAAACGGGTTTTGAGTTAATCTTAACAAAAATGACAAAATCATGACAGAAAAATGTTATTTCCTCTTACATTTTACAGCCATCTTGGATGTCATCTTTAATTACCATCGCAACAAACTATTTCAGCACAACAGTGCTAACTATTAATAGAATATTCATTTTGATGCATATTTTATTGAAATACGCAAAACATGATCTCAGCACAGTAAGTATAAGACAAAATTTTTCTCCATACAACAGACATAAACATGGTTATGTTTGCGATGTCATGGTAATATAATGTACATGATCAACGTCTAATAAAGTATAGATTAAAATCAGAAATATCGTCTTGTTTTACATGTGATTGGTACCAAAACACTCAGGTAGAGGAGAGAAAAACCGTATAGTGTGTGTTGTATCTTAAGGCGCCAGTACGTACATCAGTATTACGCGACATCTATCACGTCACGTCTTTGTATATATATGTTTAACGTTACATCCGTTGATATGTTATTATTTCATTATGTTATTAAATATTCTAACATGACTCAAGATTTTGTCTCTATATACAAAGAGTAGAAAAAGTATGTTATATTTAACCATAAACAACGCGGGAACCGATGTGCTGTAAACATGACGTCATATAGCGCCGCATGACGCTAAATGAGCGTTCGCGTAGAAAATAACGCTTTGCATTTATCAACTTTTTGTAGTATCTGGTCATGTTAGAATCGAAATAACACCCTTTTTAGCGTTGCTATCGTCTAATAAACAATGATTTGTCGTACTGATGCGCAGTTATTAATCATTCAGGCCTTCGGCCTTCGTGGCTAATTACTGCCTATCAGTACTCCAAATCATTGTTTATTAAACGACTAACACCGCTGGAACGGATGTTATTTCATAATTCTAACATGACTCACGATTTTGTCTCTATATACAAAAAGTAGAAAAATTATGTTATATTTAACCATAAACAACGCGGGAACCGATATGCTGTAAACATGACGTCATATTGCTCCGCATGACGTTACATTAGCGTTCGCGTAGAAAATAACGCTTTGCATTTATTCACCTTTTGTAATATCTGGTCATGTTAGAATGAATCGAAATAACATCCTTTTCAGCGTTGTAATAGTCTATTCTAACATGACTCACGATTTCGTCTCTATATACAAAGAGTAGAAAAAGTATAATATATTCAACCATAAACAACTCGGGAACTGATGTGCTGTAAACATGACGTCATATTGCGCCGCATGACCTTAAATGAGCGTTCACGTAGAAAATAACGCTTTGCATTTATTCACTTTTTGTAATATCTTGTCATGTTAGAATCGAAATAACATCCTTTTCAGAGTTGTTATCGTCTAATAAACAATAATTTGTCGTACTGATGTGCAGTTATAAACCACTCAGGCCTTCGGCCTTCGTGGCTAATTACTGCATATCAGTACTCCAAATCATTGTTTATTAAACGACTAACACCGCTGGAACGGATGCTATTTCTTAAATAAACAATAATTTGTCGTACTGATGCGCAGTTATAAACCACTCAGGCCTTCGGCCTTCGTGGCTAATTACTGCGTATCAGTACTCCAATTCATTGTTTATTAAACGACTAATACCGCTGGAACGGATGTTATTTCATAATCAGAAACGATAGCTGTTCTTTGAGTCTCAGCATTGGCGACGAGGATAAACGGCAAATATTTCATAGAAAGTAAAAAGTAAAAGTACACCGCAACAGAAGACAGATATGCGTGAACAAAGAGGAGACTATGAATTTAGGCATAAATATAGCAGACGACACACCAGGCAGACAGGTGCAAATATGAAAGATAAGCGACCATTCAAAACAGTTCCAGTAATGTTGAACGGTGTGCATGTGAGAGTAGAACCAGACAGCGGTGCTGATGTAAATATAATGGACGAATAACAATATATCAGCATATCGACACAGAACACATGAAAAAATATCACATATTGACAGCAAAACAAAATTAAGTACTATACACAAAAAGTAACGAAGGGAGAATAATTATGAAACAATTCAAAAGATCACTTTTTACTAAATATTTCGGCCTACTGGCCTTCTTCAGTAAATGAAATACACAAATTGTTTAACATTTTCACATATAACGTTATTGACGTTTCCGGAGGTAAATAATGAAACCGGACGTAACGTCATAAGTGAACGTGACGTTACGCGCCAAAAATACTTGATTCTGCTATAATGGACGTCATTTGCAAGCAATTGCGATGGCATCCAACTGTCATTGACGTTGCATCCGAAGAAGGCCAGTAGGCCGAAATATTTTGTAAAGAGTGAACTTTTGGATTGTTTTAAAATTAAGTTCTTTACAAAATACACTTCAGTGAAAGGAGAATTTGGAACCACCGTGCGCAACCGTACGCGAGGAGTTCATGCGAAGTTTATAGATGTCAAGGGCAGGATAAACTCACCACCGTTATTAGGCGAAAAAACATTGACTGAACTAGGCATGCTACAGATCAAGAATGATGGATGTTTGAAGGAACCAAACGAGTTAAGGATGAGAGAAGATAGTGGTGAAACCTCATTAAAAGTAAGCAAATAGACAGATAACAAACGAATTCTAGAGACAGTCATCATAACATTAAACAGGGAGAAACCGTAATTTTACGACAGCAGAAGAAGCAAAAATGGTCTACAGTGTATGAGAGCGAACCATACATAGTCATCACGGCCGACGTTTCGAGCATAGCGGCACGACGTTCCAGTGATAACAGGGAGGTCTACCGAGTGGCCAAACACTTCATGAACAGCCAACGTTCAAACGGCTGGCGAGAACGGTTATTGGAGAGAACGAAGGCACGTGGTACACGAGCATCAGCAACCACAGAATTTAGAAACCAGACGAATGGACACGGAAAACGATTACAAACCAGACGACATATGCCAAGGCGTAACAGTCAACTACCAGCCACATATAGACTAAATTGAAATTAAAAACAATTAGCAAATGTTAAACTAATTATGAAAATAGGGCAGTGTTAAGGAAACGTGAAAAGTGAAGTAATTATGAAGAAATTGGATTGACAGTTACTTAAGGTTAAAATAGTGTACACTGAACACTGAATAGACGCTCTGTTGGTAATGTAATTGGATTTTATCCGGTAACCTTTACATTTGTTAACATTTTATTAATCTTTACTTTATTCATAATATTTGAAATATTAAGTTTGTATCTGTTTAAGAAATTAAGGCGCCAATACGTACGTCAGTATTACGCTACGTCTATCACGTCACGTCTTTGAATATGCATGTATAACGTCACATCCGTGGAAAAGTTATTATTTCATTATGTTATTAAATGTCAGAAACGACAGCTGTTATTTGAGTCTTAACAGAGTGTTTTCACCTTAACATATTTATGTAGTTACTATCATAAACAAATAAAAATGAAATCAAAGGAACTACACGTCAAACAACTGACAGGACTTGACTACATTTTAATATCTGCCATCTCGAGCCTTCCTAGACCTTCATCAGGATGAACACTGAAATACTAAAACTGTTGGGTCAATTGTTTACGTTTGTTACTAAAATTATATACTGTATTATGTTACTATTAATAGATGGAATTTGGCAGCAGTGCAAACATTATATTTGTCTTTCTTCTAAAAATAGAATAATACTCGAAAGTAGATGAGTCTGTATAGAATTGTGCTTCCTGCACATAAAATAGGTAATCATTGTTGATATGATTCATATTAGGAATGCATAAAGGAAATTCATCTTGTCGAATGCTGAAGCCAATTTTTCCATAATTTTGACGTTTGACCTTGATTTTAACAATGACCTCTTCAACTAAATATGACCATGAGTAAATATTTAACAGAAAACTTCAAATTAAAACTGGTTTGGTGTCAATATGAACATATAAGACAAACTAGTGACAGAAAAGGGGATTATTTGGTCGCTTTCTCCATTTTTGTGGCATGTTGGCATGTTTTACATAGAGAATGTAACAAAGAAAAACGCCTTGCCGATTGTCAAATTTTCACAAAATTTGATCTTTGACCTTGAGTTTGACCTTGAGCTTTACAATTCAAAATAGCCATGAGATCCAATTTGGATTATTATGGCAACAAAATATTAACCAACAGTGGTAATTATTTGAACAATATACATTATTTTTCATATTAAGGATGAAGAAAAATATCTAATGTGAAGTAAAAATATAGCAAGTTTGGTGTTAATTTGTACATTCACGACAAATAAGTGACGAAAATGGTATATTTGCTTGTAATCTACATTATGGCGGTCATCTTGGACGCCATCTTGGATTTCTGTCGGCTCGAACCATTTTGGTAAAAATGATTTTCAGTTTCGTATTGTTCAGAACCTGCGAAACATTTGGATATGACACTCATTGTTAGATTTAATAGACTGGTTGACCCCCTAAATATGCAAGATAATTACAACAGTTAGCTGCACCATTAAATAATAATCAATATCTAATTAAAGGTCAATATCAACTAACGATTAATTAATAACAGATAAAACTCAACCATTTTGATATACGACACTCACTGCTAGATTTTATAGACCGGTTGACCCCCTAAATATGCAAGATAATTAGAACAGTTTGCATCCGAAGAGCTTTACAATTCAAAATAGCCATGAGATCCAATTTGGATTATTATGGCAACAAAATATTAACCAACAGTGGTAATTATTTGAACAATATACATTATTTTTCATATTAAGGATGAAGAAAAATATCTCGCCGAATGTCAAATTTTGACCTTTGACCTTGAGAGTTTGACCTTGACATCTTTAACTAAAAGTGAACATGATTACCAATTTTAAAGGATAACTAAAATAAAGAGAAAATAAAACAGATTAGTGTAAATCTGTACAAACATGACAAAGTAGTAGCAGATAAAGGGTATATTTGGTAGTTTTCTCAATTCTGGCGACCTTTTCGGACGCCATCTTGGATTACCGTTGCAACAACACACTGCACTAAACAGTGCCAATAATTTGAAGAATATGCATCGTTGTAAATTTTGGTTAATAATTAATGTTGATATATTTTTATATTAGGAATGTAAGAATGATATGTATCAGAATGTCCAATTTTCACAAAATTTGGCCTTTTACCTTATATTTGACCTTGGCTTTTATTATTAAAATAACCACAATTATACATGTTTAAAGAGAACTAATGTGGAGTAAAAATATAGCAAGTTTGGTGTTAATTTGTACATTCACGACAAATAAGTGACGAAAATGGTATATTTGCTTGTAATCTACATTATGGCGGTCATCTTGGACGCCATCTTGGATTTCTGTCGGCTCGAACCATTTTGGTAAAAATGATTTTCAGTTTCGTATTGTTCAGAACCTGCGAAACATTTGGATATGACACTCATTGTTAGATTTAATAGACTGGTTGACCCCCTAAATATGCAAGATAATTACAACAGTTAGCTGCACCATTAAATAATAATCAATATCTAATTAAAGGTCAATATCAACTAACGATTATTTATTAACAGATAAAACTCAACCACTTTGATATACGACACTCACTGCTAGATTTTATAGACCGGTTGACCCCCTAAATATGCAAGATAATTAGAACAGTTTGCTACACTACAAAGGAATAATCAATTTCTAATTAAAGGTCAATATCAACTAACGATTATTAATTAGCAGAAAAAACTCAATATGTTATTTGAAAAAATGCATAAAAGTATTTTGATTAATCAAACACTATAAAGTGTTTACAATTAACATGGCAGTTAAGTTCACCGTATGGTAACTATGTATGTAAGAAAAAAGCGAGACGATTTCCAAAATGGCGAAAGTTTGGACGACAAAAGGTAAGTAGTTTTTTATCGATATGTCCGTACATATACTACTTTGGGTTGCAACCATGGTATTGTGAGATATAGACAAAACAAGAACTACCTTTAAAAAGATAGTCGGCGGTGTGATAGTGTCACACTGTCCCGAAATTGACACCAGATGGACACACGATAAAGGAATTATTCAAATTCCGCTCTGATCGTAAAAACATCGGGCCATTCGTGAGGGAATCTTAAGCCATCGTATGACCGCCGGTGGAGTTTCTCAGGCTCCGGCAGCAACTTCATGAGCGGTGGCAAAATCTTTGGCTTGCCAAAAACATGCCGAAGGACCTTGCGAAGGTTCACTTTCGTGTTGAATTCGTTAGTCCATTTTGCCCTTCATAAGGCCATCGTGAGGGCATCTTGTCTAATCGTGTCGTCTTCGTCTTTACTTCGTACGATCATCGGTGCCATCGGGCATTTTCGCCTCACGAAGAAGATACGATGGAAACAAGAAGCTGCCCGATGTCTTAGGAATGTAACACGACTACGTGAAGCCCTCGCAATGCCGTCATTTTGCCATCGTATTAAAGTACGATGACACCGAGATGGGACTACGGTGTCGGCGAAGACAGCCGAATGTGAGTAGCTCAAGTTTTTCCGATGTGTCATGGTAACGTGGACATATAAAAGGCCAGATTCATAGCATCTTCCCCAGTCAGTCCTGAGCAACTATTTGGAGTAGAGGCGTGTGTAACTTCCAAAGTTTCAATCACAGCTAATCAAAATTCAGTTCCTGCAGAATGGCATTCTTTCGTGTAGTCATCGTGAAGCCGTTGTGTGTCTTACGGGTTAAACTACTAAATGAAAATTCACATCTTCGTTTTGCCTTCGTATGTGGTTTGGATGCCATCGTAAGATCTTCTGTCAGTCATCGTACTTGCTTATGGGTGTTCGGGGCCATCTTCGCGCGAAATTCAAAATTCCATATTCGTATGGCCATCTGGTGTCAATTTCGGAACAGTGTGAAGCCTGCATATAGATATGTATGCGAATTATTGACCGTTATTCACTGGCCGAAAAAGAATAAATACTCTACACTTCTAATTAACATTAATTTGGAGGTAACAACATATTATGTACCTATCGCCATCAATAGCTTCCGCCACTTAGGAAATCGTCTCGCTGTTTTGACGTAAACAGTTACCATAGAGTTAAGTTAGCAATACTATTTCTTTGTCTACAAATATCGCCGAACATTGTACATGTTTTTTCTTAGCGGAATGGCTTACGTGTTTCCTTCTGGATCTACCATTTTCGGTGTGGGAACAGGGTCTGTAGTAAACTATGTTTTCAACTGCAATGGAAACGAAACTAGCCTGCTGCAATGTGGTTCAGGATCTGGATCTTGGAGTGTCTCTTCTTACAGTCACAGTTACGACGTGGGTGTCAGTTGTGAACGTAAGTTTTTGGATCCAAGTGATGGATTTTCCCTTATTTACATGTCACGATATTACCTGGCAACGTAAATATTATGTACATATGCTGCGGTGCAATTCTAGTAGGGACATGTCCATTTAGCATTTCTTGCGAATAATATTTTTTTTCCATCATAGTAAGATATGTAACCTGTGATATTTTACATCTTGACGGAATTATTTTCTGAAGAAAGTGAATCGTACCAAGAACACATTTTTACCACTGTACTTGTTGGAGACATCAATATTTGTATTTTGTCATGTAGCTTTGTCACAGTATCTGCTGCCGTTGCTATGTTTGGTGGTTGTACTGGATCACTTCCTTTACTGCCTATTGTCAACTCAAGCATGGGTGTTATACTTTAAGTCGTGAAGCCTTTTAACAATAAGCAGTAAAGGAAGTGATCCAGTACAACCACCAAACATAGCAACGGCAGCAGAGAAGATAAGATTTGTAAATACTAATGATAAATTTATATTGTGTTTTCTTTCAGACACACCAGTTAGACTAGCTGACGGAGATACACAACAATCTGGGAGAGTAGAAGTTTTCATGAAGGTAATGTTATAATTAAACCTCATTTGAATGACTCTCCTCGGCTGTGACTTTAATATGACTAATCAAAAAAATTGTAACCGTAATATTAAACAGCCGGCGAAACTTCAGCGGATTCCCCTATTCAATCTGGACATACATTTGTGTACATGAACAAAATTGGTAAAATTAGTGACATCTCGATTTATAAACCGTTCTTCCAAATCGGAAAATATTTCTAGAATATGCTAAAGGAAAACTTGAACATTCTTCTTCTCTGAAACCGAAAGACCTAGACCTTAGATATTGCCTAGTGGACCTCTACCAAAACTGTTCCAATCATGACCACCAAGTCAAAATTGACCCCGCCCGGGGATCACTTGATTTTACAAAGGTTTATATAGAAGAGATTTAAACATCTTAACGTCTAAATCTACAGCACCCATACCTTACATATTTGAACTGTAGCACTGTGTAGTTGACCTCGGACAAGAATGTTCAAATAATGGCCCCGCCCGGGAGTGACCGGTTTCTATCAAGGCTTATATAAGGAAATCTTGAAATTCTTCTTGTCTCAAACTTAAGGCATAGTACTGAGATACATGTATTTGGCAGTAGTATTGCCTACTGGTACTATACCAAGATTGTTTAAACCATGATCTCAGGTCAAAATCAACCCAACCCCGGGACTTTCTTGAGATATATAGGAACATTGCTTAGTGGTCCTATACCAAGATTGTTCAAATTATACCCCTTGAGTCCAAGTCGGCCCCGCCCTGGGGTCACTTGACCTTCGAAACAGCTTTCTTGAATTTAACACAACAGTGGACTTCATGGATAGTTTTGCATGCAAAATTCAACTTTGACATTGATTGACCTAGACCATGACCTACTTTCTATTCAAGAAGGTTCATCAATAGAAATCTACGCTATGTACAGTTTTGCATGTCGATTTCAATTTCGACGTTGACATTGACTGACTAAAGTTTTTTAAAACTAATTCAATGAAATCCTAACCATATTGACATTGTAATGTACATTTCGATTTGACCTTAGCTGTCCTAGACCTCTAATCTAATTTTCATGTTTCAAGCTAGAGAGCAACCTTTTTTGCTGTCCAAAGACCGATTTCCCCCCCGGACAGCTAGAAAATATTAAGCTAAAATCTAAATTTTATTCAAAATAAAAAAGTCTTGTTGAACAGAAAGTGGGCTACTGGCATTTTACACAATGTTTGGCTGAATAAACATTTCATTTGGACAAAACTGTGTATTGCAGTCAGGTAAAACAAAACTCTCTAACGTTTCATATTTTGTTAGGTAGCAGTATGCATTGGAGTCATACTGGGGTTTTGGCAAGTTCACCCGGGGGAGAAATCCCACGGTCGGCCGGGACCACATTTATAAAAGATAAATTGTTATTTTGCCAAAGCTGAATTCCTAACGAAAAACAGCCACCTTTTGATGTCTTGCTGTTAGCTATTGTTGTTGGCTGGGATTGGGGGTTTAACTGTATGAAAATAACAACAAAACTGAAATAAAATAGTAAATGCAATTTAGGGGAAGTGGTCATCGATTTGTGACTCTAGTTTCGGTAATGAAGAGGCACGGACAATATGCAAAGTGCTGGGATATCAAGATACGTAAGTCATTCATAATTCTAAGATACTGACCGGAAATCAGCGAACTTTGTTGACAGGTGGTCTTTATTTAAAGGTGTTGTCACTCAATCCGGAATGATGAACAGTTTTATTTCCATGTTGATCATAATTATCATTGTTATCTTTATTCGGAAGTAGTCCTTAACACATGATTGACTGTATTAAGAAACACTATTATACGATTCTTCAGATTACAGTGAATTATGATCATAAAATGCATTATTTGATACTTTGAGAACAGAAAAGGACTAAAGACGTGTTCTTGATATCATGAATGATTATTGGTTAAAGCAGTCAAGTTACTATATCTTATCATCTGAATATAAACATTTATGAAATATGATATCTCCTACATGTTTAGAGGAATTGCTAAACCGTTTACGGGTTCACATTTTGGACAAGGGTCAGGCGACATAATTATATCGAGACTTAACTGCATAGGAACAGAGACAGATATCAAATATTGTTCAACTACGTGGTCCCAAAACTCGTGCGATCATAGAACGGAAGCGGGAGTGAGTTGTGCTAGTAAGTTTTTTATAACCATATATCAAAGAGAAATTAAAGTAAATCGAATTTTATCTAATGAAACTTAAGTAAAACTTGGGCGTTCTTAAGCATTTTGCAGTAGCCAGCACATTATACGTATATATATTTGTCGACAATTTTATGCATCAACTATTTCTAACATACATTGAGTTATATGTGCATGTTTACTGGTCTCGACCATATCTGTATATACTGGATGAACTATGCTAAAAACAAACGTTCTTTACTGTGGTAGTCAAATTAACTCGACGTCAACCTGGAAAGTATTGAGTATTTGTATTAAATGTGCAATATCTCCATTCATGTCGCACAATCGAAACTGTACAGATAGTAATATAAACTTAGGTATTACGATAAGAATATAAACGATGTTTTGACTACTAATGTTTAAAGGGATGGTAACTGCTGGCACAGGTTAAAGAAACAGGTGCATATACAAGGGAATATCGGTGCTAGACAAAAGCATTTTACGAATATACCCCTTGATTATTTTATGTATCGACCCCTTGGTTCTATTACGTACAGGCATATAGCACCGATACATGCCGAGACGACCTCTGGGTTTCTAAACCAATTCATCTGTAGATTGATGGATCGTTTCTGAAATTTCCAGTGCCCTGTGCGGGGTTCGAACCGGGGACCACAGTATTGGTAGTTCAGATTTTTAACCACTCGACCGACGTGTCACCCTAATGATACTGTCGTGGTCAATTTTCATTAGAAACACAATACCTTAAGTAACAATTGGTTTGAAGCCGATAGTATATGAAAATGTATGCTTGTTTTTTAATGTTTATTGACATTAATTCTTATCACTTGCAAATGATATTTTAAATATATGTCAAACTCTTACGCTATAAAACTGTAAAGAATTTTGCAACTGGAAGCCCGTGAGCATGATTTCATTTTCTCATTTCTAAAAATGGTGTTATAATCGAAGATTTTAATAAAAACATTGCTACCAATAAATGTGATCAAATAAAAGACAGAGGTGAAATTTCTAATGAATTGGGTTTTTTAACTTTTGGTGATCATGATGAAAGAAAAGAAAACTTATTTTATGATGCAATTATCAACTGCTGTAAAGTTTAAATTGTTTTATGCTCTTGTTGGCTGTATCTTTATTTATTTTACAATCACCTCTTTACACTGATTCACTCTGGGACAGAAATGAATAAGTTTTTATTAGAAGTCTGTTATTTTGTTGAACACAAATTGTACTTGCTTTCAGCTTGACTTTTCGAACATCTTGGTTGTGTTCCTTTCCATCCTACTTTTCAAAGCCATCACAGATATTGCCTTGAATTTCTTTTTATTTACCATCATTAACTCCATCAACAGTCAAGAGCACACAACTGTGTAAATGGTTTTGTCAGAATTATGGCCCGTTTTAGTTAGAACATACACTGAATCTGGGTAAAATCCATGAACTGACTTAACCCATTGAGACATTGCTTTCACACTAGAAATACTTATTAGCATCATGACCCCAATCTTTGTGAGAAAACCCATCTCGGTTAAAGTTTTTCGTACCAGTCCACTCTTTGACTTAGATATTTGAGATATTTCTTTGAAAGTTAAGGTACATGTTTACCATAATGACCCCCACATAATGGCTAGAGAAGGTAACCCTGCTAATGATTTCTTTTAAATTATTGCCCTTTTCTATTTAGAATTTAGGTTACGTTCGTACCAGTACACTTTAATACTTTGAAAGTTATACTTGTGAAACCTTGTAACCAAGATAACTCTTTTAAAATATGTTAAAATACAGTCCTAGTTAAAGTTTTGTGTGCAACTGGCACTGTTTCACACATATATCTTTTACTACTTAACGAATTAATTTAATACTTTATTGTAGTGTTCAGAAGTAGCAAATAATTAAGTAAGATGACTTTTGACTTTAATGGATCACTCTATTGTGCTGTTGTTTAACATGGCGTTTGCATGTTTGAAGGTCTCAAGTTAGATAAGCCTGTAGGCTTTTCGAGTCATTTTCGTTAAACAAAAATATTATTACTATTATTATTTTTATTATTATTACTCACTACACATAGCATATCGAATTCTCCAAACATATAAAATGTGTAAATGAATGTTAATCGATAAGTAGATACAGTTTTAAAGCACACAATATATTAATTGCCTCATTTAAGCACCTAAAATCTACATAAAGAATTTCTGTAATAAATCGCTATTCATCCTTTATCTATACGGACGCTATTCAAAAGAGTCCTCTTAAAACTTTATACACGTTTGTATATAATTGTACAACAACAACGTTACCTTATTTAATGTTTTGCGGTACTACAACATAGTTTGAAACGCTGACTTTACCAATTATGACAGGAATGTAGAGCTTAAACGTTTAGGTTAAGTAATACTACTTGTAAATATTCAATTATTTATGCTTTTGAAATTACATAATTTGACAGCATTTGTTGGGAGTGTCTCTTTAATATCTTGCTGCTTACGGTCCTTGATTACACTTTTAAAATATAATGATATTTGATTTGCTTTTTACTGCCAAAAGTTTTGTTAAATTGGCAAGCACTAAGAAAAGTCCAGCGCGCTGTCTTACGGAGAGCTTTTGTTTATTTAAAATATCTACCAATAAACTGTGTATTTAAAAAATGAAACATTATTTTCTTAAGACTTTGTAGGAATTTTGCATAAAGTCTTAACGTGTAAATATAATTTTTTTCATATTCAGTTTGGCCTTTCATGGCCTTGAATGAATTTTGAAAGACTGTGAACGATACGCTTTATACCAAACCTACTGTTTCGGTAATATCTTTTATGACCGTCATACATAGAAACTGACAGAAAGATCGAAGCAATGTCTCTGCACCATGCTATAACAATATTTTAAAATATCATATAGGCACACCGATAAGACTGGTAAATGGCCCCAATAATTCGTCGGGGCGAGTGGAGATATACCACGGTGGTCAATGGGGGACAATCTGCGGTGCACGATATAATTTTGACCGGCATGATGTAACAGTAGTGTGTAAAATGCTTGGAATATATAGCCCGTAAGTCTAATTAAAATTTGTGAATTCTCTTGAGTGTTTAATATACGTACAAGTATCTTCTGAAAACTTTGACTGGTTTTATATGGTCAACAATGACACCACAACGTATCATATTATTTCAAATATATTGTATGACGGCTATCATTTCGAACATTTTTATTCTTCCGTTATTTAAGTGTTTTCTTATGTTCACGGTACGTTTAGTGTAATCTATATCACATACTATTCTGACATTTCTGATATAACTCGAACTCTAGCAAAGTGTGAGATGATTTGACAAAAATAAAACAGTCTAAAATTTATACTTTCAAGAACATTTTGTACTATATCAAGTCAGTATATGGTTCTGAACTTCAGGGGCGCATTTGGGTATTCAAATGCATTTTATGGGGAAGGAACTGGCAACATAATTACACAAAATTTAGATTGTGATGGCGCAGAGTCAGATATTGCTAAGTGTAAGTCCAGCACATGGACTGTGACATCATCTTACAGTTCATGTGGCCATTCCAACGACGTAGGTGTAAACTGTGCCGGTAGTAAGTAATTTTATCAGAACTATATAGATACAAATGTACTGTTGTTAAATCACTGGCAATATACAAGTTAAAAGCAGCTTTTTAAAATACTGCATATTTAGTATTATTCACATACATGTACTAGAAATATTAAAGAACAAAATCATACTTTCTACGATAAATATACGTGATTTTGATTATGTCAGAATAAAAAGGCCATGACAAAAAATGTGTCCTTCTTATAGAATCATCCTCTATTCGGCTTTCATAAGGATAATGTATATACTAACAACGGGCGTCAAAACATCAAGACACACGTCTAAGTGGAAATGGTAAATTGTACTCGCTGAGTATGGATAGCATGTATACCCAATTTTATGTAGAATACATTTTAAAACACGAAAAAAGAAAAAAACATTTTGTTAGAAAAATACAAAACATTGAGCGTTATAGTCCGTGTTTACTGTCACCATAATTTATGTCGGCTGTGTGTTATAAACGATTAATACACTTATCTATGTAGAAAGTGACAGTTTTCTGAGGACATTTCTGACGTATTTCATTACTTTTGGTCGATATAAGTAAACCGTTTGCATGTGCTCAATCGAGTATTTTAAAGCAAATTTAACAGGAATGTTAAATATGTGGCTATAGGGGTTCAGACCGACAGGTTTATTCACGTAAGGGGTCTTACCTAGGCTTCTGTTCTCCTTAATCAGATCCTGCATTGCTACTATTACAGTAGTTTAAAGTTTATAAATGATGGTGTACATAATTAAAAGAGTTAAGTCAAGAAGTATTTTTAGAAAAGATAAACGGCGATAAGGCTAATAAGATATTCCAATCCGCACATGCAGCCAGTTTTGCATACTGTATAGCATTTCATGTACAAAACAAGAGGAAATACCGAAAGTGTGGATGGTTGTATATGTTCAGAGAGTGCTGAGTTTTGTAAATAAATTAATCAAGTAGGTTACTTTTGTTAAAGTCTGAACAATGTTAATAATATCTCTTTTTCACAAACAATTCATTAATTTTGGTCAAAGAGAATACTCTGCTTCATTCAAAAACAAAGAAAAACAATTTTAGGCTAGTTTTACAGATAAACAGTTTGGTCATTATTAAAACATTAAAGAAAATCTATATTTTTCATATCTTTCTTAAACAAAACATTTAATTGTGATCAATCTTTTCAACTGTCACTCAATTCTCTAAAGTGAGAATTAGTGTTATGTAAATGAAATGTATTCAATGTATCAAATCCTGCTTAAAATGCGTAAAAAATCACATATTGAAGTAAATGGTAAGTGGTTTGACTTAAATGTTGTGTTTGTTCATTTGTAAGACGTTTATACAATTCAATGAAGGCCATTGTGGAACATTTTTGTGGGCAAAATCTATCTTTTCGCTTTAATATGTCCGACAGCTCGATTCTCAACTTTTCATTACAGAAACCAAAATGCGTTTGGCTGATGGGATTTCTGGGCAGTCAGGCAGGGTCGAACTTTATCATAATGGACACTGGGGAACTCTATCTGACACCTCTTTTGATAACCATGACCTTGCTGTGGTTTGTCACATGTTAGGGTATGAGTATAAGTAAGTATATCCCTGAACTTTGGTTCGATTCACACAGGCAGAAATGAAATATTGCCATAAATAAGGTGATAAATATAGATGTTTCTTGTACCGTCTCATTATTTGTTACATTTAATTTGACAGAAGTATAGATTGAAGATACTGTCTCCTGCAGTAAGCTCTTAAATTAGAATAAGAGTTTCAGAATAATTTGTTGTCCTCCAGTTGATACATGCTTGTCAAAATCACCAGTTCCATATTTGCATAACTGTATCTAAACATGTACGTAATTAAGGAGCATCATGAGCAAACCAGGCTTTTAGGACATTATACATATTTTAATTTATCTGCATTTAAAATGTATGTAATTCAAACTTTGTTCATGGTCTGTTTTTATAAATAACTATTTTCCAACTGAAACTTTATCCAAAAGTTTTTTCAAGTTGCCAATATTTTTTTTAAAAATATGGCATATATTGCCATGGTAACCATTTGTTCATCGCTTCCCAAATTTTAAAATTGATCGTCAATGTCTTTAAGGTCTTAGAACCTAGAAATAATTGTTGCAAAATGTTGCTTCAATAAGTGTCATTAGACCAAGTTTTCTATTGTGTCCTCCCATATATGTAATAATATCTAATTTCAAAATTTAGCTCAAGATCGTTCTTCATGAAAGGGTCGTATTATGGAATAGGTGTAGGAGAGGTAATTGCCTCAAATCTTCAATGTAATGGTGCAGAAAAAGATATAGGGCAATGTACCATTCAGTGGTGGCCGGCCACTAGCGGACAAAGCCATGACAATGATATTGGAGTCAACTGCGATGGACGTGAGTTGTTAACGTATGGTGTAGTAACAGTAATCAGGATGATGGAATAATCCTAAAATACTGGCAAATTCTGAAAAATTAAAAACGAATTTTACAACCCCTTCTCCAATAAACATGATTAAATTAACTGTTTAGGCATGTTGGCATAGTTAAGTGTGTCAGTGTTATGTTGTATCTTGAGCTTATCAGAAAACAATGGAATTCATATAAAGGATTTCATTTCTGAACCACCCGATTTCTTAGTTAGAACTTTTTCTATCCGAGGACTATAGATTTACATTAAAGTTCTATAAATCTGAAATGTATTTGATTAAACAATTGTTAAAGTTTAGAGAAACGGCGATCGTCTCAAAGGGAGAAGCTCCAAAACAAAACATGAAGACCACAACATTTCTGCGGTATAGGAACAGTAAATTCGATGAATTAGTGTCCTATAACACTACGAAACTAATTCGAATCTTCTAATATTCGCATACCATCTTTTGATACCAGTTCTCATGACTAAGCATGATTATTTGATACCT
The DNA here is from genome assembly GCA_022818135.1 of Saxidomus purpurata. Classification (NCBI taxonomy): domain Eukaryota; kingdom Metazoa; phylum Mollusca; class Bivalvia; order Venerida; family Veneridae; genus Saxidomus; species Saxidomus purpurata. The sequence continues at coordinate 22,010,979 of JAFMSR010000019.1, read as the reverse complement.
ATCTTAATGTTTGTATAAATTTCCAATGAAAAAAACGTAATTATTACAGACATTCCCATTAGACTAGTAGGAGGAGATGGTAACAGCTCTGGGAGGGTGGAGCTTTACCACGATGGGTACTTTGGTACAATATGCAGCCGGTCATTTGATCGTCCAGACCTCATTGTTGTTTGCCGTATGCTAGGGTTTGAAAATCTAAAGTATGTCTTTTTTCTCTTGGTCTTTTATTTTAACATGATTCACACTATTGTTGCTATATGCAAAGATTAGAAAATATGTTTTATTATGAAATAAACAACGCGCGGGCCAATATGCCGTCAAAACCGACGTCAAAAAAAGTGGCGTCGATAATAAGGCTTTGCATTTATTCACCTTTGGTAATATATGGACACGTTAGAATCATAAACATCATTTTCAGCGTTGTTATCGTCTAATTAACAACTCCTTGTCGTTAAATGCGGCCTTTGTGGTTATAATAACTACGCATCAGGACTCCAATTCATTGTCTATTAGACGATGAACACCGCTGGAACGATTATTTTTTCATAAGCAATTTTTATCCGAGGGCAAATAAAAAGTTATATATCTCCATATATTATATATATATATACTACGAGCTCATTATATGTATAAACCTCTTTGTCACACATTTTGTAGCAGTTTCAGTCACCATGATTTCAATGCTAAAGCTACTTTATTTTGTAAAACAAACATATGTTAAAATGTAATTTCTCTCGTCTTGCTTTGCTAGTCGCAATGCATACTGGTATCCGGCCACTAGTTATTCCCAAGGTCTAGGAGAAATAGTAGTGTCAGACCTTACATGTAACGGAATTGAAAGCAATCTGGGACAATGTGTTGGATATTGGCCGGGCTACAGTAGCTGTGATCATGGCGACGACGTATTTGTAAATTGTGACGGTGGTAAGATTTACTGATACGTTATACAATATATGACTGGTCAGCTCTCATTCAGATACAAGTACTATTAGCGTCATTATGTAAGCTGAGAGACCTTAAAAGCTTTAACAGTATAAAATAGATAGGATTCTCGCTAGTTAATGGAAAAATATGGCAATAAAACATTCGTCTAGGATAAACAAGTTGTGTATATTTTATCAGCTAATGCTGACAATTCTGGAAAAGTAAACGTTTGATAAAGCGATATCCCGAAGCGAGTTGATCATATCTGCTTATTGCCGCAATGGTAGAATAATACGATTTGCAGGGTGGCGCGCTGGTCGAGTGGTTAACGCTCTAGACTACCAATCCGGTGTCCCTTGGTTGGAATCCCGATCGGGGCATTAGAAATTTCAGAAACGCTTTTTAGTCTTTCCCACCAAAATGATGATGAACTCATTAGAAACCCAGAGGTAGTATGGCGTGTATCGGTGCTATTCACTGGACACGCAAAAGAACCAAGGGTATATTCGTAAAGAGCTAGGATCTGGTACCCGGTGCATTTGAAGATCATCGGGATCACTCTCTGAGATGGTCATACATGTATATCACCAGACATTCTCTGCTGCAAAATATCCTGGTTATATAGGAAACCGTATTAAAACCCGCTTGTCAATAAGATAAACACTACTAAGATTTTCGAAGTCTTAAGGTACTTATGGAAAAATGTGTTTTGAAATGCTGCGTAATTTCATCTAAATTTGTTAAAAATAACCTTGCTTATCTAACGAGGTTTGACATCTCGTACGCCGCAATGTCAATGTTTAACGAACATAAATTTGTTTTAATTGTTAAAAGAACGTGTTGTAACATTTGCCATTCAAAAGTTTGTATTTGCACTTTCTGCTACATGTTTTATATTTATGTGTGAAAGATAAAAAACTGAAACTCACCACTCGAAAAAATGATGTCTAAATATGTGAAGCGTAACTAAATGTTATGCTTTATGTCAAATTTACGTAACTTGTTGTCTGCTTTTGATGAAATTACCTTTGCTGAATGGGTACAAACCTCCCTCATGTAGTATAATTCCAATTATACAAGTTGTAAAAACCACATGCTTAGAGTATTAACAAGTTTAAATTATTTCACTTTAAAATATTTGCATATTCCAAAAACTTGACATCTTTGAAGGAGACGTCAGTTTAGATAAAACACAAATGACGTTATGTCGTTGTGCAGTTTACCAAGCGACGTACTGTTGTTGGGTAATTTTCACGTCAGGAAAATGTTTCGACTTGTGAGACAGACTTATTCGCGAATTGTAAATTCTCGAAAAGATAATTCTGTAACAGTACATCTACGTGAAATGAGGTTTTTTTCGAGAGATTTTTTAAATTAAAGTTAATTGTCTAATAGTAAATATATGTGAAATGAACTTTTCGCGAGTTAAGTGGGAAATTCGTGAAAATGAAATAATCGTGAGTATAAGTCAATTGTCAGTATGTCGACTGTTGTGTTTTATATGGTGTCATACAAAGTGTTTGAATATGTTAAGACAAGGCCAATGAATGAATAACACTGACTATTCCTGGCTGATCTATTATCAGTGGTTGGAAAACTGTCTTGTTTGACACACACCTTTCATACTGTTTGACAAAATGGCCCGATGGTTTTAATAACTTACATTTAAACAATTCATGAATCCATCAACTAGTGTCTTTAACTACTTATAAATGGCATCTGAATTGATTTTTTTATCAGGTCCCGAGAAGATTCGCCTGGTAAATGGACCAAGCAAGTATTCTGGAAGGGTAGAAATTTTTCATTCTGGTCAATGGGCAACCATCTGTGACAATAACTTCGAAAGAGCCGATGCTGTTGTGATTTGTAGAGTTCTCAACTTCCCCAATCCGTAAGTTTCCTTATATGAACCACTGCACTGTTCGAGTAGCAAGTTACAAATAAGAAAAACGGAACCCTTCTAGTGTACGGGAACCACAACCAACAAGACATACATATACAGTCGAACTTGCCCATGCGACCACGTGTATTAAGCGACCTTTGTCTTAAGCGACCACTTCTGAATCCTCCCAAGCTTTTTTACACTGTATTGCTATTGCATTAAGCGACTTTTGTCTAACGCGACCAGCGACCAGTAATTAGCGACCCATAATCAGTCGTTTATTTGTATTAGGCGACCATTTATGTGCAAACAGATCCTTTCTATGAAAACTGACCGCTTTGATGTTGCATTTAACGTCAAAATTAGACACGGAGGTGTCAAATCTCATAAGGATTATCGTTCTTACTTATGTTCGCAGGTGTTAATTGTAAAGTATTTACCGTTTTTCGGTACTTTCATGTTCAAACTAATTTGCTGCTTTTGGAAAATTACCATGTGACATAACGATATTCATGGATAACGGTCGCAGTTTTTGGTGATACTTTGTATTAAGAGACCATTTTATTAAGCGACCGGTTTTGGCATTTCCCTTGCGCGGTCGCTTAATACAAGTTTGACTGTAAACATAATACTTAAAAGTACAATTCCCACATCCCACAGAAGTCTGAATTACATATATGTGAAGTATTAGAATAGACATACTGACTAAGAAATTAAGGTTTACATAATCGTGGTTGCAGCTGCGCACGTCAGGGGTCTTTGCAGTTTGACCTGAGGAGAAATCCTAAGGTCGGCCGGGACTGCGAACAATAAAAAAAAAGCTTCTGCAAAACGTGTAGCTACATTGCTGTTGTATGCTTGTGTTTATTATTCAATGGAATGTTGTTTTTGTTCGTGTTTTCGTAATTGATATTCGCGGTTTCGTTTTTCATATGTTAAGTATGGTCATTGTTATTTTATTTGTCACTACGCATGTTGAGAAAGTCATTGTAGCTCTTTTTATATTTCGTTACTATATTGTTCATGTACCTTTGATATTGTTGTTTCTACATATTGTTATACAGCTTAGATATTAGGCATATTAGGCCTATTGAACCTAATGACAGATGTTGTATATAAGTAAATAATTTTAGCAGAATCATGCATATTGTATACGGTGATTTTAATAACATTTTAGCCATAAACATTTGACCAGCGACACGGGAAAATGGGCTTTCGGACAAATACTTGGAAATTAGCTATCTGACACACTTTGAACAAACAATATTTCAATATTAATATGGGAAAATTTCAGTTACCTACATCCAATAGATACAAAATTATAACATTCTGAAAGGCGTAATTGTTCACTCTAAAAATGACGTAACATACCACAATTTGACGTCAAAACTCACATTAATTTACATGGGCAGTAAATTATTGTAGTAATAATTTCCTAACAGCAGCATTTATATTTGGTTGCAACATTATATCCTCTTTCGATATATATCATATCTGGTGAAATAGTTCATGTCTTCTTTCCACGATAATTATGCTTTTTTCATAGGGTATAGGCAAAATAAGAAAAAAATCATTTGGAATCGCTCTTGCCATAGTAATGGTCTTGAAGGATTTTGAAGCAAAAACTCTGTTTTTGTGATTGAAAAATATAATGGCTTTCAGTTTTTAGCATTGGTTTTGCACTTAAAGTTGGTGAAAAAAATGTGAATTTTATGTTGTTTCCATTCAATTATTGTCATATTTGTTTTATGCAATAGACATATTGTAGTTGTAGTTGAAGTTACTGTCTTATTATTGAACTCAATGTCCAGTCTAAAGATACATAATCAGACAGGGTCTTGTCTTATTAGGCGTCATAAAACAATAAAAGAGATTTAGATATCCTACGATTTGGGGTCACTTATGAAGAAGTTTTTAATTGTCACGGACGTTAAAAACTGTCCATATTATTCCACAATTGGTTTAATGTTTCTGGGCATTAATAATTTTTGACGGAATGATTGAAATAAAATGTTACGAATGTTACAGGGAAAGAGCTGTTGCATACACAGGAGCTGATTATGGTTCAGCCAACGATACAGTGCCTGTAGTGTTATCGGACCTGCACTGTAACGGACTGGAGAGAAATCTAGGGCAATGTAACCCGACCTGGAACCCAAGTTATTGTAGCCATTCCAAGGACATTGGTGTTGATTGTTGTCGTGAGTAGTAAATAGCCTTCTGAATAATGACAGTAGGTTTGTTTTACAAAATGTAAATATAGTATATGCTCCGTCTGAATAATATTTGCTATTTACGTTAATAGAACCATTAAGGATGCAGAACAATATTCGAATTCAGAAATCTTGATCCACCTTTTGTGATGTCTAGAGGAAGAAGTAGTTAATTGTATTTGTATGAAATCATTTTATGATTGATATTTTATATTTGTATTTGTACCCTTTTTCACGGGACTTATTGACTTAAGAAACATGTTTCACAACACCAATCACGATTGCTATTGCACAAAAACATTTATTCACATTCAAATCAAATTGCTCACGGTCAAACATTTCACAGGGGCAATATTTGTAAACTGAAAAGGTGAACGTATAGGGTAATTTACTAGAACTAAGTGTTCATTGTGGAGGCGCCGTAGCGCAATGGTCACGTTTTCGCTTTGGGGTCGATGGTCAATGGTTCAAAACCTACCAGTTACATAGTGATAGTGTTTTCAGTCAAGACAAATTCATTCCATATTACCTGATTTTACCTAGACTGAGCCTCGAGAGCGTTTCATCTCATTCTCAATAACGTTTAAGGGATGCAACTTCTGTGTTTCATGTGTGAATTTGCATTAGAGAAGACTGACAACACATGTCCTCTAAATTCCTCAAATCAGCCTACAAATGGTCTTGTGTCTGGAGACATTGTGGTAATAGTATGTGATGATATTGCAATTATCGTTGCAAATAGTTGAGTTACTACTATTCCTCCGAGATACACAACATCAATGTCTTTGGCAATTTCGAAACAAGCCACAGAAGTTCATGCAATTGAAAAATGGTCCAGAAAATAAGAAAGAAATAGTGTTATTACATCTATATCTATAATTTGCAAATCCGACTTAGTTACAACAAAACTTGGGCACATACCTCAAAAACAATGTTGTCTGACCAGGATTTAAGTTATTAGACTTTTTATCAGACTTATGCAAAAATAACCTCATGTAAATAAAATAGACTTGCCTAAATTAGAAGTCAGAGGACCCCATTGTAAAAATCTAGAGAAAATGGGCAAAGCCATTGTTAAGATCAAGACAATCTAAATCGGGACATTTTTTAAAATTTCGCTAAGTTTGATTTTGGCCTACAGGTAACAACAACATAACTGAGGTTTTCTGATTTAGTTATTTTGCTGATTATGACATATTGCTTTTCATTTCTTTTTGTTCTATTTCAGCAAACTGCCAGACTGCGATTGTAGGTTAAAAGATACAGACGCTTTCGATATTTGTTCCGACTTTTTCGGGAAAAGTGAGAAAAAAATAAACGATTCATTAAACACGTTATAATATGTACTCACAGTTATTTGTTCTTTGGTCAAACCACGCTCACCAATATTTTCAACAGATTTATTTCGTATTGTTACCCAGATCTTTACTTATGTTGTTGATTCTAGCCATTCCTTTACATTTTATATTTTAGTAAATCAAGTAGCATTTTACGGATTTTTTTTCAGCGGAGTCGAGCAGCTTTAAGCACTCAACTGAGTGGGCATGTTAAATAGCAAAAGATGGTTGTTTTAGGGATTACACTATTACTCAACAGTCTCTACTTATGCAAGTTGGTTTTGTTGAAAGTCTAATGTCAATAGTTATTTTGCCACAAATATCAAAAGGTGTAAAAAAATGTGATTCAATTCTTATTTTTCAAAAATATTGATATAACATTGTATCCGTTTGCTTCTAAATGCAGTCATATAGTTTTTCCACTCGACGTCTGCAAATGATTGCCTTATGGAAAAAGAGACATTGTCTCCCTGGCGAATGATTGGATAGAATGTTTCAACAATATCTATATCTCCCCCACGTAGAGGAGATATTTTGATGTTCCTGTCTGTATGTCTTTTCGTCTGTCTAGATGAATGTCACAAAGCTTTTCTGCGTAACGTCTCTTACACCGCTTGGCGGATTTTAACCAGACGTCACATGACTGATCAGTCCCATGCCGAGTTGTGCATATTTCTGGCAGTGTTTCCTATTCAGTTATTAAGTCTAAGTTATTGTCCATTATGATGTCTTTGTTACTACTCCTATTCCACTTTTTGTATTTCAATTGGCTTACACAGGAGTACCATGTAAATTTTTGCATATCATCAGTCTTTTTCGGTTCATTGATATTTAGTGAGTTGTGAATTGTCAAAATTTACAATGTCTGCGCTATTTCTCCTATATGACTTAATTGTTATCAACCAAACTGCACATTAGTGATCGGCATGAGATCTAGTGCTGAACATTGACATGACCCGGTTCTACGAGTTTTAGCAAAGTTGTCAAGATTTATGACGACTGATAATATCACTAGTTATACCAGTGGCCAACTTTCAACTTAACTTGACAAGAGTAATATGTGGTATAGGGATAACACTGACTTTGACCTTTTGACCTAATTGCTGGTTATTGTAAAATTTGGAAAACATGTCAGTATACATCCTAAATAATACTGTAAAGTTCAATGTGGGGGAGGTGGGAGTTTCCTCGCAGTGATTTGATTACTGTAATCTTTAAGGGGACGTAACCGCTGAGGGGTGTTTGGTTAGTGAATAGTAACGTAAATAGAATCAGAATTAAAGAGAAAATAGTCAGGGAGACATTAAATTATAGGAAGTTTACAAAAACGACTGATTTACATGCATACTTTATATGGATTGAATAAAAACAACACACATGAATTCATCTTTATAATGATATTTCATTATCATATTTTACTTAAACGTAAGAAAAACACTTAAATAATCTTTAAGATTTCGGTTATATCCACTCGTCTTTACTTGTATGTATTGTGCTAACTCGATACTCTATACCTTGTAAACTGTCGAAGAAAATAATAATGCTCTCATTTTTATCGAAGCGTATCGACCGTTGACACACATTGATCTTAAATTAGGAATAATCCAGAAAAAAAATTCTCGAATGAAGCAATTCACGAGAAAAATCGACTTAATGTCCGTGAGAAGAAGGAAATATTGTGTTTTAAACATCGCATTTTTAAAATTAATGTTTTTACTTGTGAAAGGAAATGCTGTTACAGTATTAATGTCTTTATCAATAACACTGTATCATTTCGTTTTACCTCTAACAACTAATAGATGATAGTGACAATTAACACAAATTGATACCGTTACCATAATTTTAATTCATTTAATCTTGAATAAATGAATTTCAACAAAACCTCAGCTGAACCCAGAGAAGTATGCCTCACTGGTAATTTTGTAATTTGATATGCCTATAAGAAACAATCCAAAGATGCTATCTGAAATGTGACAAGCAAGGTTATCATAAAGTCACCCCAATAAGTAAGCATGCTGATAAGGGATTCCTCTTTCGACAATTTTGTAGGGCTACAAGATTTCGTTGCAAAACAGGATTCCGGAAATATCTTATCTCAATTTAAAGGCAGCTTAATTTACATTTTGTATGTTTTACATTATTATCTTCAATTGAGATAGAAAGTCCGTTTCCCGGCTACAGTATTGAAACGTTTTCGGACTGTGAAACTTTTCTGTGAAACTTCTTGCATACTCGTTATAACGATGCTTAAAAGGCATCGTTTGTTCAGCTACAATTCTGTAATTAATGTTATTATACTGTCAATCGGTGTGTCTTTTTATTGTTACTGTTCGTATTTCATACTAACCGGCAAAATGAACCCACCTTTCCAATTACAAAATATAACTTGAAAGCTAATATTACCGGTGCATTTTAAATATTATTTTCATGGAAAAGAGACATGGAAGAAATAATAAATGTTTCTGAATGAATTATCAAATGGCAGAAAGCATGACCGAGGATGTTTCTATTGAAGTTTAAAGGGGTCAGAATTATTACCAACGTTAACAATGGCAATGTCTAAACACAATATTCCCCTTTTCTCAAAATACGGACTTTTAAGTCAATATTTCTCGTATATTCCTACACAAAGGATGTTTTTTTCATGATTGTTCCTCATATTAGATGAATATTTCATATCTATTAAAAAGATGAGAAACATACATGTACGTTACATGTAGTTTCAAACGTGACTATTAAAGTGACATTATGCGCATCTTATTGCACATAGTGTATTTTTGTGACAGTATTATCAAAGCAATTTTCGGTTGCTGTGCATTTAAATATGTTAAATTAATGATAATGCCGCATTAGTATTTGAAGTTGGTGCTTTAGAAATAAAACAAATCGTACTAATAAAGTATTATTCTATGCATATATGTATGTTATAAAACTGGGCAATAGGTAGACTGGGGAATATATGTCACAAAAAGCGCATAAAGTCGAAATACATTATCCTTAGATTTAAAGTCTTAAAATCAAGAGCCATTGTTACGACAAAGTCACATACAACACCCAAACCGGTCAAAGGGTCGAATCTGGTGACCCGGAATGAAAGCTGACCCGTGTCGGACATATTCTGGTCTGTTGAATTACTTGAAACAAGGTGATAATAGCATTTTTTTTATAAGTAAAAAGTTTAAATTTTGAAAAATAGCAACCTCTAAACACAGTATTCACCTCTTCTCGAAATACGGAAATAAAGTCGATTTCCTTCGTATATTGCTACACGTACAAAGCATATCCGATGTTGTTATGTCAGGATTCTTATTAATAATAAAATAAAGATGTGTAAACGGTCGAAACGTTTCGATTTTATATCGAATAAACTGATGAGATATATAGTTTCAAATAAATATATGAAATTTTGAAGTCTTGTAGCTTTCGATTGAGTAAACGTTTGGTTTTTTCGCCTTGGTGAATACAAAAGTCGTGATACATTTAATTTAAAAATTCGTATTTATTCTTAAATTCAAAGTCTGAAAATCAATTGCCATTGTTAAGACAAAGTCACAAAAAAACGTCCAAAGCGGTCCAAAGGTCGAATCCTTAAATCTATCTTGCGCATATATGTCATAAAAGTGTTCATTTGGTCAAAAAAACAAATCCTCTTAATCTAGTATGTTTTTCAATTTCTTGCATTGGAGAATGCAAAGGTTATCACTATTCAAAATCTCGTATTTATTCTTCAATTTAAAGTCTGAAAATCAATAGCCATTGTTAAGACGACGTCACAAAAAACGTCCAAAGCGGTCGAAAGGTCGAATCCTTAAATTCATCTGGCGCATGTATGTCATGAAAATGTTCATTTGGTCGAGAAACAAGTCGTCTTAATCTAATATATTTTCAATTTCATGCAGTGGCGATTATGATTATTTAAATTTAGTATTTAAGAGATTCAACTTATCAAAATCAACAGCCAGTATGAAAACAAAATTTCAGAAAACGTCAAAATCAGTTGAATGATATCTGTCGGTAGGTCGAATCCTTTGATTAATCATGAGATCTGTGTTTAACATATCATAATGTTTAAGGGAAACATAACATAACATCTCTCTTATGGCAGATCTAATACAAATGAAGTCTGTGTTTAACATATTACACGTATATATTTAAAGGAAAAAATATATAGTGTAAGTGATCAACAAATTAATACTGTAACAGTATTTCCTTTTACAAGTACAAAGGTTAAAGTTTTGAAGATTGACTTCTTCTGAAAATATGGACACTAAGTCGATCTTCCTTGTATATGTTCCTAATATTATATAAAGATGTGTCAACATTCGACACTCGATAAAGGAGATACATGTAAGAACTATAGTTTCAAACATGACTATCAAAAATTATGATATCTTGTAGTTTTATGTAGAGTCGAAATACAATTTGTCTTAATCTACTATACATTTTATGGTTTGGCGTACCATTTGAAATCTAGTATCTAACCTTAGAGTACAAGTATTAAAATAATCAGACATTATAAAGAAACGTCCAAAGCGTTCGCCTAATATAGGTCGAAATGTCGTATCATTCTATTTGGCATGAAAACTAGGTTTATATATAAGTTGTTAAAGTTAAACCAGAATGATATAGTCTAAGGGTAAATTAAATAATTCCGTAACAGCATATCCTTTTGCAAGTAAAATGGATAAATTTTTATAATGGCAATGCCTGAATACAATATTCACTTCGTCTTAAATTACGGACATTAAGTTGACCTTCATAGTACACAGAATGTCTGAAGATAGAACGTAATTATATCATGTTAATGATAAAGTATTTACTACTGTAACAGCATTCCTTGCAAAAGTACAAAGGGTAATTTTGAAAAATGTGAATACTGACATTAAGTCGATCTTTCTCGTGTTCCTTATATAAAATAAAGATGTGTCAACGGTCAAAACGTTTCGATTTTATATCGATTAAAAAGTGAAAAAAAAGTTTCAAACTTAAAAAATTATGATGTTTTGTAGCTTTGGCTTGAGTAAAAGATTGGCATTCGCCTGAATAAGCACAAGGAACATTATTCTATGCGTCATGTAGAATTGTATATTTATATAAAACTGGGGAATATATGCCTCAAAAGTGCGCATTAGGTCGAATTATATTGTTTCCTGTTCATTTGAAATTCCGTATTTATCCTTAGATTTGAAGTCTTAAAATCAAAAGCCATTGTTAAGAGTAAGTCATGGAAAACAACCAAAGCGATCAAAAGGACAAACCTTTAAATTCAAAGAGAATAATGTTATAAAAGCAACAACAGCTTTTGTAGATGTTGCCGACCAGACAGTGTGCAGTTTTTGAATACTTGAAATAAGAGATCAGAACAATTGCTTTGACGGTCCCATGAAACGTTTTAGAGCTAAGAATTGTGTATACATTTTCACTACATCCAGTTCTGTCAGGACTCAGTTAAAGTCTAAGTGTAAAACCAATGACAATAATGAACACAGAAAACAGACAGAAACTATGTAAAATTTTGATTTGTTTGGCTCCTGTCCGCCTGAGGTTGCAAGAGAGCTAGCTGATGATACACTTTTTAATCGTACTTCCAATTTTGCGGTACATGTACCAACGACTGCTGCAAGCGTTGATGACTCCGTATGTCTAGAAGATATATTCAAAAGGAAATAAATGAACATACTTCGGACAACAATACTGACGAAGTAAATGAGGTTATGGACATAGATTTTGATGTCGAATATATAGAAAGTACAGTGGAGAGAAAAAGCAATGAGTCCCAACGACAAAACAATATATTTAATGCAACCGATGAATCCATGATGCTTCTTAACTTACAAGAGTACCAAAAACTTAAGCTTCTAAAATAAAGAAATGTTGATCTTAATGACTTTATGGAAATTAATTATGAAAAATCTCCCGGAAATACGTAAATGTTTAACCAAATACGTAATTCCAGTTTGTCTAAAAGCTGTATCTGAAAAGCTGAAAAACAAACAGATATCATTTGCGATGTCTTTGAATAAAGAACGTCTTGTTTCGTTAGTGTACGCTTTGTATTCCGGCAAAACACAATCTGACATTCCAAGGCATAAAAGAAGAACATGTAAAAATGTCCCTCCACTGAAAACGCTGTGTGTAAGGCAAATAAATAAATTTAGTAAAAACGTACTATATCCTGCATCTACTCTAAGTATACATGCATTTTCACGGAAATATTGTCGCAATGGCAGATGGACCTTCCTATCGGAAACTCATGTTATAATGAACGACATCACAGTGCCGATCAAATGGTACCCAATGCCTTAATATATTGAAGAGACATTCACTTACATGTATTCAATGCTACATTGTCATCACCTTTTTGTAAATGCCCGAGGAAAGTGCTGCAGCAAGGGCATACCTGCGCGTGGAATAAGTAAGAATGCATAGGTCAAAGTTGCAGAAGGTTCTTCACAAAAAGGCAGTGGCCTTAGCGTTGCCTTAGTTGAAGCCTTAGTGGACAAACAGAGTAATGCATTTGCCCAAAAATATTTTCGTCAGCTGTGGAGGAAGTCATTAAAACCAGTGGGGATTATATTGAGGCAAAGTTCTACAGGTTAATACGAGAATGGCACGAAGCAGAGGACATACCTTGGATAGATGTTAATGAAAGAATAAAGCGTCGGCTTGTGTTCAGAGATTGGTTATTACATGGCGTAAAATGTAATAGTTTCCCGCCATATGGATCCTATGTAAAGGGGTTTCCTTACGTAATGTTCGAGGGTATACTTACTAACATCGAGCGCAGAATCCAAATGATCCCATACGTAAAGTATGGAACGTATAATTATAAAGCTCTAGGAAGCCTTGAGGCAGAAAACATCTTTGGCGAATTTCTAGAATTAGACCCAAAAGGATCTGGTGTTATTCGCCCAGATGACATCTCAAAAGCCATTCAAACTACTTGTGAATTGTTAGCTGCCAGACGGAGTCCTGACAGGTATTTAATATGACGTTGTTAGTTTCTTTAACTTCCTAAAGAATTAACACACTTGCATATAAGATTAGTGTTATGTGACATACTTATAGAGCTTACCATAGGGATCGATTTTCATATTTTAATCTTTAACTTCTTAAAGAATTAACACACTTGCAAATAACATTAGTGTTATGTGATTGGTACTAAAGACACACAAATAGAGCTTACCACAAGGATCGATTTTCATATTTTATCTCTAGAGCTGTTACTGATATTATACATGTACAGCATATTGGTTCAGTGAAATAGGTAAATATTACAATAAATGTCAGTTACAATGTAGTTTCCGTAGCTTATCATTATATGCCTGTAATTCACTGTTTACTTTACCCCTTACGTTAATATTAGAAAAATATCATTTACTTCTTACACGTTGCAATTTTCTTTGATAAGAGTGAAAACAGTGTCCTTTCGTCATATGTTCATTATATTTCATTCTATTATGTACATGCTTACAATTTTCGGTTTCATAAAAACAGAGATGTCTAGATGCATACTAGCAGAGCACGAGTACATCCGGCACTGAACGAAACCACATATAACGACAGTCCCACTAGCGTACACATGACACCACGGTGCAGTTACTGAGATTCGCCCGAGGTAAGCCAATTTCACAAAACCTTATTCGGTGTTCATTTACTATCAAAATGCAAGATATTTCCCATTTTGTTTAGCTTTTGTCGTTAAATCTCAAAAGTCAACAGCCGACGACATAATAATTCAGGCAAAAATTATAAAAAAAAGAAAGAAAGAAAGAAAAAAAAAAACAAAAAAAAACTTGCTCTGTGTGGGGTTTGAACCGCTGGTCTCATGAGAAATTTTGTCATCTTACTGTAACAGAATACTCCAAAGTATACAGGACTGGTAATCTATTTTTAAAAATAGACAGTAATAACGGAGTATTCTCCCTTTTATAATAACAGAGTATTCTCCCTTTTATATATACTTAAATAAGGAGACACAAAATTGCTAACGGACGGACAGACGGACGACCAGGGGCAGAACATTATATATTCAAAATTTTTTAGTTCACAATTATAGTTCTGTGAAAGTTTGGTAGAAATCCCTTGAGAAATGTAGGAGTTTCACACAGAAGAATATTTCTCTATATATATTACATTGTGTGGAAAAAAACAAAGGCCCATAATTCTGTCAAAAATGATCAAATCACAAAACCCCGACAATATGCGCCAGGGCACTTGGTGACAATAATTCTGTGAAAGTTTGGTTGAAATCCCTTGAGAAGTGTAGAAGGAGTTGCGCACAGAAGAATTACATATGTGAAAAAAACAAAGGGCCATAATTCTGTCAAAAATGACCAAATCACAAAACCCCGATAATATGCGCCAGGGCACTTCATGACAATACTTCTGAGAGTTTGGTTGAAATCTGGTTGAGAAATGTAGGGGGAGTTGCGCACAGAAGAAATTGTTTACGCCCGCCCGCCGCCCGCCCGCCGACATACCTCAATCTTATAACCAGGATTTTTCCTTCGGAAAACCTGGTTAAAAATCCTTCAATGTATAATAAAGCTATGCTCCAGGCATACGTAACAAAACCTTCTTACTATCAATTGGCATTCTCAACTATTTTTATGTATAAGATTTTAAAGCAAAAACGGTATGGTATAGTCTTAGTGATGAAGAAATTAATACTATTACAGCATTTCTTTTTTCAAGTAAAAAGGTTGAAATTGAAAAAAACTGGTAATGTCTAAACACTGTATTCTGAAAATACGGACTTAAAGTCGATCTTTCTCGTATATTTGTACACGAACAAAGCATATCCGAAGCTGTTTTTTCTAGTTTGTTCCTTATACAAGATAGATATAAAATTGGTTTTCGCCTTGTCAAATACAAAGGTCCTGATCGTTTAAAATCTCATATTTTCCCCGAGATTTTAAATCTTCAGATCAAGAACCATTGTTAAGACAAAGAAATAGAAACGTCCAAAGCGGTAAGAAGATCGAATACATTGTATGTACATTAAAAGAAGACGACCCTTCATTTAAACTGACCAAAAAGTTGTAACTCTGGCGCATACGTGTCATAAATATCGGCATATTGACGAAATACAATTTGTCTGAATCTGCTATATATTTCATGGTAAGGAAAATACAATAAAAGTTAAGATCAGTTAAAGTCTAGTTATTAATGTTTTAAAATCAATAGCCGTCACGGCTAAAATCGTACAAAGCATTTGAATAATATCGGTCAAAATGTCGAATCTTTAGATTCGGCACATATCTGATTTTCTTAGCTAGTCTTATATATTAGTTGTTAACGTTAAAACGGAATGATTTTTTCTCAGTGACGAAGAAATTAATACTGTAAAAGCATTTCTTTTCACAAGTAGAAGGGTTAGAGTTTTAAAATCACAATAATCACTTCTTTTCAAAATACGGACATTATGTCGATCTTCCTAGTGTATTTCTACAGGTATAAAGTATGTCGATGATGTGTTTCATGATTATCCCCTTTATGTGATAAATATGTGTCAAAGGCCGAAACATTTTGATTTCATATTGATTAAAAAGATGAGAAATATAGTTTCAAACTTGACGGTTAACAATTGTGATCTCCTCTAGGTTTAGCTAGAGTAAAAGCTTGGGTCTCGCCTTGGCGAATACAATTGTCCTGACCATTTTATAAAATGTGTCTTAAACTACTATATATTTCATGGTTTGGCTAGTCATTTGAAATATATTATTTAGCCTTAGATTTAAAGTCTTAAAATCAACATTCATTATGAAGACAAAGTCACAGAAATCATTTAATTTATATCGGTTGAAAGGTCGAATTTATCGATTACTAGTATGCAGGAGATGTGTAATTTTCTAAACTTAAGTCTGTTCCACCTAATTTTGGACCATTAGTTTCTATTCGCCATTGCAGACCTCTTTTTAATTTTCCATTATTTTTTTACTTAAACGTAAAAATCCGCATTTTTGTGATTTTCTCCAAAGGACGTAATGCTTTAATTTCCAAGATTGCGACGTTCATAGCTGACGTTACCAGGAACGTACTCAAAATTACCAACGTCGAAAGAGACAAATAAATGTATATATGCTTACCTGAACAAATCCGTATCGAATTTTCAACGATTTCGGCATACCAACTAGCTTAAAATCACAGGCAGCGTAGGATCAGCCGGTACATTTTCGTCATTTTGTAAAGGCCCGAAAACACATTTATTGTCGACATGCGACACGTGAATCAGACTGGCAATTTTCGAATCATAGAAAAACATAAAAACAAGAGGGCCATGATGGCCCTTTATCGCTCACCCGAGTACAACTGCTTTTAACAAAGTTGCTAGAAATCATCGAAACAACCTTTCTGACAAATTTCAAGGACATCTGGGCTGAAAATGTAACATCTAGAGTGTTAACAAGGTTTTTCCATATTTGGGCTCTGTGACCTAGTTTTTGACCCCAGATGACCCATATTCGAACTTGAGCTAGAAATCATCTTAACAACCTTTCTGACAAATTTCCAGGATATTTTGGCTGAAAATGTTACCTCTAGAGTGTTTACAAGGTTTTTCCATATTTGGGCTGTGTGACCTTGTTTTTGACCCAGATGACCCATATTGAAAGTTGAGCTAGAAATCATCGAAACAACCTTTCTGACAAATTTCCAGTATATTTGGACTGTAACAGTAGCCTCTAGAGCCTTAACAAGATTTTTCTATTTTTGGGTCATGTGACCTAGTTTTTCATCCGAGATGACCCATATTCAAACTCATCCGAGTTATTACTGGGACAAACATCCTGACCAAGTTTCGTGACAATTGAGGCAAAAATGTGACCACTAGAGTGTTAACGAATTAAGTGTGGACGATCGACGGGCGACAGACATTCATCGATCCTAATAGCTCACCCTGAGCCAGCTCTGGTGAGCTGAAAAATATCTATTGTCGAAAAACGGCAAATATCAAGTTTTTAGTCACCCACTGATATAGAAAATGTATGACATGTTATAAGAACCCCGCAAGATTTCAGCTGTGTAAAGAAGGGGGACTTTCTTTGGGAATCCACCATAGCATGAGATCATGACCATATATTTTCAGAAATGACAATTATTAATAAAATTATTCTTTGTTAAAAGATCTTTGAAAAAATAGGATGAATCCCTCAACCGCGCAAGTACATCTATACAGACCACGGACATACAGACGCATGCACACATGTCAAATATTATTTATTACTTAGAATGTATTTTATACAACAATAACAAGTCATTTTAAAGCCTTAGCACATATAAAACTGACATTTATATCAGTACGCCAACAGACTTGGAATATAAGTTCGTTACATCATCTTGATAAGATGGACGTTTGACCCTTTCAAGATTTCAAATTTCAAGGGGTTAAGGACATTATGGAGCTGACATAAAATCAGTCGTCAGACTGACTGATCAATACTGACTGACCAGCTGACTCTTATATACACCCAAATGTTTGTGGGGAGATAATAAACTTACTGTTGTGGTTTACTAACGCTCCCTTGCAATGAATTTGCTTGTTCCTGTATTAAATACAGGCCTAAAACCAGTTCTTATCTGGCACCTGCATTCACCAGGAAACCAAATTATGCAACACAGTTTTTGAGCCATAAAAGCTAGGTGAGACATGAATAAAAATGAAAATCATCTTATCTAAAATTAGTCTACATTTTTGTATATTAACTATTAACAAAACTTATGGTATTGCAAAGCTTCTCAGTGAAGCTATACAATCAAATCAAAATTTCTCAATTTTTATTTAAAACTTTTGCCAGGGAATCATATACTGCGACAGTTTTTTTTAGATTCTTACTTTTATGAGCATGTTTAATACAGTCTTAATAAAACAGCTAGTACACTTTATGCGAAATTTCATGATTTTCAATTTGCCACAGGTTAATTAAGTGGAAATACCAAGTTCAGACTTTATTTCTGACAGATTTTCAAATATTAAGATATTATTTTTGAACATTAATAAATTTAAAGAACAAATGAGCATGTACAATGACACTGCCAATTAGCTTCATGTGGAATGGAAAATTCATACTCAAAATTTACATAATGCTAATAGTCAGTGTCTTGAATTGTATGCAGTATTTATTGTAGGCATCAGTTATTGATTTGAAAAAAAACTTTCACAAAACTAAACCATTCTATGTATAAATGAATACAGTAAACTGTTGTCAAGAATGTTTCTTTTTGACGTTGAACAGATAATGCTATTTATAGCTCTCTAAGCATTAAAGTGCCTTGATAACCAAGACAAGTTTTACTGAACCCTAATTTCCTACCAAATTATGAACTGCATGCTTTTATTGCATATCTGGGAAACCTATTGCAACCCCCTCTGTGGCTAAGCTGACTTATAATCACTACAATCTCTCTTTGACAGAGGGCCATGGGTTCAAGTCCTGATACAGATCATGGTTCTTAACGCAGGACAGGGTTCTAGTACAGATCAGAATAGAATAAACTTTATTTCCAGTCAGGGGTCAATTACTGTGGGGTATGTTTAAATCACAGAATAAATGCTTAAGAAATAAATAAAGATTGTAATGTAAGCAAGGCTGAATTAGTATTGGCATAACACATTTAAGAAGGCTTGTCCTAGGCGGTATATATGAGACGGTTGCTGAGGTAGCCGTCTGTTTTATCCGGGTTCCTCCAGTAGTTAGGTACGTCACTATATGCCAAAACCTCAGTGACCTATGCAGTAAATTCAAAAGCTTTGCATTAGCTTATGTTTATATTTGTTTTGTGTATCGTTTTACTTTTTTAAGGTAATTATTTGTTTAAAACCCAACTTAATTGACTCATCTCTTAATTGGGTCATCCATCCAAATACTGAATTACAGGCATTTCAGCCCCTAGTCATTTCATCTCCTTAGATGCTTCAGGATGATGCTTTTATTTCAAAATAAGAGAATAAGAAAATTTCAATTATATCTTTAATAAGAATTAGTCTAAGCCTGCCCTATCTGTGTGTATAAGTCATATTTTTGGTTGGGACTGGAATATCCTTCCCGATGGGCAGGTCGCAAAAGGACGGATATTTCACTTTAATATAGCCCTGAACGCTAACTAATGAACCATACGTCTTTACGAGTCATCTTACGAATGCCTCTCACCACAAAGACCAGAACCTTTACTAAAGTTTTCACAAGTACGCATATCAGAGAGAGCATTCTTTATTCTAACTTTTTTGTTTTTCCTCCCTGTTATCTGAAGCATACAAGTTATACGTTATCTAACATGGGAAATAATTTGTTAACTATTTATTACGGAAGACCGGTGGTGACATTTCAAATTCACAAATTCACGATTTCACGAATTCACGAATTCACGAGTTCACGAATTCACGAATTCAACTTCCTGATTTCACGATTTCTCGCTTTCAACTTCACGATTTCACAAATTCAATATTTCACGAATTCACGAATTCAAGATTTCACGAATTCAAGATTTCACGATTTCACGATTTCTCGATTGCAACTTTAAGGATCCCTGATTAATATGAAGCACAAGCCATATTTTGATAACCCTCAAATATTGTGAATTGATACTGAGATTGTGAATTGATACTGAATCATCAGGCTTTTTCATACTGGTTTATTTAAACAAGATCTTGCAACTTATATTAATCGCTCTCGAGACTCACTCCATATGGAATCAACATCGGAGAGAGAGAGAGAGAGAGAGAGAGAGAGAGAGAGAGAGAGAGAGAGAGAGAGAGAGAGAGACATAGAGAGAAAGAGAGAGAGAGAGAGAGAGAGAGAGAGAGAGAGAGAGAGAGAGAGAGAGGCAATGTCGAATTATCTGTGTCTTGCATAAGGACACTATTTTGGCACTGGTGGGGATCGAACCCGGCAACCCTCCGATACAGAGGCGATCGCGCTACCACTACACCAAGGCGGCTCTACTGCAATCAGGTTAAGACCCAGGCTCACAATGTTAGTAATTTCAGGGTCTGTTCTTATGTTGTTTTCCTATATAAATGATTTGTTACAAGCCCTGTTTGCTGTCCAAGGATAGTTGTAATAGCCCATGGCTAAAGAGCATGTGAGGTTCATTATGAACAACTCAAGGACTAATGATACGACTGTTATTCAACTACATGTATATGATCACTAATTGACAACACATTAATTAACGATTTTATGTACTGAACTTTCTAGCGAAGCTCTTTTTATATTACGATACTAAATAATAATGTATAGGGAAAAATGTGAGACCAGCACTACTAGTGTCTGTACCTTAAATGTGTTTGTTAAAATCTTCCAATGCAAAATCTCATTGCAGGAATAACGTCTTTTGATTACTTTATGATATAACAAGTTTCAATACAGTTATGAAACTTTGCCATAATTCGTGAAATCGTGAATTCGTGTGATCATGAATTCGTGAAATAGTGAAGTACAATCGTGAATTGTGAAATCGTGAAATGT
>JAFMSR010000019.1:21977095-21989655 GCA_022818135.1 Saxidomus purpurata | reverse complement strand
GTCGTTTAAGCCACCGCCGTTGGAAGTGAACCTGTTCGTGCAAACAGGCTATACACGTATTTCCGGCGTATGCAGTGGCAAATGTCAAAATTACATATCATTATAACCACCTAATGAACGATTGCTAATGCTTTTTAAATAAATCATAGTCATACAGAAAATTCGAAAAGTTAAAAATTTGAAAAATTACATCACAGTATTAGTTTAAAAGCTGCTCGCTTTCAGTTGCTTTAAAAAAAGCAAATTGCCAAAAATGATATAATAAACGTTAATATAAAACTAAATGCTGGAATACTGGGGTAAAGACATATAGGAATATGCAAAAACGATTGATAAGCTTGTTTTAGGTACCGATACAGTTATGGTTTCTGGAATTTCAAAAACGTTTGTTAACGCTTTATTATCTGCGTAGCAACATGTTTCAACTACAAACAGGCTATACAAATATTTCCGGCGTCAAGGGTTATTTATCATTACTATCAGTTCTGACATATGTTATTTTATCAAATAGAAGACTATTTTTTTGTCAAAATCTAGCAATAGCTTTAAAGCTTTAAACCCCCTTAAACTGTTAAATTAAAGACACATACCAAAACATAAATCATAGGATATTTAAGTATTTTATTTACCTCAAAATGTCTAATTGTAAATTATAGTGTTCATGGAAATGAACGATTTAAACAATGTTTCACACGTCAATTTTCTAGTAAAGTTGTGTGGGTGGAGATGTTCTTTTAGCAGGTCTCTATGCTGATTATCATCTGTTAAAATAGTTAAGATATTTCCACATATGATTCCGATACTTTAAGGTAATTAAACGTTATACACTATGTTATTACGGCTTTAATTCTATAGAGAAACAGTGCGTATTTCTGAACATTTCCCTTTAAATTGGGTCTAGTCAAAATGTTAAAACTGCAAAACAATTTAGGAATAAATAGGTTTTACACATAGCGTAGAGAGCAAATTGTGTCGAAAATTTTAAATTAAAAGTTAGAGTATGCATAGCTAGAATGATTGCGTCATTTTTTGGAGGCTACGATGTAATAATTTGAGATCACAAATAGTAATCTGCGTATTCATATAATCTTTTCTTACATCAGTAAGACTAGTTACTAGTTGTTTGCATTTCAATAGATATTGACGAATGTTCCAACATACATTTGAATTCCTGTGATCAGGTGTGCAGTAACACGGATGGAAGTTACGTCTGCTCATGTCGACCGGGTTTCATTCAGAAGGAGAAATGTACAGGTACACTTTTATAGTCATCTTTCGTAATAGTTGGTCGGTTTCAGTAAGTTCTAACGAAGATTACCCCTGAAAATGCGTATTCAGAATCAACCAACCGGATTCAATCGCTATTATATACATGTATCATACCAGCTACACGCCGCTTAAGGTGACGCTATTCAGATGCGTTTGAGCTCACTTTCTTAACAAGAATAAAATATCTTCACAGTTGTTTCTAAGAATTAGACTTGTAATGGATGCAGAAATACATACTTTAAACATATTTTAAACTAAAGTCTTTACTTTATATCTAGATATTGACGAATGTGCTAAAACACATGTGTGTGATCAGGAGTGTTTGAACACTGCCGGAAGTTATAAATGTTCATGTGAGGAAGGTTTTAGCCTTGGACCTATCTGACAGAAAAACTTGCAGACGTAAGTAGTTCTTACGTGATGTAGTTGGAAACAATTATCAAATGTATTCTGCGTGTTGCAGTACTTGCACTTTGAATTAATCTAAATTTGAATTTTGATAAATAGGTGTAAGTTTACATTACTATCGGAGTTATGTAAGATTTTTTTTGTGTAAATTAAATGAATTAACTTTTGTGTTTAAACGTGTTTTATTTTGTTAAACTGAGTTTAATTTAAGAAAGCCAAATGCCTCGTTAAAATTATGTCATTACGATACTTTACTGAACACAAAACGCGAATCGGTTTGATATAAATTGGTCGATTACGGTGATATTTATTCTCGTTATGTTGTTTGTTTTAAGACATTAAACAATGTCACAAGCGATAAAACCATTGTTCAAATGGATCTGAATTTTGTTTCTAAAACAGAGTATGTCTATCTGTAAATATCAACCAAAATACATAAAGGATATTGTGTACATTTTTTTCAAAGCTGAACAAGAATGCAGCTCCACAGAAATCAACACTTGCCCGGAACATTCGGTCTGTTTTCGTACAAATGGTAACAAAACCTGCGCATGCGTAAAAGGCTACCAGAAATCTAGTAACGGTGATAAATGTGAAGGTAAGTAAAGATACTTAGACAATACCCGTCCTTAGCTGATTGATGAACACGGCCCCTTATCAATCAGCTGAAACTTATTTTGCTAGGTTAAAATTGCTGAAATATTGTAACAAGCTCTTTCTTTCAGTTATGTATAAGTCAATATAAGTTGATTTCAATGTAATCTATACATCGCACAATTACTCGCAATAATCATATATTATTAAAGTTATTGATAAATATATGAACTGTCAATGTCACAGACTCGCACATTTAGAATTCTGATTAAAGCATGCACTGATGAGTTTGCGTTGTAAGGTTATACAATGTAATCATATGCAGTTTTGTTATTTTTCTTGCACGGTTGTGAATATGTACGTGCTATTGTTTTAGATATCGATGAATGCAAAGAAGAAACAAACCCATGTTCTGAGAATTGTTCTAACACAGACGGAAGCTTTGTATGTAGTTGTCGTGTCGGCCAATACCTGATGAAAGACGAAGTTACGTGTCAAGGTAAAATTTTCAAAACAAGATTTCATTAATATCATTTTAAATTTTGAAGAAATAAATAGATACATTTTTTTCAGTGACAGCAATGAAACTGAACATACAGTTTTGAATACAATACTCGTATCATCCTGACAAAATGTTTCACTTATTCTATACGCTATTATCTCAATGTAATAACACAATAAACAGTAGTTTTAGTATCTCAAATATTCATTGAATTAGTATATGGCTTATAGCCTCAATTTTAAAAATCTTTATGTAAAGACAGCTGGTTATTTTGTTCATTTGTAGAAGATGTTTTATTATGCTTTCGATAGAATATTTTGTACTGATTGTATTGAGTATGTTCATTTCATATTTTTATGTTCACAGTACATGTTGCTGATTTATGAGGTAAAACTGGTTAGTAAAACATAAGACATAAATGTCTGAATAAATGTTATTATCCGGGTGATAGAGGTTAATATATTTTGTTTTCTTAGAATGTCCGAGAAATACATATGTAGAGAATTGGACAGGTAAAACTTGTTCTGAAGACGTAAATGAATGTGAAAAAGATGATACATTATGTATGAATGAAGGCTACAAGACGTGTGTGAATACGGAAGGCTCGTTTGAGTGTGCATGCGTACGAGGATACAAAAACACGACCGATGGAAGATGTGAAGAAGGTAATTATAAAACGAGTAAACATATATAAAATATGGCATCTTTAAGGCGTCTACACACTTGTGAAATGATGTATTAAATATCTACATATTACATGTATTACTGGAAATTTTGTTTTGTTTTTAGTTTATAATATAACAATGCGATTTTCTGTCACTACACTGTATGCAAGATAATTTGTTTTTATTCTGTATCTATTTTAAAGAAGTTATATCGATGCCTTAGAAAACTCAACTCACTAATTGTACTGTAAACAAACATTGTAAGATTGAAGACTTTTCTCAAGAAAGAGTACAAAATGAGATGCATAGCTGAAAGAGGAAGCATGCTTATATTGCCAAACTTCCAGAATCTTATATTTATTTGAATAACTTAATTTTATGCCAAGTGTGGATATATAAAAATCACACCGTCCGTTCATGTTACCGTCATTCTGTGTCCTTGCTGTAACTCAAGATGACGTGACGCGTGCAACACTCACGTCCGTACCTAAAATGTCTAGGGCATACTTAGAGTTTATGGTATCAACATCCTATATATATATACACACAGTCATATTTTGTGTCCGGACTGTAACTTTGTGCGTGAAGGGATCTTCAGTTCATATGGTACAAATCTGCAACACATAAAGACAATGGGTCGCGTGCCTTCCCGCATCCATACCTCACAGGTCAATGTTACACTAAGAGTTTAAATGTTATTGACCCTGTATATAAGCACACATTCCTGTCCGGACTGTAACACTTTTATACATAAAAGTCTACAAAAACAACTTGGCGCAAAAGTTCAGCACATAAAGTCGATGTGTCGCGAGCAAGTCCCGTGTCCTTACCTGAAAGGTCAATGACACACTTACAGGTTTAAAGTTCATGAAATCTAGTATTTATTCAAACATTCATGTCCAGACTGTTATTCTATCATGCATTGAAGAAGTTTAAAACAGCTTTGCACAAATATTCAGCACACGGAGATAAGGTCGGCATCTGGAGCGTGTCATAATTTAAATTTAAAGGCCGTGTAAGCCTGTATACATTATCTATGTCTGTCCGTTTGTCTGTAGACATTTTACCTATTCAGACTGTTACTTTATACAGTGAAATATTTCAGATAACTTGTAATTAATGTTAAGCATATGAAGATAAAGTATCGTGCAGAAGAATCGGATCAATACATTGAAAGTCCATGCCACAGACTGCGAGACACTACTTTTGGGGCATTTGTCACGTGTGACCAGCTCTCGTTTCTTCTTTATAGAGTCTTAAATTACTTGTTTGGTTATTTGAGAACATTTATTAACATATATTTCTAGTTTTCTATATTTTACATAAATGCTTTTTATTGTAGATTTTGGCCAAACGACACAAAATCCAGGTAAGCCCATTGTATTAATATATTTCAAAAGATTAATTAAATGTTTGAATTACAAAATGCTAGTGAATAGTATTGCTTTTTATTTCATTTACAACTTTCGTTAATATATAAAGCAAATATTGTTTACGAAATGTAAACTTTTTATCTGTGTAGAATTTTAATTTTACTGGGGATATAAGACATACGTATAGATATAATTTGTAAGATCATCAAACTAGTACCTGTTTAAATTTGTAGTTGGTGAAATAGTTATCAACTTGAAAGTAACATTCGATATCAACATACCCGTTGGTACAAATCTCGATGCATCGAGCACCTACGAATACTGGCAACATTTATGTGTAGAAAGCGTATGTCATTAAATTTGTATTATGCTAAATGTTTTAATATTTCTAAATCTAACACTTATGCTTGTATTTATGGAATATCTCGGTTATTCAAGTATACCTTGAAATCTATTATTTGTATTTTATTTCGATCATCATGTTTAAAAACACGTAATACAGCAGGATGTTTTTTTTTCTCAGAGTATTTTTTCAATTCTTATGCTATAGCATATAGTTATATTAACTGTATGCCTAACTTTATGCATGCAATTTGATTGGTCAATCTGTTCATTTATTATTGTTAATATGACTGTCAACTAACAGCTGTATGCTTCAGATGCCAAATATTATATTTATGTTGGTCTACATCTTAATTACTGTTAAAAATATATAAAATCACTTATAGGTTATTGCGATATTGACAGTGATCATACAATGAGTAACACATTGATTGATGTTATCGATTTATGTAATATAAATTTGACCCCGATAAATATAGCATACACCGGGTCAATAAATGTGCGTATTGATTCGATTATCAGTCAGTTGTATAACCATGATCATTCAAGACTTTTATATTCTAAAGAACAAAGCTTTTGATATGCTGATCATATTTAGCTAACCCGGGCCTATGGTATAGATACAGATGTAATAGATAATAATATAATGAAAACCTTGAATAAGTTGAGAAAAGGTTATTTTAATTCATGTTATATAAACCTGAGATGAATTTGTCTTCAGCTGATGAACTTTGTGCATCAGTTTGTGCTGCATCATCCAGTACAAGTCATTGTACATGATATCAGGTTAGTACAGAATAGCCACGAAAATGTAATTTGAAGTAAGTTTAGCATTTAAAATACATATCATTTCCAGTCTACTGCTTGTAATTCGATTGTTCGCGCTCTGTTGTGGTGTGAAAAACATTCTGTGGCGGAAAGTTTGACTTATGTTCTAAAAAAACAGGAAACAGAAAAATTACGATATACAAATATATATATTACTGGGCATGAATTGACAAAAGATGATTACAAGTTTCTGTAATATATTTTTATTACGATTTTAATACATGTAACACAAACGTTGTAACATGGATAGAGGGTTTCTTCTCCAATAAAGGACGGTCAGTGTTTGCCGCAGAATTGTGTGATACCTACCATTCCAAAGAAGTAGTTAAGTTCTTGCAATGTAATCTTTAAAGTGTTTACTGCATATATAAGATTAAAGTCGGTTTTGTTTTCTTGGTTTTATAGGAATGTGGCTTCAACTTCTAGAAGACTTCTAACCATCAAGACAAGGTTTTACTTAGTTTTTATTTATTATTTCGCTGATCAATCTAAACGTTTTCCCTTTATAGAACAACATGATTATGTGGTATTAAATTGTGTGTTGCAACATTTCAATATAATTAAAATCCATAAATCATGTGCAGAACAGGCATTCTATTTAAAAAAACCAGAAGACTAGTAGGAATTTTGCGTGTCGTCGATCTCAAATATGTGCTAGTTCTGAACAATAAGCACATTGTTAAGAACCCTATAACCCACTGTATGTCCCTTAATTGTAAGTAAGTTGGGAGTGATTCTTCACAGAAAGTATTGTTAAGCGAACTACGAGCCTTTAGATAACTTAAATACTGATGCACCGAGGGTGTATACATGTATATAAATATTGTTATGAATATAATGCTATGTATATTATATCACATTCATAGATCTGGAAGTCTTGAAGTGGACTATTTTATTGTGTATGGCAAATCTGATGCGACTGTTGCATCACAATTGAGGAAAGTTGTCCTAGAACTTCAAAAGGGCTCAACTATTGTATTTAATGGAATGAATGTCATTGTTTCGTCAGGTAAGTATCCGAACAAAAGACCGCTATATAACTTTTTTAGTCTCATATGAAACATTGTCTATTTAACAGACTCTCATCCGTCCGTCATTTTGTTTTCATTGAAGTCTCAGCTTGAAATTGCCCTTCTTTGCTTAATACTGCCTTTGAATGCTTGAAATTGCCCTTGTTTGCTGGTACAAAATCTGTCTTTTAACATGTCTGCCAGGTTCAGGGCATGTACGACTTTGTTTTCTATGCCGTCTGTTGTCTTTGCTGGTTAAAAAAGTATGTAAACAAATTTTCCAAAGGCATATGTATGAATCCATGTCGTTGTGATGTACAGTTGTCTTTTACTTTGAGTAATAACTAATAGCCTCTGAACAGGTTTAGGTTTTATCTTGTTAGAGTCTGAACAATAAACCCAGTTCTATTGAATTTTACCAGTAACTTTTGAATTTTCAGTAAACCATTACATTAGTATTGAAACAGCATGAATCGGATCATTGATTTGGACGGTATTAAGACCATTTAGATAATAAAAAAAGCACATTATGTAGGTCATTTTTGTGTCGCCCTTTCGGAGAAAAGGGCGTACAAAGGGATCGTTTTGTCCGTCCGTCCGTCGGTCCGTCCGTCCGTCACACAAACTTAACGTTGGCTATAACTTTGCCATTTCTTAAGATTTCTTCATCAAACTTTACAATTGTATTGCTGATGACAAAAGGGTCATGATCCGCCAAATTTTGTTGGTCAAGGTTATATTTGACAGAGTTATGTCCCTTTTTGTACTTAGATTTTGTCACGAAAACTTAACGTTGGCTATAACTTTGCCATTTCTTAAGATTTCTTCATCAAACTTTCAAATTGCATTGCTTATGACATAAGGGTCGTGATGCCGCCAAATGTTGTAGGGCAAGGTCATATTTGACTGAGTTATGCTCCTTTTTATACTTAGATTTTGGCTATAACTTTGCCATTTCTTAAGATTCTTCATCAAACTTTACAATTGTATTGCGGATGACAAAAGGGTCTTGATGCCGCCAAATTTTGTTGGTCAAGGTCATATTTGACAGAGTTATGCCCCTTTTTGTACTTAGATTTTGTCACGAAAACTAAACATTGGCTATAACTTATGATAAAAGGGTCATGATGCCGCCAAGTTTTGTTGGTCAAGGTCATATTTGACAGAGTTATGCCCCTTTTTGTACTTTAATAATTTCACAAAATTATTTTTATCTGACAAAGCGTAAGAGGGTGACACAAGTGTTCTACTGAACACCAATCTAGTACAATTTAAAAATCTTAAATCGACGCGTTAATAACGTGAAAATTGGTTCTTTTGAAATTTAATATTTTGCAAGAGCAATATTCCTAAAAATAGTTGAATACCATAATACACATGCTGTCTTCATTTAGCAACGAAATTGTAATATAGAACATTTAACTTAAACAGGTACGATATATACTCTCTGCTTAGGGGGCAAATTTCATTCAAGACCTGTTAAATCAAGGCTGAATGTTTCATTCAAATGTGCCTTTCTAAGGTCTAAAACTAAAATGGAGTTTTATCTATGAATTGGCCGTATACATGTACATGCGTAAATAATGGTAATATATTCTATTCTGTAAATTGGACTAAGAACGAAAATGAAAGTGGGTTTTCAATATGCTGTATACCAGTATAGTGTAAAATGTGAAAGTTTCGCCTGATTAAATTTTGCGATTTATGAACAGACAAACATATTCGCGAATTTTAAATTTGCGAAAGGATAGTTCTCAAATAGTAAATCTATGTGAAATGAATCTTACGCGAGATTTTTAAATAAGCGAAATAGGACATTAGCGTAAATAGCAAAAACATTAAATCCTCGCGGATATAACCCAATTTACAGTACATGTAATCTGCTACTTAAAAGAGAATCTTAACTTGCAGACCTTTTTGTTTTGTAGATTCCTATCAGAACTTGAAACCATGTGAGTTTTATCAAGAAACGATTAGAAGTTGTGGGGATGGATACAGTTGTAAAATTGAAATGAATGTTCCAATCTGCAGGTAGGCACGAAGTGAGAGGGGCGCCCATAATAAACCGGTTTAAGCTCCCGTGGGTTTTTGCCACTGACCGTTCCAAGGCGGTGCCCCATGTGTTCCTTTATGTTCGTTTTGTCCTCGTGTGTTTGCTTGTATGCTAGTGTGTGTTGGTGTGGGGGGGTATTGGGTGTGGTTGTGGGGGGGGGGGGGGGGGGGGGGGGGGGGGGGGGGGGGGGGGGGGGGGGGGGGGGGGGGGGCTTTTTTGGGGGGGGGGGGGGTTTTTTGGGGGGGCGGGTTTTTGGGGCGTGGCAATCCCGTTGGGGGGGGGGGGGGGGGGGGGATATTATTTTTGTTTTTATCTCCTTAAGTAAAATTATATCTGTATAATAAAAGTCGTATTTCAAATACAGAAAACCAAAAAGAGCTCTTAAAACATCAAGAATGTCAAAGTTTGATGTAAAAAGGGAAACTAATTAGGATGAGCTTTCTTGATCATTATGTGTCCGTCGCCGACGTCAACAGTTTGCTTCAAACGACATATTAATGAAAATTTGTATGGATGTTGCTTGCATGAAGTTCTACCAAATTCATTCAAAGAATTGCATTCCGTGCAAAACTGATTATTTGGCAACAAATAGGAATTTGTTTCAAAATCTTCTCCAAAACAGCAAGGCACAGAACTTAGATATTTGACATGTAGCATTGTCTAGTGGACATCAAAGAAGAGTGTTCAACAATGTCTTCGAGTCAAAATTGACCACGCTTTGGGGGTCACTTGATTTAACATAGCATTCTGTAGGAAAAAACTTTAAAAATCGTCTTCTCTGAAACCACAGGGCACAGAGCTTAGATTTTTGACATGTTACATTGTCTTCTGATACTCTACCAAAGTTGTATAAATCATGATATTTGGCTTGTAACATTGCCTAGTTGGCCTGTTCAAATCATACTCCTTAGGTCCAAGTAGGCCGTCCCGGGGTCACTTGTTTCAATTGATTTTTCAAATTTGACCTTTGTTGACCTTGGCCTATTTTCTTTTTTGAAGCTACACCAATGAAATTTGGACCATGTATACAGTTTTGCTTGTAGATTTGAACTACGAAATTGACTGACCTTGATATTGTCCTACAATTTTCTTTTTTTGTTTGCAGCTACAAAAATAAAATTTGAATACTATAGATAAGTCTGAATGCAGATTTGAACTTTGACCTTTTATGGCATTGGACTT
This sequence comes from Saxidomus purpurata, assembly GCA_022818135.1. Classification (NCBI taxonomy): domain Eukaryota; kingdom Metazoa; phylum Mollusca; class Bivalvia; order Venerida; family Veneridae; genus Saxidomus; species Saxidomus purpurata. The sequence continues at coordinate 21,979,429 of JAFMSR010000019.1, read as the reverse complement.
AACCTACTGACCAACTTACTATTTTTGCAGCAACATCAATCCAATATATACCATGTATACAGTTTTCCATTCGCATTTCAACTTCTACACTGGCAGACATTGACTTAATGTCCTTTATTTGAAGCTACAGCAATGAGATTTGAACCATATGTACAGTTTCTGATGCAGAATCTAACTTTGACCTTGACAGACCGTGACCTTGACTTTTTGCCTAGTTTTTGTTTTTAAAGATAAAGATGAAATTTGGACATTTGTGCAGTTTTGCAAACTAATTTCCAAAATGCCTATGACTGACCTTGATTATGGCCTTTTGACCTGTTTTCTTGTAAAAAGTGCAATGATACGCATAACCCTCTTGTTTCATTGTTACATATTTCTCTTTTTTCCCAGGCTGAAAGAAGTGGAAAATGATGGTAAGGTTTACCTATTCCTTTATATGTCTTACTATAGTTACCATTATTATTTTTAAGATTTAACTGGGCACATCCAGCTGATTGTATCACCCAAACATAAAATACTAGTTCAATGAACTGTACACATATTAATAGTACAACAACAGCAACTTTACATATATTAATGAATGTTTTACGGTACTGCAACATTTCTTAAAACGCTGATTTAGCTGATGATGACTGGAATGTATAGCTTTTATTTTTAGGTCCAATACAAAATGTATTAATACTTGAAAGTGTGCTATTATTTATGCTTTTAAAGTTATTTAATTTGAAACCAGTTTTAGGCAGTGCCTCTTTAAAGGTTTATATTTTTCTTTTAAAGAACCATAAATATGATAAATAATTTTTCTTAATCGTAAGTATCGGCCTACGGTGATACAATTTGCCAGTCTTGTTCTTAACAATAGAATGTTATAAGAAATACATTATCACTAAAATAACAGCAAAAGTTTTCTTTATCTTTAAGTAAACTTGCCCTTGGTTGTTGGATTGTCGTCAGCTGGGATGTTACTGTTGATCGTCATTGTTGTATTGCTTGTGCTGTATCGCCTTGCAGAAAGATCAAAGAAACTGGCGCGGGTAAAACCGAGGTAATGTTAAATACGATTTTTGTGAGAATTAATTAAAATCGATATTACTGAACGGAAAAAATTCTTACTAATAGTTCTTATTACTTGAGGCTGTGGAAAAAGGGAGGTTGGCGTGCTACATACCGGTTTTAACTTCCAGCTAACTAGATGATTCGGAAATCAGATATACAACATGGAAAACAAATTTGTCCTTTGTCTTAGTGCTGGCTTCCGAGAAAAACGCTAGTCTCGTATGTAGTGTATCTGTTCAAAATGTTCGGTTCCCAGTTTAATGAGACGTTTGAATTGTAATATAATTATGGTATTGAATTATGCTTTTCAAATAAAAAAGTATTTCAACACTTGAGTAAAGTAAGCTTAAACTGTAACTGACTGTAAATTTGGTATAGTTTTTAAATCAACAACAAAATTTACAAATAGCCTGGACAAAGAAACTTCAAAATGACTTTCTATGTCTATGGTTCTTTTCATTTTATTGTAGATTGCATGCATTAGTGTTTCGATATCTCTGTCGCAGTTCAATTTCCTATGATATTTATAACATGGTTCCGCGATATCTTGTATCGTAAAAAGTGTTAATGTTACAGTATACCGTTTAAAACCTCATCCTTCCTTGTTTTATGTACTTAGAAAATGTTTAATAGAAAAATTAGTTTCTAAACATTTTTGCTTCCAAATGCTTTAATTGCATCTTTATCTATATGCAGAGAAAAGTGCACGAAACGACTCTTTTTATCAGTATTCCGTTTATTTGGGAATGTCTTGGTTATCTTCCTTAGTAACAGATACTTAGATCTTCTACATGTAGCACATATAAAGTTATTATGACATGATAATTCACTTGAAAAAAATTGAAACTCTTTCTGTTTGCCTAACGTTCCAATTTAGTGATAGATACTGCACTGTTTTGATTATTCATGTTTATAAAGAAATTTTGTTTTTCAGTTCCAGCAGCCATATCGAATTTCTCGTGCAAAAATAACGTCACGAAGAGGAGGCAAAGACGAGCAATGTTACTCAAGTGTCAAATGTATAAAAGAACTCAACATATGAAAACTGACGTGTTTTGCAAAAAAACTTATACATTTTAATTTATTTGACTGATAAACATTGACATATTGTTTTGACACCTTTTACATATATTCGCCGACAATTTTTATTATGAACATTAACATAGGTCTCCCCAAGTGTTACATAAATATTCCAAGATTTGCAAAGTCACCTTGGTTCTTCGTAGGATCTTCAGTTTACTTTGAATTTAATTAAAACTAGTATGATGCTGAATGGTA
>JAFMSR010000019.1:21963667-21976595 GCA_022818135.1 Saxidomus purpurata | reverse complement strand
TCTGCTGGCCAATGACAAAATATTTTTACGAAAACCACTGACTATATTCCTGACATTCCCCCTTTGTTACCCAGGACTGCGTAACGTTATCACATGTCAGTTCTAGGGTTCCAACATAAGTTTTGTAGTAGGAACAGTCAGCATATAAAATGGTGCCATTGTAGGAAAAGTATCCTGCATCCCAGTTTGATATGTCCGGTTGTCCGCATTCTGAAATAGAAATTACATGAAACGTTTTTCATAGTTACAGGAACATATACCAGAATATTTTTACATCATTATTGTCTATAACTTTTTGAATAGGACATATGCTATATACCACAAATAACATTAAATTTATATTGCACACAATTTATGACTAGTACGACCATGTGCACATTGAACGTCTAAAAGGAATTTGAAAGTTTCAAAATATCGATTAAGAACAATAATAGATTTGCAATATTCTTAATTTATAATTGATTGGTAAATTCATGTCGTTTTCTCTTGGAACCAAGGATTGTCGCATTAAAAACAGAACAGAATATGTACACACACAATAGTTATCCCTTATTTGAATATGTGCCACTTCTATTCAGACAAATTTAATAACGAAACTTAGCAGATGCTTGTAAATGCATTCTTAATATGAAGAAAATAATACTGTAAATTGATTGAGAAATTTTCCCGTGACGAAAGAGTTGCGATTTGTGAGCATACAGATATCAAAATTCAAATGCGGAAAAGGAGAATTTTGTAATAGTAAATCTATGTGAAATTAATCTTTCGCTAGATATTTGAATTATCAAACTGGGAAACTTGCAAAAACAACGAAAATTAAATCATCGGGAATATTTCTCAATTTACAGTATATGTATATGAAATACTGGCGGACAAATGAGTTAATACTATTTTGACATATTTGGTGACTGGTATATCAAGTAGATATATCTAGCTACAAACCAATGTAATAAGGGTATTTAACAGATATCTAAAATGAAATAACTTTCTCTAACTGTTTTAAGTGTACAAACCGTTGCAAACAACAGAAATATCTCTGTCATGGCTACATTCATTTAAGTATAAATATTTGCAACTGCTCAAGTCTGTGTCATAGGTCTCGCAGAAAAGCTGGTCAATGAATACAGGACCACTACCCTCTCCATATATAGCCCCAGTGAACAATTGGGCAGCTCTGAAATATAAAAGTATAATTGTACAAAATAGTAGACATTTTATACAAAAGTTGCAGAACTTTTATTATTTTAATTTTGAGAAAATTATGTAGAAAGAGTTATTATGAGAAAATTGTACCACAGACATAGCTTGTCAAAATACGTCCCATATTTGTTTCGGCTACTTTTCCTTAAAGGTCGGTCAGCCTCCGTTTCATACACCCTTTGTTTGTTTTAATCTTAATCTAAATCAAAGTTATGTAGTTCTTTTTAGCGAATTCACAAATATTTTAACAAATATACATGTCATTTTATTTCAAAGGTAAAGTGTTATCTGTTTTGCACTAGTATTTCATTTGAAATTAAATTACTCTTATCACATATGGGGAATCTATTGTATTGTCGCTAAATTACTAGGTAACACATGGATGTTTATTGGCAAATATTTTTCGTCGTATTTATTTGAGGATACATTAGAAAAATGAAAATAATCAGTGCCTTTTTTTCAAATATTTGCATTTCGCTTCAGGAATTATACAAACGAACTTTTACAAAGTTTACTTGCTTCGGTACCCATTGATTTGACTTGCCTTAATGACAGAATTTGGCTTATTCGTATGACCTTTCTTTCTCCGACATTTCTTTTCGGCTGCAAAGGCGTTTCGTGGCAAGCTGAATTGAAGACTACTAGAATTTATTAAGTAGTATGACTGTTTATGTTTTACACTGTACAGCCAAGACTTGATAAAATTGTTTCTTACACTTGATGCATGTGGTTCATAATCTTCGCCAGTGAGTGTTTTAAAATTTTATAACATATTCTCACAAAGTTTTACCCTTAAGAACCAAACCACTTTCAAATTTGGACAGATAAGACATTTTTTCTGTAGACTTTTCAGTAGATTTATTGCCGCTGAGATACATTTTCCTCATCGGCAATACATGTAAATGAGCGACACCGTCAGAGTTAATGTTCAAGAATTCACTGCTGATTATCACCTAAATGAAATTGTCAGCATCAAAGTCAATACAAGATAGTTCATGAATTGTTTATACACCTTCATGAGGATCAATTGTCAATTCATCAGCATGATCAGTGGCAGTACATCATGATTTATGATTAATTGAAATTTTCAATTTAAAATGTCATGTTAAACTAAAATATATAATTTTTGTAGTATCAATATTTTTATTTTCTGCACATTGCTTTGTGCCACCTTTCTAACCAATATTTGCTTTTAAATGACACAAACCGATGAGTTTTAGTGCTTAACAATCGTTTTTCTATCAAAAGGTCAACAATGGTGACTAAAAAAGAATGTCAGTTTGGCAAATCTGCTTCTCTTTAAAGCTTACTTTCCATGTAAAGCTCATGTTGATCACAGACCAATTTTGTACAAATAAAACAGTTCAAGCCGGCGCATGACAAGTAAATCCTTCTGTTAGAAACGTAACGTTCTAATTGATAACTTTTATACTTGGCGCTAAATGTTACGTTTGGCGTCAACTGTTCCGTGACGGCAGACGTACATCTGACGTCGGTTCCGTTCCACTGTTTTTGTGGGGCATGGAAATTTTTGTCAAACTTATGCCTCGCTAGACGACGATGCAGACAAGGCGTTATGTGATGAATGCCTTTTGAAGACTGTGAATTGAAGTAGCAGACCGGTGAAGTTTCAAATGTCAACGGTCAGTTCCACCGGAAGTACAATTGAAGGACATGAAGTAGAGAAGTAGATCTTCAGGCGTGGCGACGCAGACGTAATTTTACGCAAAGTTTGGTCTGTGAAAGCACTACCTATTTCTACCAAAACCGCCCTAAGCAATGCCGACTTTCGGAACTTACCATATTTATCCGATAAAGATATCCCTGAAAATGACGCCAGCTATGCTATGATTCTGATTGGTACAGACTCACCATATGTTCACATTCTGCTTGAAGTACATCAAGGCAATCATGATCAACCCTACGCTATAAGAACTCTTCTGATGTGTTGTTGCAACAACAACTTATAAAATGTGTAATACGGACTTTGATGATAAATTGCGAGGGGAAAAGAATTCCATGTCATACGAAGACAAACGCGCACTGAAAACAATGGAATGTACATTTAAACATAATACCGGACATTACAAACTTAAACTACCACGGCGCGATGAAGAAGCTACAATGCCAAATAATTTTGGCGCATGTAAGTCTTGAACTGTTTTTGAAGTTTAAATATAACTGGCATTTACCCGAGTCCCTTACAGTTTTACTTTTGAAAAAGGAAATACGATTTTGCTATTCTGTTTGCTTAAGTATCGTTATCTAATGATATGGCTAACGAATACACTACATGTATATGAGGGATAAATTTCATGATTGAAAAGAAGCCGCATCTGTCGAATCTCTGAGTTGAAACCTGAGTCCCTTACTCTTTCTATAAATAACTCTTTCTATAAATAACGAAATGAATTCATCTCTAATTTTACAAGTATAAACTTTGTGTGATCCTGTAGTCTGGTCAAATTAAGAGTTACAACTGATGTTCCGTGTCGATGAAACCTTTTTAAATCATTGATATAATTGATTTCTTTACGTTTGCTGTTTTTGAATGCCAGTAATATTTAAACTTCAAAAACATTTAAAGAAATCTACCTCAATCCGAGAATGGTACAAAAGGCATTTGCATCCAAAAGATCAAAATTTTCATCACATATAGTTCCCCATGTGTCATTCACTTTGATTTCTGCCCGTCCGTCATACGGACCAGTACCGTTAGCAAGTCTTGCATCGGTTATATTTAACCTAGGTCCTGAAAAAGAAAGCAAAGAATAAGTAAATTATCTGCGACACAGTTGCTGCTACGGTTCCAACTTTTTGAAAAAGGAAATGTGAGTTTGCCATTCTGTGTTTATTATAAAATTAACTCTTTACCTACCTAGAAACAGCGAGTGCCAATAACCGCAGAAACGCAAATGGAACATATATCGAATATATATCGACTATAACATTTCAGAATTGCCTCGTAGAAACTAACAGACGAGCGAGATATAAAGAGTTTTTACATTAAATTAAAAAAAATATCAATATTTTATGGTATTCAAAGTTTAAGTAATACTAAGTTAATTATTTGAAATATAGTCGTTCTTCGGGTAATATTTAGTTTGATCTTTATGTAAAACACATAAAAATGTAGTAAGATTGCCTCAGTTTGATCTTTATGTAAAACACATAAAAATGTAGTAAGATTTTGGCGTTTTAAGCATTTTATAATAGCCCCAACATTGGAACTGGAGAACATCTTAGTCCACCGTGTTATATTGAGTTATAAAACAATTTCAAACGTCTGTCGACAATTTTACGCATCGGCAATATTTCACCTATTTTATTTCATTCAACCCTATTTTACTCCGTCATCAAACTCAGCGACTTGCCTGGGTGAGCTCCGCTCAAAATCTGTTACTTGACTCGATCCTGGAAGTTTGTTATGGACAATATCACCACTCGCGTCACAAACACGAGGAGAACTTTTTCGGTGCAGATAATGACGCGAACAAAAAGTAAACTCGAATACAACTTACATGTATCAGAAGATAATTCAATTTACAATACCTTATGAATTTATTTGCGATTTAAACCGAGTCTGGTGATTTGGTCTTTCGAATGTTTTACGAATATATTGACTATATATATATAAAGGGAAGTAACTGCCGATAACATATATTGAGCTCAAGGCAGCAGCGTTACTTCTACTTACAATAAATATAACCTTCAATACTAAGCATTTATTTATAGATATTTGTTTCAAATCATCAAAATGACGTACTCTTACATTCATGTTCCAAAAGATACACCTAAATAGTGTGAGCTTTATTGGTATGCATTTGTAAGATCATTTGAATCTCATCGAGCTATAATAAAATGCATATGAATAATTGAAGGTTGTGTTGAGGCATAATGCCGCTGATTTTGGAGCAAATCCCAATAGAGGCGATTATTTATAATCATCATCTTCTAAAACTAAACTAAACTAAAGAAGAGAAAGTATTGTTTGAGAAGATGACTTCCTGCATAAAATATGATTAGACCTGTGTCAGTGGTCAAAATATTTCAGCAATTAATTGCCTTAATCGGTAATTACCAACTGGACATTCTCTTATGAAAAATACGCCGGTCTTATGAATACACCTACTTTGAGTGTCAAATTTTGATGCACCCTTTCAGTGGCTCTCAATAATTATTTTGTTTATGCATAAACAGGACGAACGGTAATATACATTTCATTTGCAACTGATACAGCCTTACCATAGCACATGACAGATGCATCTTGGTTATGATTGCAGTTGTAGTAGTTATCCACAGCATATTTGCACTTGTTGATATGAGACTCCGACCCTGCACAAGAAAGTTTGTTTACATATATTGGTCCACTACCAGGTCCATAGTAAGCATCACGGTAATAGTTGACGTATCTGTCGAGTTTCAAAATAAGAAAAAGAATAAAGTATACTTTCTATGTGAATTACTATATTTCAATGAACTATCTTTAATTCAAAATCCGTAGATCGAAACGTATTATTGTCTCCTATTTAGAGAATCCTTATTATCATGTTTTTAGCCAAGTGATATGTTAGTTAAGCATGTAAGTAGTATTTCATTTCGAAATAAACCGCAGAATAATTATCCTTTCATGTTTACACATAAAAGTATATTAAAATTAAACAACTCAATTAGGATTTATCTAGACATAAATTATACGAAAATTAAACATTTTAATCAAAAACATTCTTTGCTTTGTGTTTGAACCTTAATTCATTATAATTATCCATTGACTAAGAATTACTTATAAGATCGAACATATTTCAAGATGTTTGTCTATGTAGAATAAGCAAACACTTTTATGTAGACATCTGAGTAAAAAAAAAAGTAAATTTTTAAAATCGAGAAATTATCATACGTCAATCCAAGCATACGACAAAATACATCTTCATCATCCGAATATATATAATAATCGCCGCATACAGTTCCCCAAGTACCATTGACTTCTAGCTCCACACGTCCATGATAAGATCCGTTAGTTCCAGCTAGCCTGATATTTGTTATATTTAACTGGTAACCTTCGATAAATAATTATAAAACAACATCACTTTTATAATAGAGTATTTTCACTGTAATATATGAACTGTTTAACCATGCTAATGTACTTTTATACGAAGTAGATCTCTCTCTCTCTCTCTCTCTCTCTCTCTCTCTCTCTCTCTCTCTCTCTCTCTCTCTCTATCTATCTATGTATCTATCTATGTATCTAACTCTATCTAAATCTATCTATCTATCTATCTTGCTGTGCCACTCGTGAAAATATCACTTTTGGTACCCACTCGGAGCAATTATAACGTGATATTACACCGAAACCAATATTATCGTCTATATGTTGGGACGTGGTATAAATGCTTTTATAAGACTTAATCTGCTTACATTCTTAATGCATTAATCCTAGCACTGTTGTCAAACTCGTTTTCATACGAGATTGGTAGTATATTTTATTTTTGTTAGTGAAAACAATATCCGTAATTTGTATTATGGCTACTGCATATATCTATAGGAAAACAATATAATACTGTCTTTCTGATAATTTGCCGTATGGGGACGGAGCTTATCTGTGATCTATCTACAATAGAGAACAGTTACATTAGCGCAACATAGCAATGTGCCATAACACAAAATAGATAAAGTACTGTTGACTGGAATAATTACGTCGGAGGTTACGCCTCATCAAATTAACGTAATTACTCTCGCAAACAGTACTCTATCTATTACTTAAAGCAGTTCATATAGCAGATTACTATACATATGTCTAACCTAACATTGTTATACCTGTACATTCCACAGCAACGTCATCATAATGGGTGCAATAATTCGAGATTTCATATGTGCAGTTGTTAATGTGGGATTCTGACCCATTGCAATTCAATTTGTCAACGAATATTGTGCCACTTCCCTTTACACTGCTACCAGTTGTTACGTAGAATCGGTCATACCTGTGTTAAAGAATAGATTCTTGATGACTAAGCTGCCTCTAATTTATTTATAAAGAAAAAAGTCCGGTACTATACGAAAAATGTGCAGCTCTAATTTCAGATATTTAAAATGTGAATCTTTGTTCTTCAAATGAAAACATACTGTAATCCAAGCATCCGACAAACAACTGTTGCATCTTCCAACTCAAAATATGTGTCGCACACAGTTCCCCACGTGCCATTAGCTAGAAATTCGACTCGTCCAACGGACGGTAAACTACCCTTGAGGCGGATGTCGCTTATATTAAGGGGATAGCCTGTAACAAAAATAAAACTGGTTTCCGCTTCCATTTGTTCTTTTTTAGTAAAATACAAGATACAAGAATATTTATTTAACGTTGATTAGAGTCATGTATAACAGATCAACATTAGCTATTGGAGGGATTTTCCGACAAACAAAGTATATTCCTATGTTAAATCAACTTAAATGAAACTAAACATTAATCGAACAGATAAATTAGTAGATAAAATCTGCATCTAATACAGATTGCATGTATACATGTATCAGTCTTCCCGAAATACGCGGAACATTCGGACATGACAGACAAATGTTTGTTCGGTCCGATAAGTTTTCCCAGAGTACCGGACCCTGTGTCCGGCATTGATTCCAGTCCGAAAAATAATTTGTATTATAGAATTCAAAGAATCAGAGTGTATACATGTCCAATTGGCAGCAGCCTAGTTTTTTTATCTTAAATTGTAATTTGTGTGTCAATACGCACAATGTATGTACACCCCTTAACAGACAATAAGGAAATAATTTTAAGAATATTTGCCGAGGAATAATTCGGTTAGATTAATTAATGCTTTGGATTTTGGAGGCAATCAATATAATGAAATATGCGTGATGTATTTCGAATATCTACATACTGAACAGCTGACACTGATTTTTTATTTCCGAGCTAGGTTGGCGCGTGTCTTTGATTTTTAAGGAAAGGTTGTCTACATCAGTTTGAGGACCAAAACTTTCGAAAACAATATTGAAGACATGATAATCGGATGGTCAATGGTCTAACTAAGATATTAAGTGGTCACATTTACATGAACATGCTTTGTTTAGAAATTCACTTACTAGGCCAAGATGCGACATTGGCATGTTTGCAACATATATTATCACTGAAGAAAATTCTGTTCAAACTAAATCACACAACCATATTTAGATTTAATATGATTTAATTTATGAGACGAGTGCAGCGACTTCCTATGTAAAAATGTGCTTTTTTTCACACAGTGACAATGTGTATTTTGAAACTATCATCTATTAAACTGACTTTACAGACAGCGTCCTCAAATAATCTTTTTGTCATAGACTGATACGATAATAATAATTTCTAATATATGTGGTATTAATTTGATATTATGTTATATGTAACACTTTTGCAACAACACTACATAACACCTACTGTTGCTAGAAGTGCATCGTTGAACCTCGTCCCACGTGCCATTACTCAGACATCGCATTTTGATGTAGTCAGGGAAGAACCCTTCTTGACATTTCACCGTTAATTCAGTGTTATTGAACGAAAATGGTTCTCCATTATATATCTTAGGCAATCCGCAAGCTGAAAGTAAGACATAAGATAAATGTATTCTATTAGCATCATTATAAAGCTAAAGCTCAACAGAATAAACTTCAATATCAAACAGAAAGTGTTAGGTATTTGGGATTGATATCCGTAATGTAAAATGTATTCAGTGATCTGAAGGTTAAGATATAAAATACTTCTTGTTTTAATTAACTACGTATTTTTCTATTGTCCCTGGGCCAGACAATTGTGAGTTTTTCCCCTTTTAAGTATATGCACCTCAATTCAGTTTTTGTAAACATACTATATACATACAAAGATAACTGATTTACAAAATAATATAAAAATGACGTTCTTTTATAGCTAACATAGATCTTTTCCGATGTTGAAAAAATAGTATTGCCTAAAGAATCACTTTTCGTATTTTTATAGAATATTTTTATAATCTAATATTCAAGAAACTGACAGGAAAATCTGTTTACTTTATGACTAGCATGTATTTTATAACAACACTTTGAAAACTTTTACATTTTACGTTCTTTATTGTATGAGTATTAGGTGCTTTATTAGTGTAAATACTTACATGTACATACTATGGACAGGTCATAATCGTGTGTACAGTATGGTCTGTAGGGCGAATAAACAGAACAATACTTTATATGATCTCGAGCAGAGTTACAGAACATGTTTTCTGTCAGTACCGGACCAGATCCATTCCCATACACTGTCGTAGTAAAGTATGCAGCTAGGCTAAAATAGAAATAAGTTGCATGTACTGCTTAAAACAGATGATAACGAACGCTAATTAATTCCTATATGGTCGCAAATGTCTGTAATATTCTCTTTTATTCGAGCTAAAGAACTTCAGTGTACCTAGTATATATGCTTAACAATATGGGTACGCTGAAGCTTTCTACGTGGAAAACCTTCCCAATATTCGTGTCAGATATCTGCCTCGCTCGCGTTTGAGTATTTCATTAGAAATGAAAACAATTCAAATTTCGTGTATCGCGGCGTGTTCCCATTGAGGTCACATGATCAATTATTTATAACACGACTATATGCTTTTTTGGCGCAAATACATTCAGGTATGTGCCACGTCGAAAATAAATAATATCCTCTAAAATACTACTTCTGCAGTCAGTTATTGTCAGGAGATGCAGACATGTGATATGAACGAAAACAAAACAAAAAAACTTGGATCTTGTTCATGTAGAACGAAATGGTAAATAGACATTACTTGAGGGTGTTATTTACTTCTCACGGTTGTATATGATGTATAATGCATGGCATATACGCACAACATATTTCAACAAACTGTACACAGATATGAAACATGTTGTTGTTACAAATATTGGTAACATTAATTTCCAAGCAATAAATCAAACGATTTCCTTAGATGTTCATAAGGTTCAACGAACCAATTTACGTGATAGTTTTCAATATACTACCTTGCATTATGTGTATTGCAGATGGTCTGTGCATCGTACATATCTACGTATCTATTACAGACAGTTCCCCAGTGCCCATCAACATAAAGCTCGATACGTCCATCATACGGTCCTGTGCCATTAACAAGGCGCGTATTGGTGATGTTCAAAGGTTGAACTAGAAATTGAGAACAAGAAATAAAGTAACTTAGAAGATAAGAAGTATTGTGTCGATAGCTATATTACTTTTTTTAAGACAGATTGACTTTACAATGTCCTAAAGATATTATTTTATGGTAAGAAGGTATTGTTAAGTCACAATTTCAACTAATTAATCACGAGCTTACTCACCGACCGATAATTAAAAAAAAAACTTACAATAAGTATTTCAATATCGGTGTATTAATAAGAACGTTTCATTTTGACTGTCACTTCAAATACTTATTATTACATATGCAAACTACTTTTCCTTAACATACATATTTTGCATTGCGTTCTTGTCACTGTTTATCTTGCACGGAAAAAGGTTCAACTAAAGAATAAATTGTTAGTTACCGTTGCAAGCAACAGCGGCGTCTTTCGAATGACTGGTACACGAAACATCCAGACTGAAGGAGCATTCATTAATATTTGTCTCCGATCCTTTACAATCAAGCTTGTCTATATGGATAGGACCTGTTCCTTCTCCGTAATAATTTGAACTGGTTTGAAATGTTCTGTACGATCTGAATGAAAATAAAAAAAACTCTTTATAAATTCATGCAATTCATATGTTTAGTCTATTTGAAAGATGTATCAAAACATATTACAAGTCATTATCCGAGATAGGCATACTTTGCTTAAAATTTAGTTTAGTAATGAATATAATCTAAATACATTATACAAAAATCATATTGTTTTTACAGTGTTTTGCAAGTACCATACAACTATGGACTCGTGGAGCATTGAATCTGATGCGGAACTCATCAATAGAGAGCATATTTGACTGAGCCGATAGCTTAAAAGTAGCAAACTTTTTCAATGCATGGATCTTTATGTATTGCCTATCGAGACGTACAATATTCGAAAACAGAAAAAAAAACAAAGGGTCAAAGTCTGTGCGTATTAAATCGCGTACTTTGATTTCGGCTTGTTTACATCAAATGCAGCCTCCAACGATTGTTTCCAAATCCCCTTAGCAAGTTTGTTTCAATTCAACGAATGTTTCGATTAATCTAAAATGTTGTAGTACTCAGCTTTTTAATTCACTTTGTAAATTATAGGATATAAGGTAAGAACTCACTTGAGATGTAAATCTTTTATCGCAATCAAGTTGACATAAATTGACAGTAATTGAAATTTATAACGATCCCCCAAGTATCAATACGACATTAAACGATTAAGATTATTTATATCCAGTAATTCAAAATCTAAGCAAGGCAATAAATTAAACTGAGAAGTACTCCTGAAAAATAACGTGTTCAAGTAGTAGTTGTGGCTCCTCTTTGTCAACATTTCAACACATTCAGAAAACTTTATAGGGTACTTCAAGTTTTGCAATTTTTTATCTTTACTGATAACTGATTAACTGAAAGTCATATTCGGTAAGCTTAATATCTTGCATTTCATTGCACTGAATTTTGTTAACAAATTATTCTCCCCTGTACAGAGACAAATGAAAAATTTTCGTTCAGTCAAAGGAAATCTTATGCTGAAAGTGTGTAATGTTATTTATATGTGTATGATATGCGACATCCTATAAACTTTTTACAGGCTTTTAGACATCATAAAAATTCTACGAAATAAGAAAACAGTGTCTAATTTCAGACCATTCATTTCAGTTAAAACATCAACTATCACTGGTATTCTAACCTTTCAAGAAATTTTAGTTTTATGGCCACTGCGAAGACCAAAAGACGCCTTCGTTATTTGCAGATAAACAAAGAGCACATATTATAAATATTGACAGAAAGATAGGCAAACATACCACAATTATTGTAGACATGTGCTGATGTATTAACTTGGCTTTTAAGATAGCCTTCTTGTGAAAGAAGAAGACAACACTACACAATCATACCCAAATCGGAACTGAAATACGTACGTTGTACCAAACAGTATATTACATATTGCCCTCAGTTCGGGATATGAAAATGAAGTGCTGCATATAGTTCCCCAAGTGCCATTCACTAACAATTCAATCCTTCCGTCGTATAATCCTACACCATTGACCAGTCGAATATCTGTGATATCTGAAGTTTATTAAAAACATATTAATTTAACAATACTATAGTTCTCTCAGAACAAGTGGTACTTTCACTCCAGACATGAAGAGTTTGATTAATGTAAATTGAATGTCACTATGTACTATGTTAATATTATTTATTCTGGATTAAATTAATTTATTTAACAGCTTTGACAAAAGTTCACTTGATACGGGTAATGAAACACATTAAATTTCGATTTGCACAAAAAGTATACGTACATCCAAAATTTTGTTATAAATCAACCACATTATTCAGTTGATGATTTCTTTAATAGTATATAGTAGGAAACGCAGTGTAACGAATCATGGGAGATTGATCATTAATAAATATCAGATGTTGTGGACTTACCATAGTTACATGTGATAGATGGTGGTAACCAATTCCCGTTTATGCATGTACTGGAAGTAAGGTTTGATGCAAATCCACTATTACATTTTGTTGTCAGTTCGGTTCCATCGGCAGATATGCCAATCGCATCCCCATTGCTTATTTCAATCTCCGAACATTCTGTA